>RCFS01000004.1:1800000-2327071 GCA_004296355.1 Lepiota venenata
GGAATCGTCTTGACCACTGTACAGCACACTAAGATGGTTGCTCTTCAATATCACATCACTGTAACTCATAGCTTTTTGTGTGTAGTGATGTTTAGTCCTACAACATGGTCGTTTGAACTGATTAACCAAATGCTGTGGCAAGGGAGGGCCAAATCTCCAGGAGCATTTTTACGGAATGAAAATTGACTGCCTCCCGCGGATTGTAACCCAACTTTGAAGGATCAATAACGACGAGGATCGTGTTTATGTCGTATCCCAACAAGAAGTAGACTGGCTCAAGTAGGTTACCAATAGACTGGGGAGCAATGCAGTCAAAATCCTGCAGGACGGAACGAACGGCCGAAAAGCTGGCTATCAAAAGCTCAGTCTCACCAGAGGTACTGGATCAGTCGCTAGCGATTCCAAAAGCAAGGGGAGTTAATCGTCCATTTTACAAACACTGCGTCCTAGCCATACCACTAAGAGACTGCATGCCGAGTGTGAGTGCGTATAAATTAGCCAACACATGAGGTCCAAGCTTACTGTTCTTTTCACCCAATGTATGAAGCCAGAAAATTCGGACGGTAGGGAGGATAAGTGAAGGAAAAGAAAAGCAAGCGAATTGAAATCGAAGGTACGAAGCAGCATTTTTAGCTCTTGGTGGCAGTTATAAGTTGTGTATCGAGAACCCAGGATAAGACGCAAAAATGCAGGAGATCGCAGTACAAGTTGCTAAATTGAATAGGTTCTTGAACACATCTTTGCTGTGCCCCCAGTCCGGGACAGGCCATGTGAGCAGCATGTGTACTATGTGAACAACTCTTGATGTCGCTAAAGCTGGTACAGAAGAGTGGGTCACGCCTCCAAAGCCAAAGCTATAAAGAACATACGCTTGAAATTCTGGACCGCGGTCAAATCATTGACGGAATTGGTGGGCGAATCGGGTGAACTTGCCGTCCTTGGCCCTCCCTGACTTTCGCTTCCGCCGACTGAATAAAAATCTCGCAACGACATTTGCTTGCACGAGTGCAATAAATAAGAAAGAGTTTGGGGGATGTCGATGATAGATGCAAAGATGGGCTGTGGGCGTCCTGTGTGGTGCCCGCGGTCACGACAGGGGCGGCTGCGCCAGCGCAGGTCAGCGCTAGGTCAATTTTGAATTTGAATTTGAGGCCTAATCTGACGTCACTCGCAAATTGGTGTCGACAATAGTGACAAACACGTAAATCAACTTGAAGTCCTGAAAGCTTGAAGAACTCCGACTCGAGTTTTCCGAGAGATGCGCTCCGGGGTGTACGGCCCCCACATCCATCACTCCTTTTGAAATTTGAGGGTTTAACGTTAATCCTGATGTGTTTTCCAGGTCTAATGGTTGGTGTAAGGCTCCGCGTGTTATGGCTTACACTTACAAAAACACATCCAATAACATCCGAACCAACGTAGTCGCAAGTATATATTTTCGCCCATCAATAACAAGGCACCCAGGACGATTGAAATATACCGGCGACAATGAAAATCTCAACACCCACGTGGCACAGACAGTAACGCCATGAAGGGAGACGTCAAGCGAGTTCCTAATAATATCCCCCCTTCGGACTTCCCCTTACTGCTGAAGCGCTGACCATTTTGCCCCACCCCCTCCATACAGTTTCGTGTTGGCCACCAACGCAAGTCAACAACATCTCGCCTACGTCGGCCCATAAGCTAACCGCGCTATCATCCGGGTCAATGACACGAGTTTCGTTCCGATAAACGTGATTCAGTGGGAGGTTCGACCGAGGAGGCATATAGGTTGGGATCTCTATTAGTCTAACGACGCATGCATCTGCCGACTCTCGAGTAACCTGTATAAATTTGAGTGGGCTCGAAAGGGAAATGACTTGTGGGGGACAAACGCCAGGCTCAGAATTTTAAGGATAATCTGTGGCCAGTAAGGTCATGGATGAGACTGCGAGCTCGTCTTGACATTTAGAGACAGAAGAGGTTATAAAAATCAGGTTGGAGATGGTGGAAAAGAGTCCCTGAGGAGGGGTAGGATCAATTAGTGCTCACAAAGCGATATAGTAATACTCTCGAAGTCTTGGTTTTGATCAACCACATAGCCTTTCCACTCCTCCATCAGCTCCTCCCTCAACTTCTTCGCCTCGTCCAAGCTTATCGGAAAATCCTCGACATCCTGCACCACTTTATCCCTTAACTCTACAGGTAACCGGCCCAGAATGTCACGGTTTGAAGTAACAGTCTTCCCCCACCACTCGCGTTGCTGGCATGGGATGTTTGCTGTCGAGATGATCTTCATGTTTGAATCAACAAGGAACAACGCAAGAATTTTGCTGTGACCGGGCTTTGTTGGGTCAGCGAGTTTGAAGGGTTGAACTTGTTGTTGAAGAATGTTAGGGAAGGTAGCTAATCGGCCTTCATGCGCTTCGATACTGCCTATGTTCTGGGTTGCCATTCCTTCATACCCTAGACCAAAAATGCGCTCGAACCATTCATGGCTGTTTGGTACATACTATGGTATCTCCTCTTCAATATCGATAGTATACGAGGCCTGACGGAAAGCGAGATGACTAGGGGAGATATTTTCATTGTCATAGTAGTAGATGGCAATTGCACAGATATGTTCATTCTTTGAGCTGAAGGTAAAAATGATAAAAGTCATAAGTACAAGATCGAATGCCCACCATCTGACCTTCAACGTGCCACGTGCCCCCGCCATACTCTGGCTTTTCAGGTGTGAGATGAATGTTGGCCAATTTTACAATGATTTGCAAGCCAGTATTGCCATAGTCGGCTTTCAGGTCAACCTTCTCGCTAGCTGGACCACTTTCATCTTCATCCGGTGGTACAAAGAGGCCAGGACCGGGTTGTTCTATAAAATTGCGCCTCCATTCATCTTTCCGTTGCTCTAGACGAGCGTCAAAGTCCCCTTCGTCTTCGCCTCTTTGTTGCGTGGGTCCCTCTTTTATTGCGCATAGCTCCCACTCTTCGTAATTGTCACTAGTATATTTGATACGCTACCGAAAGTCGAAGGAGCGCAAGGGGGTCAACGTTGCATTCCAAAGTGGGATTACTCGAGCAAGGATCCTCTCGATGACAGAGTACAAGCCCCTGTGGTCTTGTGGATGTAGATTATTGATATAGCTAACGATTCTGCATGCGACTTGGGTCTAAAGAATATCTAGATCAATTGATAAAGACTTACTTTGGGACTTCGCCTGAGATGTCTACGTCACTTGGTAACCACTGAAACCTTTCATAGGGGTCGTGGGTCTGCCCCATAACCACAATCCTAGGCTGAGGTTGATCACCCAACACTATTTTACCCTGTCCAGATCGCGTAATACAATCATCGAGATTGGTAGTGTCGTCCGTCAAAATGCGAGACAAACCGTAAACCAGGGGAAAGAGTGAAGGGTCGACAAGGTCGAGTACCATGTCATTTGATCCAGGGCGCCAGTCCTGCTGTTGGTTGGGCACATTCTCGAGCAGGGCAACTTCTTCTTTGAGGGCACGGCGTAGATCAGGCGGAATTGCGATGTCTGATTTGACCACGTCGCCATGATAGAGACTGATAAGTCCAATATCTTCGTACAATTTGGCCTTGTACTTGAGTTCCTCGATGCAATAGTCAGCCATCTCCTTCGTTAAATGTATGTGAGATTTCCTGGGAATGTCTGCCTTCCACCTCTGTGCGATTGCATCATCAAACACCTTACACAGGAGCTTAGGTGAATTGGACAATATGCAAGTGATTCGGACACACAACTTGATCTCCCAGTCTTTTCTATCAGTGACCTGGTTCATAAACTGGACCATTGCGATTTCTCGTAGTGTAAGAGCACCTGGCATGCTGTTAAACACATGTTATATTCTCTCTTATACAAGGGAACACTGTCACTGCACCAACATACCATGTTTTGCAATCACGGTTCTCTAGGTCTGAATCCAAAGCAGTTGCAAAGAGGAACGGGGAACCATTGCTTCCCTCTGGCTCATATTCTATGTCCAGTCCAAACCCTGGTAGAGGTGGTGTTTTAGAAATGGAAATCATCATAGAAAATATTTGGGCAAGGGGCACGTTGTGTTTATTGAGATAACGCGATCAGCTAAAGACGTGTAGCAATGTGACTATTGGCCTCAGCCCTGCTCTGTACTCATCAGGAATATTCGTCCTTTGGCATATTTACTATCTCCTAAGTCTTTAAGAGTCTTGATCGCAGCAAAGGACTACGGAGGCCACAGAAGAGCAAATATAAATCACTGTCATCGGTGCCAGACATCAAGCACATTGAAAATATAGTTTCCACCATGTTCTCAGGTCTTTCAGAGATCATTCGTGTAACAAAATCAGTCCATCTCTCATCTGGGTGTGATGTAGGCTTGTCAGGATGGCTATTTTGCAATATCATAGCACTGTGACTCAGAGCCCTTTGTATGTGTGGCTGTAGTGACCTTTAGTCCTACTACATGGTAAGGTGAACTGGTTACTCGAACGCTGCGGCAAGAGAGGGCCAGATCACCAAGGGTATTTTTACGGAATGAAACCTGACTAGTTCCTTCAGGTTATTATCCAGCCCCGAAGCATTAACGACGACAGGGGCCGCGTTTATGTCGTATCTGGTTCAGGTAGCTCATAAATATCTCTGCCTGATTCCTCTGTAACCCGACAGGTTCTAGGAGCCTGCGGTCCGGGTGTAGTGGGCCACTAGGTGTACTATTTGCAAAACCCTCCGCATATATTTCATGCTTCCAACCCCACAGACGCACAGCTGCACAACCCGATCCGGACCAAGCCCCATCACAAGCCCAATCCACACTTTCACGCCCCCACCGCTCAACGGCCCAAACGAGTTATTATCCAACCACTCATCCAAGTGCTTCCTACTCGTCATCCTCTCACTCCGTAGAATCAAAATCAACATCTTCAACCGCAAAGGCGACGCGTTCAAGAGTTCCGGAATGTCCCCTAAAGCAATATAATATTTAGATGTGAATATGCACCGAGTTGAGTTTTGCTGATTTGTTGTTGGAGGGGGACAAACTGTTGGAGAATGGAATACGTGGTGGTTACTATGTTGCCCTTCCCTTTTGTTGTTTCACCTTGAGCTAGTGGAAATCTACGCTGTAACGTCACTTCCATTTCTCTGGTGGCCACCGGTTCTTATTCATTCAACAGAGGACGAAGCTACTGTACAAAGGTACAAATACCGAGACTTTGGGCATTCCTCTTGATGTCAATCAAGTGAACCTGGTATGACATCCCCACCACAAACACCGTTGTTAGGATCAACTGTGAATGAGAAGGGGAAACTGGGATCGGCTTTCCCTTGTCCTCCCTATTTGTTGTGGCGAAGTTTAAATGGTGTATTATATCCTGCGGGACAAAAACTCACCATAGGGCAGCGTTGGATAGCATTCGTAAGGACGCCTACACAGTTGCCAACATTAAGTCTGTCAGGTCCACCACCAGTGTTGAAGGCAATAAAATCGCCTGTTTGGAGCACAGTCGTCAAAAGACAATCATTGGAGGAGCGAAGCAGATAAAACAAACATCGGTGATTGTTAGCCACATAGCAGCGGGAGATGCTATCGCCACCGGGTACCTAACAAAATTTCAGGGTAGATAGAGTATTGAATAGGCCATGAAAACGTTTATCCACTTACAATGACCGCAGCGGTGTTGCAAAAATCATCAACGAAGCCTCCACATGCGGCGGCATCATTATTGCCTGAAGGGTAGCAGGTAGGAGTCTGGGCCCGTGCCGGAGTAGCGGCAACTGCGACAGCAAAGAGCACAAGCTAGCAAAGGAGGGAGTCAGCCACAAATCAAATTATGTTGTTGAAGAGAACCCGCACAACTTTGGAGAGCATTGTTGATGTGACTTTCTTAGGACTCTCTGGTAAAAGCACAGGGCATTTATACTTGAGCAGTGTCGCAGGAACCCAATTTGTCTCCACCGAAAGCCTTGTAGAGCATCTGACATGGAAGCGGAAGCATTTACTAGTGGTGGGGACACTATCCAGAAGCAGAGGGCCCATAAGGGCGTATGTTCGCAAAGAGTTTGAAATACAAATACCACCACTACGTAGCAGACCAGAAGCCCTACCTACCAGTGGGGTACACATGCAAGAACATTGCCAAGTCTCCGGTTCTGCTCGCTGGCTGCGGAGTCGATCAACATCGCTATTGATTAGTCTGGCAGAGCCCAAGGTTAATCGAAGTGTCCTTCATTCAGATACCCTTCCCCGTTCCACTCGATACTAGTTATTCAGTCGGCTAACTTCAGCAGGACTGTCTAGCTTAGAAGTTTACGTTTTCCAGCTCAGTTGATGTCGACCTTCTGAGGTAACCATCGATCACTCATCGGTGGCACTTGGGCAGCTGGGCCTGGTTGGATAAACTAAGTTTGACAGATAGCCTATGGCGGGTAGTTTGATTGGACCACAAGGTATGGCCCAGTGACACTGAAACTGTTCCATATACATCTTCACTGGCAGTCCAACCTCTTTCAGCCCAGTTAGCTGATGTGATGCTCTTCGCGTTACCAAGCTTCGACATTCCACTGAGGGTAGCTCTAATCATTACTTTGTCTGTGAGGATGCATAAAGCTCCTTCAAGGATTTGAATGTCAAAGGGACTCGTTACAATGCAAACATGGTGGTATTTGGGCAAGGTACATGAGTTGTAGAACACTACCATTTAGGGACTTATTAGGAGTCAAATATGGCATTTTGAGGGAAGCGAGCAAGGTACATGAGTTGTGAAAAGCGCTATTCAGGGATCTGTTATGAGGCGAAGATGGCAGGTATTTGAGGGGAAAATGGCAGGGCACATGCGTCATAGAATACTGCTATTTAGGGACCCGTCATGAGGCGTCTACAGCCAGGAAGCAGAGCCGGAAACTTGGCGACGTTCTTGCACATGTACCCCACCGGTAGATATGACTTCTAGTCCACTATCTAGTGGTGGTATTCTGATTTCAAACTCTTTGCGACCATACATCCTTGTGGGCCTCCTGCTTCTGGATGATGTCCCCACCACACCAGTGAATGCATGTCAGCTACTCTATTCAAACCCTGATAGCAATATTGATCGACTTCGCAGCCAGCACACAGAGCCGGAGACTTTGCAATGACCTTGCATGTGTACCCCACTGGTGGATAGGACTTCTAGTCCTTGATGTAGTTAGCAGTGGTATTCGGATTTCAAACTCTTTGTGAACGTCATCCTCAAAAATTAATCTAAATGCCTGCTCGATTACCACCTACTCAAAAATCTTTTACCCAATCACTTTTCCCATTTTCTCTGGCATTTCCTGGCTCTTAGCGAATTCTGGTAGGAGACACAATCTGTCTTTACCCTCACCCCCGCTTCCACCCAGCCATACCCCATCATTCATCAAGACCCTCACATACACCAAACTCTCCTTCTCCCTCCTCCCTCCTTTAATGTATCTATCACCAAGGCTTCAAAGCTTCACTCCTTAAGTACATTGACATTCTTGATTCCATAAGCTAAAGGTAGGCCATGTTTCATTTGCTTGGGGGTACAAGAATTTACAAACACATGGTCAGGTATATATTTCGGATTTTCAAGGTGAATTGCCTTTCTTCGAATGCAGACCCCATCTGAACTTGATTAGGTTCAGGTCTCCAACTCACAGACCCTCAGATCATGACAAAACCGTGTGTAACAACATCATATCATGTCATCTCTACTTATACTATCCCAGGGAAATCACTATTGAGGTTGGGCCAACGGGAAAGAAGGAATCTATCTTTGGAGAAGGTAATGTGGGGACTGCATTTGACAATTTTATAGTTCAGCATAGCTGTAATCTCTATTGCAAATGGTTTGAGTTAGAGGCACTTCACAAGTGACTATTCACACAATTTTGATTTTGTAGTCAGTAGTCTACTCTACTACAAGCGTCCACACTGTGTATTTCGTAGTCCCTCGGAGTGCGTCGTATCTACCAATTCGCAATTCAACTTGCGATTCAAACCTTGCTATTCAGACCCTGACAGGGAGATTCATCAGCAAATTCCCCGTTTGGTTGCACGACATTGCAATCGGCCAAATGCCTTGCAATGTCCAAATATATTTCAGACCATTGCCCACAACTTGAAATGTTGCAATGGCTTGCAATCTTGGCAATATATTTCGAAATGAGCGATATATTTACGGCCATTGTGACCTACTGCAATATCTTCTTGGTATTACAGGACATTGCTGAATATTTCAGGGCATTGCCGAGTTGGCAATATATTCCTAGTATTTCACTTGGTTACAATCTCTGCAATGTATCATAATAGATAGTTCGTCATTGTAATCAGGTTTCGAGCATTGCAGGACGTTGCAATATGTTGCCACTTATTTTCAACAAAAAAAATAATTAATTCCTGGCAGTTTTATGCCTTTCATACAGCATTGCTACAAAACTACGAACGTTTACGCGACAATCTACATCTTACGTTGACTCCTCCGAACCGGACGTGGCATAGGCTTTGGCCTTTTAACTCCTGGTTCACCTGGCAAATTGCTCTCGGCAGCCCGCTTGCCCTTTCTAGTGATGCTTGTGGCTGACGTGGCGCGTTTCGGATTCAGCTTGATAGAAAGCATCAAGGGCGCAGCATTTTCATCTGATAAGCAGCATTTGATCAGCTCATTCGCTTGGCAGATCATGATTTGGCACGCTCACCAGTCCTGCTAAAACCAGCCACCGAAGTTGAGGTTGTGCGTGTCACGATTGTTGGCACAGGAGAGCGCTGTGGGTGCCTTTGACATAACACCAGCTAATGATGTTGTTTCATTTACCCAGTGATGGGCGGCCTTGATACTAACAATGCACATACCTTTACCAGGAGTGGATCTCATTGACATGGCACATTGAGTATTTGTTCGGGAGGGGCGCGCTATAGGTGCCTCAGCCATTATTCTATCTAAATAAAGGAAATTAGTAGGCTTGGGTGTCCAGTGGAATGTGATCAGCGGTGCACTTGCCATTTTCCAACCAAGACTTTTGTTTTCTTTGCCTGGGGGGCACCGTGAAGCCGTTGTTGTCTCCTGGCAAGTTAAAATACCTAAGTTAGCCTATTCACCTGGTGGATTATATTTGGTGATGGACTTACCAATGCCAGCGACGACTGCTGTCTCGATTGAGTATCTCGGATTCGTCTGAGTAGAAGGTGACATGGCTCCATAGTCTTCCCATGATTCAAAGGGCCTCTTCAAAGAGTGGACTCGCTCCGGCTCGGGGGATTCGAGATCGCTTTCCTGGCTTAGTGAGTTGGCACCCTCAGGTCCCTCCTCATCGGTCAGTAACCCAACGCTACTTCCAGAGTCAACATGCCATCCCTCATCGTGTGTTGCTTCACTGTTTTGCACGTTCAGCTTGCTGTCGCACTATTCGCTCGACCGGGTCTTCTCTTGAACCTAACGCGCCCAAAGGCCTCGGATCCTTTCTATACTCCCTCAGTTTGTGATGTACGCTATTTGACCAAATTGTCAGTGCTAGGAATGCTATAAACATAAAGTTTACAGGTTCCAGTGCTCCAAGAGCCGTTTTGTCCACGGATCCTTTGGGTGCTTCTCTATGAGGTTAACAGTGTGGTCAAAAAACCTCTTGTAGTTAAATGCCCGATCTGAGGGAGACCAGGGGCGGGCACTTATAGCCATCCTCGCCTATGAAGATGAGAGTAAAGCAATGAAATAAAATAAAATAATACCATAACACAACTTGCCGCAATCATTTGCAGAGTGATTATATTCATACCCTGAGATGCGGCCATACAATTTGTGCGCCTGACTGGTGTCATTGCTTGCATTTGACAATGGTCCTAAATAGATATGTTGGAACACCTAGTGAAAGGTTAGCAAGGGCATTCAGTTAACAAGGTAAAACGTACATGGTGAACCAACGATCCGCGGAGTAGTCCCTTCTGCTCATCCCTGCAATGGTATTCACCTCCAAGTTCTTCATACATAAATGCCGGCCATTCAGTATCAGTGATCAGTCGGCCGCCGGTCTGAACCTCTGCACAGAAGCGCCTTCAAGGTGTGGGAGAATCAGCAGAGTTGTAGCAAATACAGGGACAATGAACTCATGCAGGGTTCCGATCGTATTCCTTCAGGGCGATTGCAGGGCAGAGCAAACGCCCATAGGTGCGACTAGACCAACCTCGGCCATCTTTCTCTACATTAATAGGAGCCTCGTTGCTGTACTTTAACCTTCCTGGTAAATAGAGGGTTATTTGATTGTTCAGCCTATGAAAAATGTTCGTGCAGGCCAGCATTTGCGAATGACTGAATCTACAAATGAGGAGATACGGAATTTAGGCAGTTGGAGATGTAAAATAACAATAAGGCTTACTGCATCACACAGGGCAAGCAGCCTGTTCTTGGATCGCTTCTTTGTTGACTTGGGCATTCCAGTGTCAGGCATTGAGGCACACACCAGAAGGAGCTCCTCCCAGATTGGGTTCCACTTCGTTACTTGAGGGTACCAGTGAAGGTAGTTGTCGAGACTTGGCTATGTTAGTAGGTGTATGCTTGGTAACAAGTGCATATACCCACTCATCTTCTGGAACTGCAGCATTGAGGTCATTTCTAAGGGCCTGGTCCAACGCTCCGTGATAAAGCACTTCTCTCAGAGGCATAAAGAGGTGAAACTTGAAGAGTGCCACATATGCCTTGACTAATACGGGCTGGATCTTTGAACCTTCTCTGCAAACAGCGAATGAGGCCAGCATGTGGTATGTGGAATGATACGCACCCAAATCGATTGTTCTTGATGTCGTCTATATACACCTTGCGGACCTCTGGGTCGATAGCTGGCATACTCGTCTGTGGTTGGTCATCGAGGGCAGAGGCAAACCCGGGCGCTGGCCAAATTGGGTCAGGTGATTGTGCCGACTTGTGTTCACGTGCCTAGGTGTGAGAGCATCGCCCCCTTATGTTGGTACCAGGGATCCGAGAAATCGACAGGTATATCAGATCACAGATAGCCAGGGCCCATATGGCATCTTCGGATGATGTGAACCGAAGCTAATACAATCAGTACAGCCAAAGTACAGCACAAAAAGGCAGAATATACTCAGCCTTGCATAGGGCAACCAAAAGACGGTGTCGCCTGGAGGGAAGAGGGCACTCCTGCAGTCAGTCTCCTGCATTGCCCAAGTCCACGAGCACTTCTTTGGCATGACAAAGGGCCTGAACAGTGGGATCTTGGCTATCACTACTGTTACCAGAAACATCGGGTTCGTCATACCCTGGACGTACCCTGGAGGTAGGGCGTTCTCGTAAAGAGTCTGCTCAGTCCGCGGTGGTCTCACAGCTGAAGAATTTACATGCCTAGAACCGAGTCCGGAGCTGCCAGTGTCTGCGTATCCAGGGACCTGGGTAGGCCGGAGACAACATAGAGGGAAGTGAGGGGTAGAGCCGGCATGTGAGAACCAACAACGGAAGCATCACATACAGAACACGTCAAGATGATGTAGTTGCGAGCAGAAGCTCAAAAGGGGAATGAACGGTCATTGTGGTAGCAGCGAGGGGTGTTCGTGAGGGGGCAGGGGAGGCAGATGCGGCGGTAGGTGCCACAGGTAGAGTCGGAATTGCACAAGCGGCGGGGGTGAGGGGGATGTGGGCGGGGGATGTGAGCACTGGTGTGGGTGTAGCTGAGTGCATGGACAGTCTTCTCCTGGAGGGCCATTGATAAGAATCATCTTGAGCTGGATCCTCAGTGTGGGTGTAGAACGTCGAATTCGCGATATGATGGGCACTGGCATGCAAGCATGAGTTGGTAGGTGAGAGTGATGAATTAGGCCTTGAGATATTAGTGCCCAAGGCCAGATTGGGAGTATCAGCTACATAATCAGTAACTCAGCAAGAGTTCGTGCGATGGGACAGACCAAATGCTGGGAAGCTGTTGATGAAACGGAGGATAGAAGCTTGAGAAGGGAGTCTGGTGATCACCATGTGATGATCGTGGGTGTGCGCACCAAGGAACACACATCAAGGTTGAAACTGCAACATACTAGTAAGATATAGCTGTGAGCAATAAACCTCTTTCGACTTATGAAGCTGTGTGTTTAATTGTATGCCACCCATGGTAAGTGCCTGAGATTTGTCCTGGTCTCAACTACCACCTCGCAATCTCCTCGCAATCTCTATGGCCCTCAGAAATGATGATCAACAGGGTTCAATATCTTGTCCAGGATGCAGGAAGCGATTCGTGCCAGGCAGAAGTTACAGTGGGCACATAGCAAAGTGCTCTGCATACGAGGAATGGCAGGAACAAGTAATTGTTCGAGCATGTAGCAGACCCAGCCCGTTGGAACATCTGGGCAGACGAGGGGAACTAGAGGAGCAACTCGAGTTTGAGGTAATTAATTATGTGAGCCTTTTGGATGTTTTGATGACTTGCCAATAGGCCACTAGTGCCGCAAGAGCTGAATCAGCTTTTGACTCTCCCCGGGGGCTTCAAGCTGTACCTCCTCCTGTACCTCACTCAACCAGTACACCAATAGAACAAATTTCGGCATCTCCAACACCTTCCCCTTTGCCAATCAGAAGGCTCCCTCACTACCGTGTTGATTCCCCAGTCAGTGAGGCTGAGAATAATCCCGGCACCCACACAAGTACAACCTGGTCAATTATGATATCCCCAAGCTCCTCACAAGCCGAAAGCAGTGATTTCCAGGAGTACTGTACCGAGCCAGATGCTTTTGGTATACAGCGGGTTTATCCATTTGGTCTGCCAAGTCACATACCTGGGAACCTTCTGCCTACAATAGCTGAAAGGCCCTCAGGTGATCATCCTCCTTATCACCCATTTCCCAATATGACGACTTCTCTCCTGATGGAGTGGCAATACACTGGAAGCCGAACAAAATCAGTTGCGGAGCTACAACGTTTGGCCAAGGTATTAACCCACCCCCATTTTAACCTCGAGGATATGGCTAGCTTCAACGTAAACAAAGAACTGAGGCGGCTGGATGAACACATCAGTGAAACACAGTTTTCAGCCGAGAAGGGTTGGAGAAAAGGAAGCATCAAAATCAAGCTTCCTTGCGAAAATGTTGGATTTTCCTCAGAGAAAGAAGTGCCAACGTACAACATGGATGGGATTTTGTACAGAAAGCCACTCGACGTTATCAAGTTGGCATTTCGTGAACAAAAGGCCAAAGATTTCCATCTTGCACCGTACAAGGCCTTTTGGAAGCCATCTGAGGATGCACCGGATGAACGAATATACAATGAAATTTTCACAGCTGATGGATTCTTGGAGGAGCATAGGAGGGCAGAAATGAGAACGCCTGAAGGAGAGGAAACTGTGGTAGCTGGTATCACCTTATATTTGGATTCAACCCAGCTTGCACACTTTGGAGGAGCATCTGCATGGCCAATCTATATGTTTATTGGAAACGAACCAAAGGATATTCGCTCACAAACAAATAAAATGGGCGCGAATCACCTAGCATATATACCAAAGGTATTTTGAGACTTGTACAATATATTGTGCTAGTACTAACTATGTGGAAAGCTTGGCGATAACATTCAGGAATATTATCTGGAGTGTTATGGGAAGCCTGCATCAAAAGATGTCCTGACATTCATTCGTCAGGGAGCTGGTGCAGGCAGTATGGGAGCTACTGCTAGATGATGATCTAGTAAATGCATATATCTATGGCCTCCCTACAGCATTTGCAGACCAGGTCATCCGTCGTCTGTTCCCCCAATTTATTATATATTGCTGTGACTATCCAGAAAAGTGACGGTATATTTACTATTGCTTCTGGGCATAAACTGCTAACTAGGCCTTCATAGAATGCTTATGGCATGTCTCAAGTTCCTTGGAACTTATCTCTGTCCACGTTGCCTCGTTTTAAAAGAGAAGGTTCCAAAAGTTGGGACATTGAGTGATGAACAGTTTCGTACTAGAAACCTGCGAGTGGACTCACAGCTCAAACGTGACAGAGTTGAGTCAGCAAGGAAGTTAATCTTCGAAAAGGGAATTCCTGTTGGTAGTAGCAGGGTAGAGGCTGCACTGGGAACCGGCTCATTAGTTCCTATCCAAGTCAGTACTTGTTCATCTGGTGTTATCAGAACCCTCAGAAGGACTATAATTAGGTTTTAGCCACCTTCCTGATGGACAGTAGAATACTTCTTTTCTATCTTTAATACTGATACTCCCACACTTACGCTTCCTTTCTCCCATACTCAACTTCTATTTCTCACAGGAAGCCTTCTCTTTACCTGGGTCCACCTTCCAATGACTCGCTCTGACAAGTACTTACCCAGGGTACTTATAAATAGCAGATAACCAATATGTATATAAACCTAGCTACAGTCACCTGTATCCTTAGCTTAGTGTTATACACTGTTCTGCTTAAACCTCTTGTTCGCCTGAAAGGGTATCAGAGATTTATCCAGCCCATCTCCAAGTCAAGTAGTAAGACTCAAGGACCAAGTCTGTATAGACATCCTTGTGATCCCAACCTTGCGACTCAGGAGTGGACCCCTAACCCGGGTAACATCTGGTGTTGTAGCTATTATTGACCGCAAATTCTTATTAGAGTGCATTCTCAAAAAAGCTGGGCAGTGATCTCAATCACTTCCAGATGTTTGCACCTGATTTACTACATGAGTTTGAGCTTGGTATCTGGAAGACAGTGTTCAATCATCTAGTAAAGATATTGTATTTCAAAGGAGGTGATGGCATCCAAAAATTGAATCAACGGTATGTGGTTACTAAAAATCTGTAAATACAATAACAATATCATCCAACTGATTTTATTCTTGATTAGCTATCGATACATTGCACCATTTGGTCGGGCTACAATCCGGAGGTTCAGAAATAATGTGACAGGAACAAAACGATTAGCTGCAAGGGATTATGAGGATCTTTTGCAGGTATAATCATTTTCACTTAGTGAGAGAAAATAGACTCATCTAGTCATATTTTAGTGTGCTATTCCATGTTTCGAAGGTCTCTTCAAGACTGACCAGGATAAGTCTGATGAGAAAATTATCAAAAAGCTCATCTTCGAACTATGTACATGGCACTCACTCACCAAGCTCCGATTGCACACCGAGACAACAATTATTGACCAAGAAAACTCTACCACTCGCTTGGGACACCTGTTACGCCAATTTCAAACCAAGGTTTGCCCAAAATTCAAAACAACAGCATTGCCCTCCGATGAGACTGCCCGACGAAAGACACATGCTGCAAAAGCATTGTCACCAGCCTTGGCAACAGGAGAGACTCATAAATCAAGTTTCAAGATGAATACATACAAGTTCCATGCCCTCTCTGATTATGCGGCCTCTATACAGCAACATGGGACTACAGATAATACCTCAACCCAATCAGTGAGTGTTGTGTCTTGAATCAAGTTATGGAGACAGCTTACACATAGGTAGGGGGAACTTGAGCATAAACGTATCAAGTGGTTCTACAGCACCTCAAACAAAGCAAAGCCCGAGGAAGGAATATTCAAGCAAATTTTGCGACAATGTCAGATCTTCAACATGCAGGAGAAAGACAATGAAATTGTGTCTGGTAATGTTTATATTATTGTAGAGACAATATTGTTACAGCACTAATGGTACATTTAATTAGATGTCGGGTATCATATTGCAGGTGGTGATTATCACACACGTGCAAATATCTATGAGTTTCAGGAAAGACACCAGGATGATCCTGCAATGAAGGTATGTGTCCTGCCTAGCAGCATATCTGATATGGAGAGACTCACAGGGTGGGTTCTCACTGTATTAGGAATTTGCACCCAATCTACACCACTACATTATCTCTCGCATTCTTGGTCAAGATTATACCGGCATCAACCACAAATTCAAGCCTCAGCAGGTATCCTCAGTATCAATCCGAAATGATACAATCTATCTGCACAAAACACTACGCATTCGGTACAGAACATATGATTTGCGTTGTGAGGAAGATGTCTTGAACCCGGATAGTCGTCCAGATATTATGGTTCTATCACACGATGAAGCATCAAAGCACAATCACCCCTATTGGTATGCACGGATACTTATGATCTTCCATGCACTAGTCTTGTTTGAGAAAAAGGCACCCCAGCGAATGGACATTGTGTTTGTGCATTGGATGGGACTGTCAGAAGGCAGCAGGCCTGCATGGAATTCGAAAACACTTCATCAGCTCGCTTTTCAAGACACTAGTGCAAGGGATGCTTTTGGATTTATTGATCCGGCTCAAATCCTTCGTGCGGTGCATTTAATGCCTGACTTTGAAGAGGGACCAAATACTTCCATCACTCATGGCACAATTGCACGACCAAGATCTGAGAAAACTCTCTGGAAAGCATATTATATTGGAATGTAAGTAGTGGTACAGGCTCTAGGTAGGCTATACACTAATACAAGATACAGGTTTGCAGATCGAGATATGTTCATGCGATATCGTGGGGGAGGGGTTGGGCACATGGCTATACGACATGCAACTAATGTGTTTAAGAATGATAGAGATGCCCTCGACCACCGCCGTCACTGGCCTCTTGATCCCGGTTCCACCGATGAGGACTCCAGTTGTGGTGGTGAGGCTTCAGAGAATATCGGCATGGATGTTGGGGACAGTGACCATGGAAGTAGTGAACAGGAATCTGAGAACAGCTCAGATGAAGGGGAGAATAATAACGAACTGGGGGACAGCTCGGATGAAGGGGGAAATGATGAGGATGAGGAGGGGAATGGGAGTGATGAAGATGAAGACAGCGTGGAGAGCGAGAACAGCCTGAGTGAAGGCCAGGATGATACAGAACATGAGTTTGAGGACATGAATGACCTCAATGCCTGGCTTGGATACGAAGATTTCTAGTTTGGTACAACAGCAAAGAAATTTGAATAATATAATACTTATGACCCCTGGATCACGAAACTAATTGATATTTGCCATCCTTGAGACAGAGGGAACGAGCGTAAAACCACATCATGCGAGGTAGATCACCATGGAAAGACCATGTGAGACTATGTCATACTAGGTATGGGGAAAGCGCGAAACTGTGTCATGTTTAGCAAGCAAATGTTCAAAAGAATTGGCACTATACGGAGTGACGTGTACCTGTAGGTTTGGGGGTTCCAGTGAACTTGTAGCACCAAATGCTTCGGGATTTTCCTCACAGCCAGTAGCAGCCTTGACCCGGTGGCAGAACAGAGCACGGGTGGGTACAACGTGTGCCTGCTTCCTGGCCACGGAGCCAGCTGATCAATACATGTCAAGATCGAGAGAGGCAGAGGATATTTGTCATCAGCCCCAATAACAATGCAATCGGCGATTGCGAGAGGCCGGAATATATTTCGCCAGTATTGCAATCAGCTGCAATTTGATAGAATATACTTCTTGGATATTGCAGTTGATTGCAGTTCGCCGGAAATATATTTTGCCAATATTGCAATCGGTGG
The DNA here is from genome assembly GCA_004296355.1 of Lepiota venenata. Lineage (NCBI taxonomy): Eukaryota > Fungi > Basidiomycota > Agaricomycetes > Agaricales > Agaricaceae > Lepiota > Lepiota venenata. The sequence continues at coordinate 1,817,429 of RCFS01000004.1, forward strand.
CAATTGGCCGGAATGTATTTCTTTGATATTGTAGCCAGTTGCAGCGGGCCTGAAATATATTTCACAAGTATTTCAATCACTTGCGATGATATGGAACAATGGATAATCTATTTACATATATTACAACTCATTTCTCGTTGGTTGTAATGTATCGCAATGTGGTGGCAACATATTTGTCGCGCTTTGCAATGCCTTGCAATGTTGCGCAATATGCGACTGCTCATTTCAATGTCACATGATAAATTCAGCAGGATTGCAAGGTGATTGTAAGGGGTCGTTATGGAGATAATATATTGCACCGGATTGCATGGCCTTGAAACCTCCGATAATGGCTTGCAACCAAACGGGGATTTTGTAGATGTTGTGATTGGCGGACCCTGAGGTAGCGGCATCACATGCCGAGCGCTGTTTGGCTGCGCGCTTTGAGCTTGCCAGTCCGGGTTTCCATAATCTTGCCCCGGGCACCAACTGACTTACAGGCGGGTAAGTTCGATCTCATCCTCCCTATAAACGCCATTATTAATATAATTGTACATAGAAGTCGACATATTCGAAGGCGTTAATCTCTCTCCCGACTCCCAAATGAGCCTCCACATCACCCCAGGATACATCCAAGTCTCCCAAAAACAGACAAGCACAATCATCAACGACACAGACTGCCAGGGCACAGTCAGATGCATTGTCACAAGCCATAGTCCTGCAAGATATGGCGAAGCGTTTGCGAATGCGGGTGAAGGTGTATTTGTGACTGAGTTGGCAGAGAGTGATGTTTCGTAAGTGTTGTTTTCGTTTTTGGATGGAATAACTGATTTTAATTGCATAGGATTTGGTTCTTTTTGAGACCGATTGTTCCGGATGAGTCGAAGGATAACACGAGTACGATTAATATGTCGACTTGGGTACACCAATGAAGAGTTGGCCCTTGACCGGGTGTAACATAAGCAATTTCTTCCTTGAATAAGCGCTGGTATTCGACATTACACCCTGTAGAGGTACGAATTATCTTGTTCAGAGACATATGCGAATCTGATGTACACTGACAGCGAACGAACAATGGAAGAAGTGTGAGTGGAGATTTGGTAGTTTCTTCATTTCCGTGAAACATTGGGCCTCTTGAGGTATGTTTGAGCCGCTTCCCGCCTTGAATAATTGTGCTCACCTGTGACGGGACGGCTTTCCGTCTATTATAATAAAGCAACCGGGGACAATTTTTATTGCGGTTTACATCAGTTTACCCTTCAAACCTTCAGGGGACGTGTCAAGGTTGGCTTTGTAGGTGGTAGTTTGAATGAGGGCGTCTGGCTTGGAATTGGATACGACGCACGCTTAGGAGGAGAGGTTGGGGGTCGAATACGATAACAGAGCTCTTGGTTTGTTTTACAAGTTTACTGCTTTTGACACTTCCCATCATGCAGAGAAGACGTTCAATTCCTGACCCCGCAACTGGATTTTCAGTGGTCCCGCTGAAGGAAGGCAACTGTTCGTGTCATGCCTGTGGGAGAGTTGGTCGTGAACGTGCTTCAGAGGAGAGGGAGAAGGATAATACACTGGTGCCAGGACGGTGGCGAGGTATCGAAGAACGTACGTGTCACTAAGGAGTGCTATTAGTCTAACAACGCATACGGGTACCGACTCCCTCACAGACCTGGGTGTTTTCGAAAGAGGAACCGACTTGTGGGGGACCAATCATCAGGTTCAGAATTAAAGGACGAGGCCGTGCGAGCTTGCTCTTGAGAGACATCCAAGCTTAGACGATCCAGATCGGAAGCAGAGGAAAGAGCCCCTGAGGGGCAGTATGCTATCAGTATTTAATCTTCGAAAAGCGATACAGTAAAGCTCTCAAAGTGTGGCGCTGATATCCAACCACATAATCGTTCACTCTTCCATCATCTCCTTCCTCAACTGCTTCGCCTTGTCCAAGGTAATTGGATAATCCTTGATATCCTGCACCACTTTATCTCTCAGCTCTACAGGCAATCGGCCCAGTACACCACCGCTCGAAGCGACGATCCTCCCCCACCACTCGCGTTGCTGGCATGGGATGTTTGCAGTCGAGATGATCTTCATGTTCGGGTCAACAAGGAACAACGCAAGAATCTTGCAGTGACCAGGCTTTGTTGGATCAGCGAGTTTGAAGGGTTGGACTTGGTGTTGAAGAATGCTGGGAAAGGTAACTAATCGGCCTTCGCGCACTTCAATGCTGCCTACGTTGTGGATCGTAACGCTTTCATTTTTTAGACCAAAGATAGGCCCGAGCCATGCAATATCGCCAGCGGACGCTGTTTGACGGAAAGCGAGGTGGCTAGTGGAGATGTTTTCATCGTCATAGTAATCAATGGCAGTTGCACAAATATGTTCGTTCTTTAAGTGAAGGTTAGTACTCACAAAAGTCATAGGTACAAGATCGAGTGCTCACCATCCGACCTTCGGTGTGCCACACATCCCCACTGTACTCTGGCTTCTCAGGCGTGAGATGAATGTTGGCCAATTTTACGATGATTTGCAAGCCAGTTTTGCCATAATCGGCTTTCAAGTCCACCTTCTTGCTACGTAGGCCACTTGCCTTGCCGCCAGGCGGCACAAATGGATCGGGATTAGGGTGTACTATAAAATCGCGCTTCCTTGCTTCCTTCCATCGCTCTTGACGATCGTAAAAGGCCCATTCATGTTCGCCTTCTCGTTGTTTGAGACCCTCCTTTTGTGCGTATGTCTCTAAGTCTCCATGATCGGCCTTGGTGTATGCGACACGTAGCCTAAAGTCGAAGGAGCGCAAGGGGGTCAACGTCGCATTCCAAAGGGGGATTACTCGAGCAGGGATTCTTTCGATGATAGAGTAAAAGCCCCTGTGTTCCTGCGGGTGTAGGTTATTGATATAACTAACGATTCTGTGTGCAACTCAAGTATAAAAATTATCTGGTTCATTTAATAACGGCTTACTTTGGGATTTCACTTGAGATGTCCATGTCACTCGGTAACCACTGAAATTTTTCGCTATAGGGGCTGTGCGTCTCCCACACTGTCTTGGGTGGAAGCTTATTACCTAGGACTAGTTCGCCCTGCCCAGAGCGCATAATACAATCATCGAGGTTGGCGGTATCATCCGTCAAGATGCGAGACACACCATAAACCAAAGGAAAGAGCGAAGGGTAGGTCGAGTACTGTATTATTTGACCCAGGGCGCCAGTCCTACTTCCGTATTCTCGAGCAGAGAAACTCCTTTCTTGAGGGAGTCGCATAGATCGGGCGGGATCGCAATGTCCGATTTGACCACGTCGCCGTGATAGAGACTGACAAATCCAGCATCTTCGTAGAGTTTAGCTTTGTATTCGAGTTCCGCAATGCAATAGTCGGCCATCTCCCTTGTAAAACCTATGCCCTGTTTCTCGAGAACCTCAGCCTTCTACTTCTGTGTGGTTGCCTCATCAAACACCTTATACAAGAGCTTCGGTGAATTGGACAATGTGCGAGTGATCCGGATACGCACTTTGATCTCCCAGTCTTTTTCATCCGTGATTCGATTCATAAACTGGATCATTGTGATTTCTCGTAGCGTAAGAAGAGGCACACTATTTTTGAAAACCCGTTATATTCCTTTGCATGCAAGAGGGAGGTCTGCACCAACTTACCATGTCATGCAACGGTCATCCCCATCTATATCCGGATCCAAAGCAGTCGCAAAGAGCGAGGAAGTGTACATACACATACCCCCTGGCTCATAGTTTATGTCTAGTCGAAACCCTGGTGGAGGTGGGGTTTGAGAAACGGAAGTCCTGTCGGTGGTAGCGTGACAGTCCCTTCGCTTCTCTCACTTTGTCTCCTACCACTCCCCAAGCAGGGTCACACCGAGCGACATAACTCAAGGACACCTTTGGAGGGATATACATTTGAAAGTCCCCCACTGCACTTCGCCTCGCTTCTCTTTGCGCCAGTTAGAGCCCTAGCCACTCAGGACGGGCAACACATGGACAAGCAGGTCATACAGTATCTGTTGGGCGCGTAGACGGCTGCTGGTCTGCAGCAATGCGAGTAGTGGACATAGCAAGTGAAGGAGGTTGGACAAGTAGGGCCCGGTTGATGTCAGGAGGAAGGGCAGGAGGGCAGGCGTTCAGCCCAGGAGGACTGAGCTCAACATCCGGACTCGGAACGTCACCCGCCCCTCTCTCTTGTCAACCGTCTTCCCCCGCACCAGGATATATGGTAATAGGCGAGGTGAGATGCCCCCCCCCCTTATTTTTTTGGGTGGGTTTAACTCTCACTGAATATGTTGCCATCACACATCCCAAAAGACCTGCTCAATAATCTGATTAAGGGAGGCTAGGGTCTGAACGTCGCCACTAATGTCCGTGGATGCATTTGCCACGATAAAAGTATCGATGTTAATATTGTAACTTCAATTTAAATTGATAGTTAAACTACCACAACAATACAATTAGCAAAAAGAAAGTCAGTCAAATTTGGAATAAACCACTTGTGAGTGCGAAGGCATGTGATGTCACGCGCCTGACGTGGTCATGCCAAATTTCTGCCGTGGACGTCCGGCCGACCCCAATTTTAGGGCTCTGGTGATCATACGACGTACTTTCTTTGTGGATGCGACGTTCGCCGTCGGGTAAAGATAATATCCAGGTATATTAGCTTCTGATTAGTCGACGTTTGGCAAGTCTGTAATATATACTACTTATCTGTAGCGATATTTACGTTTTTCAATGTGTGGATTGATGGACCAACGCAGTAATTATCGCTGCGATAAGGAGAGTGATGGGCTTGAGACATAGAACTGTTGTGATTTTGGTTTGGACGGGATTAAGGCTCGTTATTAAGTAGTTGTGGCCATTTCGTGGGCCCACATCGCATGTTTTGTTTAGTCTATGCATACGCTATCTCATATTTGATCGGACCAGACCAGAAGAAACACGAGCCTGCCCAGGTCTACCCACAAGGACCCTAGTTGATTAATGTGAATAAGTGGGGCTGTAGCGTATGGGTAATAGCAAATAACAGCCATCGTGAGCAACGTGATTTTTTCCAATCCCCATGGGTCGCAATCACCTGTGTTTATACCTATTTCCGAGAGAAATTCTGCAAGCCGGGCTTGACCTCCGAGAGGAATGAGGTGAAGCTCCTCAATGACTTGGTGCAGCTACAGTTAAGCTCGATTTCACCCCGGTCCCCTTATCGAGGGGGAAGCCCGTAGTGGCTCGCTAACTTGGATTCCCGGGCCCAACTCGCAGGAGCGAGAGCAAGCTGAAGAATGACGCCTCCACGAGTGTTTTCAGTGAATTCTTGCGCCACGTCCAAGAAGCTAGTTGCCCTGTACAAAGCTGGCCCTGCATTTCAGACATGTGTTATTTTTAGGTGTACTATGTGTGGTGACTAGATTGTAAAGAGGTAGACACCTTTGGAGTCATGAGCGGGGAAGATGGCTGTACCAATTTTATAGCACTCAAGGTCTTCAAGGGGCTAGCTACATCGGAAGAGGCGATGCCATGGCAATAGTCAACAGCTATAGTAATTTTTTCAGACCGAAGCACTCATATTAACAGGTGTAAGTAATTTGGAATCCCAAGCTCGACGCGCTAGCTTGGTCCGTCATTTTGGGCGGATCTGCTGTTCTCGAACTTGGTGGTCACGACATGATCCCTGGTGTTGGGTAGGGGGCGTGGGATTGCGACAGTTCGAGTTTCCCTTGCATAATAACTTTGGCTTGCGGTCGGCTGGGGCGGCGGAGGCCTCAAATAACTGATTCGGCTTGTCGTTTGTTAGCTCCCGGTCTAGGGCGACGTGTTTATGGTGTGACGACTCCACAGAGCGTGAAGGGTCAATTCACGCTTGATGGCACATTTCACGCTCAGAGTGATAAGCTTCAAGATGATCTAATCAGCGTGCTCATGTCTCGATAGCATGATCTACTCATCAGGCAGCTGTAAAATATCTGGATCTACATTATAGCTTTAATCGTACAATAGCTGTAACTTAGATCAGCAAAATTAATGGCACAAACATATTGATCTTGGTACTAGTAAATTCAAGAGATAAGGAGTTAGCAACTGGAAACTATCAAGCCACGCTCGACCTCACGCCTCCACGCTCACTTCACGCCTTTTCACGCTCAACATCACGCTCTTCACGCTCAACATCACGCTCTTCACGCTCAACATCACGCTCTTCACGCTCAACTCACACTCATCACGCCAAATTCACACTCGATCGCGCTCAAATCACACTGACTCAGGCTTAACTCAAGCCCAATCACGCCCAATTCACGCCCACTCACGCTCCGATTCGGCAATCGGGGTTCACGCTCATCACGCTCATCACGCTCCATCACGCTCGCTTCATGCCAAAAACCAGTTGCCCCCCGGTCTAAACTCTCGTCGGTGAACGTCTCCTGCGGGGTGCGCAGCGCGCAGTGGTCGGAATGTTTACAAACCAGCAATGTGTCTCCGTACAGTGCGGATAGGTGACAGAAGCCATGTGGGCACTGTTCTAAATATGGGGAACGACCCCATCAGGCTGAAATACCGTGTTGGACTGAGGGCTTTGGTGGAGAAAAAAGAAAAACACTAGGTAAGGATGTTCCACCCGTGCGCTGGGCCATATCGGCACTTTGACAATGCTGGCCCATTCCATTACCCGACCTTCCGGCCACCGTCACAACACAGGCACCCGCCTATCTTTGTGCCAGGCCCTTCTCAAGGTTTTAAGCTCGTTGAGCCCGCTTACCGGTGGTTTCTCCATCCAAATTAGATCGGCTCCACTTCATGAACCGAACTAATGGAGCGCACTCCATACCAGGGGGCGTTTAATCTGTCACTGGCTTCTGTTCCCCTTTATAAACTCCTGACCGCTTTTCCTGTGCCCTTTCTGTCCCGTTTCTCACCATGAACGAGAAGGAAGACCCTCCTGTATCTACATTCAACCGCAACGGCTCTGAAGTGGAGTCGCTCAAGGGTGACGTCAATGGAAAGCTTGTGCGCCAGCTGAAGAATCGCCATATTGCGATGATCAGGTGTGTCACCAATGGCTCAACTGTTGGGTGCGGTCCCACTGATAGTTCCTTCAGTATTGGTGGTGTAATTGGAACTGGTTAGTTCTTTTTGGCGCTCTTAGAAGTGTTCGACAGCTCGACTTTCTTTTCAGGTTTGTTTTTGGGAACGGCCGACGCTTTGCGTCATGGAGGACCCATCGGTATGGGCTAAATTGGATTTGCTGTGCCCATCCACTATTCAACTTGTTCAGGTCTACTGCTCGGATATTCTATAATGGGTTCTATATGTTACTCTGTTATGGTTGGTCCTCTTTAAGATCAGGGCCCACGATGGCGCTGAATTATGTCTTATTATCAGATATCACTTGGCGAGATGATTGCGTATCTGCCAATTCCGGGGGGACATATTAGGCTGGCAGAACGTTTTGTTGATCCAGCTTTCTCATTTACAATGGGTTGGAATTATTGGTGAGTACTCAACTTTGGCTCATACCGGAGGTTTAATTGATCTTTTTCTTTTTTGCGCGCAGGTATAATTGGACAATCATTCTTCCGGCAGAGTTGTCTGCGGCAGCAGTGTTAATCGGGTTTTGGAATCGACATATTAATCCAGCCGTCTGGATCACAATCACTTCACTGGTCACCATCGTGATCAACTTCCTTGGAGCAGGTTAGCATTCCGCTCAAAATGAAATTCCTGATCTCATGTGTCATCCTACAGGCGCATATGGCGAGGCGGAATTCATTTTTGCGTAAGCTAAATTACGGAGGCTGTCTCCTCAGTGACTCAAAATTAAGCAGATCCATCAAGGTTATTACTATCGTCGGCCTCATAATACTTGGAATTGTCCTTGACCTTGGAGGTTGGTAGGGCTGACTTTGATACGCTTTTGCAAGTTAATGATTGCAAACAGGTGGTCCCAATCATGATCGCATTGGCTTTAGATACTGGAAAAACCCAGGACCCTTCGTCCAATTTCACGGAATTGGTGGGAGCGAGGGTCAGTTCCTGGGCTGGTGGGCCGTCATGACCCAGGCAGCTTTTTCGTTCATCGGCACAGAAATCGTCGCGGTATGTGGCCAGTTGGGAAGTCGCTTAAACATTGGATGTTGAATGTCTCCGCTCCCAGATCGCTGCCGGCGAGGCCAAAAATCCCAGGAGAAATCTTCCCCGCGCTATAAAGCGTGTCTATATCCGTCAGTTGTTGTCATCTATCAGGTTCCCCTGCTCTATCTGATTTCTGGCAAAAAGGAATCCTATTGTTCTATGTCGGCGGTACTATTATTATTGGCTTATTGGTTCCCTCAAACGCCCCGGGTTTGAACTTGACTGATGGAACGGCTGCTTCTTCTCCATTTGTCATTGCCATTCAGAATGCCGGTATCAAGGTTCTACCACACGTGAGTGGTTCTACACTTCTCAGTATACTTCTTATTTTGTCCCCGCACAACAGATCATCAATGCCTGTCTTCTGACTTCTGCGTGGTCTGCTGCTTCAAGTGACCTTTACACGAGTTCTCGTGCTATTTGTGCGTCTTTCTCCTTCGTTCTTTCGTGTAACAAAAATGAATCCATAGCGAAATTAGATGGCCTCGCAGTTGCTGGAAATGCACCCAGGGTCTTCCTGAGGACGACAAGGGCAGGCTTACCATATGTCGCTGTCACTTTTTGTGCCCTCTTTGCTTTACTGGGATTCATGAGTGTCTCAGGAGGTGCAGGCCGAGTATTCCGCTGGTTTTCCAACATGACTTCCATTGCTGGTCTCATGACGTGGTTTGGTATCTGTGTCACCTATGTGCGGTTTTACAGTGGCTTGAAGGCCCAGAACTTCGATCGTTCGAAGCTACCGTTTGCATCCAAGTTCCAGCCATTTGCTGCCTGGTATGCGCTGGTGTCGATCCTTTTGATCTGTATCGTAAGTTGCCTCTATTTTCTGCTAGCCCTTGATTCTCGGGCTGACTCGAAGGTAGACGAGCGGTTGGGAAGTGTTCTTGCGGGATAGCTGGGCCACTGATACCTTCGTCACTAAATATCTTCCTTTTATTCTCTTCCCTATCATGTACGTTGGAGCCAGATTCTATTACAGACAAAAACCCGTCAAGGCCAAGGACATGGACTTCATTTCAAACATAGCTGAAATTGAGGCTGATACGTAAGTCTCGTCACCAATTGAAGTTACGAACCCTGTTTTCACAGTACAAATGTAGTTATGATGATCCTCCGCCAAGAAACAGACTCGAAGCTTTCTGGCAATGGCTGGTATGTTCTTTGTGTTAGATCTGCTTTGTTATCCGGTTCTGAGTGTGTTGGTGCAGATGTAATCACCCCTAAACAATGACTCAACCTTAGTCTAATGATGTAATGCGGCATTGTATTATCTAGTGCAGCCTTTTAAAAATGCGCGGTTCTCCAATAACATTGCAAAAATCCTCATAAGACTGTGATTCAACTTCTGCTAATTAAAATGTTGCAATAATTTTAACGAGTGTGGGTACAAATAGGGTAAGCCAGGAAGGAGTTGGAGAAGCGAACGAATGAAATGCAAGTGAATGGATACCAAGTACAATGTCAGCAGCTTCTCACAGATGGATTCAAGATGGTGATCTATGGAGGTTCTGACCCCATGAAAGAGGCTGTGTGCGAAATATAAGTGTCACAGGAGGGCATGGCACGGACCAAACATCAATGTAAGTTTTCGAAGCTCGGATGTAGAGATTAATAGCTATGTTATATACCTCATAAGCCTAAGTCTGAATAGACTGAGCTGAACCGACTCATCTCTATACCAATTTAATGCATCTGAAGAAGAAAGAGGGTCAAACTATAGGATAGCCTTGTTATCAACAAGACGTAATGCTGGAAGATGAGATTTAGTTAGAGGGGCCCCATTGCCCATACTTTGTCCTGTCCAAGTTTTGTATCTCACCAGGAATCCCGTGAAAAATACTTGCGGGTTGAGCCAAGGTCTGCATCCGTAGCACCGCCCAGAGGTCAACTTGCGAATTAGGGTCTTGGTCATCAGATTGGTCGCGACATTGGACTAGTAAATCGTTGCAGAGGATGCCAACCAATGGTCGCGGCGTCAGCTCCGGGGCTAAGCAGTCGACCTGGACGGTCGCTGCGTCCCCTTGTGAAGTGATGGTATCGAAAGAGCCTACCGCCTTCCGAACGACTCGAGTAAGTAAGAGGGGACCATCCATGATCATCCGACTGAGGAATGCCATGTTAAGGTATGTCACACAAGCGATCAACTGAATTTAAACACTCACCGATGAGGCTAGACCAATGGACTGGAGAATTTCCCCCTGGTGGACTACCACTGAACCAACTTTCGCCGTGATTTGGACTCCCGTTTACCCTCATTCATGCTGCTGGCAAGAGAAGAGATCTCCGCAAGGGCCCTATCGAGAAGGTCTTCCATATACTCGGGCACAGGATGGGTATGTCGCGATGGCTCTTCTAGCTATAGGATGGTCAGCAAAGCTTGAAACAGAACTACGCCTTAGAGCATACCAATAATCGGTACCGGTGTATCCGCTGAACGGGAAGTAAGAGATAGCCTTCGAGGTTTAGCTGCGTCTGCCTGGGGTTTATCCTGCATCGCTTCAGATACGATTTGAGCCTCTTTCGCTGACTTGTTGAGAGGGGTGGTAGACCCGTTGATGCTGAGCTGTCTGGGATAATCCCGGAAACAGCGGACATGCTCGATCCCAGCGTGAGAAGCTGAGCGGTACTTGAGGCCGGTGAGGTAGGGGTGGAAGGTGTCACCGCCCCCGTCGATCTAGGTTTTTGGCATCGAGAAGGACCTACGGAAGAGTTGGTTGGTAATTTATTTGATGGGAAAACGGCTGATCTAGTGGTCCAGGGGTTTCTACGCCACGTTAGGTTCTGAATACAGGCGGATGTGCTTCAGAGGAGGGGGAAAAGGGTAATAGACTAGTACTAGGACGGTGGTGAGTTATCGAAGAACGCACGCGTCATTAAGTACGTGTGCCGACTCTCGAGCAACCTGTACAGGTCTCGGTGCTTTCGAAGGAGGAAATGACTTATGAGGGACCAACCGCCAGGTCCAGAATTTTAAGATGAGATTGTGCGCACACCCTTTTGGTATTTAGAGACATTCAAGCTTAGACGATTCAGATCAGAAGCGGGAGAAAGGAGTCTTTGAGGGGCAGTGCGCCATCAGGAGTTAGTCCCAAAAAAGCGCTACAACACAACTCTCGAACTTGCGCTGCTGATACTCGACCACGTGGCCGTTCCACTCTTCCATCATCTCCTCCCTCAACTTCTTCGCCTTGTCCAAGCTAATTGGAAAATCCTCGACGTCTTGCACCACTTTATCTCTCAGTTCTACAGGCAGTCGGCCCAGTGCACCACCGCCCGAAGCAACAACCTTCCCCCACCACTTGCGTTGCTGGCATGGGATGTTTGCAGTCGAGATGATCTTTATGTTTGGGTCAACAAGGAACAACGCAAGGATTTTGCGGTGACCAGGCTTTGTTGGGTCAGCGAGTTTAAAAGGTTGGACTTGGTGTTGAAGAATACTGGGAAAGGTTACTAATCGGCCCTCACGCGCTTCAATGCTGCCTACGTTGTGGACCGCCGCTCTTCCATTCGCTAGGCCGAAGATAGGCTCGAGCCATGTAGTGTCGTTTTGCTCATATGATATCCCTTCTTCAAGATCAGCAATGGAAAATGTTTGACGGAAAGCGAGGTGGTGGCTAGTGGAAATGTTTTCATCATCATAGTAGTAAATGGCAGTTGCACAGATGTGTTCATTCTTTAAGTTGAAGGTTAGTATGATAAAAGTCGTAGGTACGAGATCGAGTGCTCACCATCTGACCTTCGACGTGCCACGTACCCCCACTACACTCCGGCTTTTCAGGGGTGAGATGAATGTTAGTCAGTTTCACAATGATTTGCAAGCCAGTTTTGCCGTAGTCGGCTTTCAAGTCGACCTTTGGAACGGGAGAAGAATTGTCGGGGACCGAGGAGGGAGAAGATGCTTCCGATGACCTGCTCGCGACTTCTGAAGAGGGAGGCGAAAGCGATTCAGCTGGCCTGTTTGCGGCTTCATCGGGTGGCACAAAGGGACCGGGATTAGGGTATACTAAAAAATCGCGCTTCCTTTCCTCCTTCCATTCCTCTTGACGATCGTAAAAGGCATATTCATGTTCGCCTTCTCGTCGTTTGGGTCCCTCTTTTTCTGCAAATGCCTCCAACGTTCCATAGTCAGCTTTGGTGTATTTGATACGCAGTTTAGAATAGGATGTGAGCAAGGGGGTCAACGTCGCATTCCAAACGGGAATTACTCGAGCAAGGATACTTTCGATGACAGAGTAGAGGCCCCTGTGGTCCTTTGGGTGTAGGTTATTGATATAACTAACAATTCTGCATGCGACTTGAATTTAGAGGCTTCTGGTTCACTCAATGAAGGCTTACTTTGGGGTGTCGCCTGAGATATCTATGTCACTCGGTAACCGCTGAAATTTTTCGCTATAGGGGCTGTGCGTCTCCCACATTGTCTTGGGTGGAAGCTTATTACCTAGGACCAGTTCACCCTGCCCAGAGCGCATAATACAATCATCGAGGTTGGTGGTATCATCCATCAAAATGCGGGACAAGCCATAAACCAAGGGAAAGAGTGAAGGATCGACAAGATCGAGTATCGTGTCATTTGACCCAGGACGCCAGTTCTGCTTCTGTTTAGGTACACTCTCGAGTGGAGCAACACCTTTCTTGAGGGCATCGCGTACATCGGGCGGGATTGCAACGTCCGACTTGACGACATCTCCATAATAGAGACTGACGAACCCAGTGTCTTTGTAGAGTTTAGCTTTGTATTTGAGTTCTGCAATGCAATAGTCGGCCATCTCCTTCGTAAAGCCCATGTCCGATTTCTCGAGGACGTCCGCCTTCCACTTCTGTGTGATTGCCTCATCAAACACCTTATACAGGAGCTTCGGTGAATTGGATAATATGCGAATGGTTCGGATACGCACATTGATCTCCCAGTCCTCCTCATCAGTGACCTGGTTCAGAAACTGGACCATTGCAATTTCTCGTAGCGTAAGAAGTCGCATGCTATTTGAACACGCGTTATGTTCTCTTGTATGCAAAAAGGATATCTGCACCAACGTACCGTGTCGCACCATACTCATCATCTAGATCTGGATCCAAAGCGGTCGCAAAGAGCGAGGAAGTATACATACATGTACCCCCTGGCATATGGTCTATGTCCAGTCCAAACCCTGGTAGAGGCGGAGTTTGAGAAACGGAGGTCATGGTGGAATAGGGTATTTGGCAAAGGGCGCATCGGTCGCGTTTTATGAGGTGTACTAAATGGCGAAATGGGAAATGAAAAAACGACGCTTCGGTTCCGCAGAAGCTCCACCGGTAAATTGGCCGCTGTCCCTGAACTGGGCGCCACTACCGGTGTTTTTGTACCGGCAAGCTATAGCTGAGCATTGCGACAGAGTAGAGCCAAGTCTTTACTTAGTCGTAGTGTGACAGTCACGTGAGTTTCGTAAGGGGAACAGGAGGCCCCCGGAATATTCCTATATAGGATCGATCCCGGTGCGGAACGAAATGGCCTCAAAAAGGGGGGGAGGATCGATATATATGCAGACACATTTGCCAAAAATTCGAGCCATGCCCAACTAAATTCTCATACCCTTGGCCCATGCTGAGCGAAGGCCCGATCAGAAGCGCAGAACCAACCGTCCACCATACCTACAGCCGACCATCAGCGGCAAGCTAATATGGCAGGTGTCGTCGCTGTTGCAATGCTTAATGCCCACCCCATGTTGGCCTGGCTCTGTGGTTGCTACCCTTGACATTGCAAGGCCCCTACGCTGTCACCAATGACGTTCAGTTCTCCCAACTCCGAGCAACAGTCAAGATAATGTGAATTCCCACTCTCTTTGACATCTCCCAAGTTTCCTTTTATTTTTGCAGGCCAAGAATGAAGTTCAAATATCTCCTCCTCCCAGCCGAGCTGTTGACTTGCACCAATGTCAACCACATGTATGTATTTTTGAGCATTAGTATGGTCACATGTAGGTTAATCATTCTTTAACTGTTTCTCATATAGTTGATCTATCTGGGGGTGGCAACGTACCTGAAGTCGCAGACCTTGCACAGTTCAGAGCTGAGGGTACCGAGTGAATCAAAATCTACCGACCTTTGTCAAGCTTGCGCGCAAACGTTCACAAAACATTTCCAATGTACCCTTGCATATCCTTCCTCCCCCTTTGACTTCTGTCTCAGCCCTCCTCCTTATCACAGATCACATGAAGGCGCCTTGGCCCATGCTGTTCAAGACCTCAGGAAACCTGTACAGAAGTAGTAGATAACAGTAGCATCCTGGTAGCACTATTTTTGAAATAAAATTCTTTGTATTTTATTTTATGCGGACATGGGTCTCACTTGAGAAGGGCATGCACGCATCCGGCGGCAAATGGGAGGACCGAGTCAGGATGCGGAGCCAAAGTACTGAAAAAACCGGTAGGTGATCCGGGTGCGGAGCTTTATAAGGAAATTTCTACCATAAATAATTGGCCAAAATGGCCGATTTAGGATCGATCCTATATAGGAATATTCCGGAATATTCCAGGTCGCCTGGAACAGGTCGATGATGATAAATGCTGCGAACCAAAGTTTGGAGAGCGAACCGTCGATCTCTGCCAGCACATATGAGCCCCCAGCTAACACCATGGGCCCAAGATACCGCGGCTTCAGTCTTCCTACCAATATTATCATCCACCCTCAAATTCCTGACCAGGAACAATGCTCCTGGCTGAAAATCGAAATCGCGCTGAGGTTCTTGTGGGTCTCTTCGAAATGTCGAATTGAGTTTTATCTTGCTTTGAGGGGTCGTTCCTTGGTCCGTGCAAGGCTCTTTGGACGCTGCCGGAGCTGGATTGCGCGGTAAGCAATGAGACCGGATGAGGGGATGGGGATGCTGAATGCGCCAAATAGGTAGCTTCAAATAAGTTAAAAGGGAATAATGGTTCAGCTCTATGCGCCAGGTAATATGGTGAGTAACCCGTTGACTTCTAGATGTAAATTCATTCAGCTCAAAACACCGAGGGTGCAACCGCCGTCCACTTTGACTCCTTCCCCTTCCGCTGCCTTCACTAACACTCCCCTAACATCAAAATACCGATGTCCCGCAGGGCCGTTCGCTCGAGAATTATAAAGTGAGATTATAATCCTGGTATTTTCCGGCAAGGTACTTAACCACTTGAACAAAATTCGAACCAAAATATTCAGAGGTATATGTTTTCATCCGTCAAGAACAGGACGCCCAGGATGTTTGGCGTCTATCAATCAAAACGAAAATCTCAACACTCACATGGCATAGACGACAACACCACAACCCCTTTCACACAGCTTCGTGTCAGCCACCAACGCAAGCCAACCTCGTCTACGTCTATTCCCAAAACCGGTCATGCCACCATCCAGGTCGATAATATGAGTTTTGTGCCATGGGATGATGAACGTGATTCGGTGGGGGTTTCGACTAAGGAGGCATATGGATTGGGATTGGTATGAGCGATGGACATTTGGCATGCGCCGCATGAGATATATGTTTTTTTTTGAGAGGAAGCCTCCTTTGGAGGTGGTGTTCAGTTCAGGCCCGCGATGTGTGTATTCCTTTGAAAAATATAGTGAAATGTGTCGTACTGATTTGCGTCGCAGATGGTCCTTTTTCTCCGAGCATCAACTGGCCTACGGATAGGCAAGTTCGATTTATCCCCACTACAAACGCCAACAGGAATACATCACTACAAAGAAAATAACATCTTCGAAGGCATTAATCTCTCACCCTCCTCTCAAATGGGCCTCCACACCACTCCAGGAAACACCTAAGTCTCCCAACGACAAACCAGTCTCATCATTAGCCACACAGACTACCAAGGTGCAGCCGAATGCATTGTTGCAAACAATGAACCTGCAGGATATGGCGAGGTGTTTGCGAATGTGGGCGGAGGTGTGTTTGTGGCTGAGGCGGAGAGTGGTGTTTCGTAAGTTTTTGTTTTTGTTGGGGGATGGGGTTGAACGAGTGCGATTTTAATGGGATCTTCATATAAGATTTGGCTCTTTTCGTAGCTGAGTGTTCCGAAGGGAATGAAGAATAATGGGAGTACTATCGATAGGGTATGCTGATACGGAATTGACCTTCGACCGAATGTAATAGGAGTAATTTCTTCCTGGCACAGACACTGGTATTCGACGTTGCACTCTATGGAGGTATATTGTGATTGTCTCCTTCAGAGCATGCGAATCCGACGCACACCAGCGGTAAACGAGCACCGGGAGAAGTGCAACGAGTGGAGATTGGTAGCTCCTTCATCTCCGTGAAGAAACACTTATCAACCGAAATATTGTTGAACAAATAGTTTCCGTTCCACGCGGTTTTGGCGGAACTTTGCAATACATAAACAAGAAGGCGTCGCGAATCACTGACTCACTATCGTCGCTGGCAGCTAACCAGGAGCTGAAGGTGCAGTCTCGACATATTGTGCAAGCGATTTTCCTAGTTCTGGGCTGCTAAGCGGTGTGTGGTAAAAACGACTGGTGGTGTGGGTCGTGCCGTCGCTTGCGCGTGGCCTTCCGGAGAACTCCATTGTTCTGAAGATATACCGGAGCGCTACTAAAGAAAGAACCGACAAATAGGTACCAAATTGGAAAAAAATTGGGCCCTTTCAGCCGTCGCGTCCTCGTTCTCGGCGAAATACCCGAATATCTCGAGACAGGCCTTCAAAGGTATCTAGTCCAGGTGTTTGGCATGTAGACACCACGAAGGAACTATGGAAGAGTTGATTGATGGCCCGTTCGATAGGAAAGCGGCTGGTCCGATTGTTCAAGGGTTGCTGTGCTACGTTGAACTCTGAGCACGGAGGGAAGGATAATAAAATATCACCAGAACGGTGTTGATGTATTGAAGAACCCGCGCATTGCTAAGGAACACTGCATTAGTCTCGCAACACATACATCTCCCGACTCTCGAGCAACTTATATAAATTCGGGTGCTCTCAAAAGAGGCGATGGCGTATGGACCAATTACCATGTTCGAATTTTAAGGTCGATTTGCGGTCAGTAAGGTCATGGGTGGTGTTGTGCGAATTCGCTGTTTTAGCATTTAAAGACATAAAAGGTTATAAAACTCAGGTCGGAGGTAGTAGAAAAGAGCTCCTGAGGGCAACACGCTATTGATAATTAGTGCTCACAAAGTGATATAGTAATACTCTCGAAGTCTTGGTTTTGATCAATCACGTAGCCTTTCCTCTCCTCCATCAGCTCCTCCCTCAACTTCCTCGCCTCGTCTAAGCTTATCGGAAAATCCCCGACATCCTGCACTACCATTTCCCTCAGCTCTACAGGCAATCGACCTAGTACACCACCACTCGAAGTAATAGTCTCCGCCCACCACTCGCGTTGCTGACATGGGATGTTTGCAGTCGAGATGATCTTTATGTTTGGATCAACAAGGAACAACGCAAGAATTTTACGGTGACCGGGCTTTGTTGGGTCAGTAAGTTTGAAAGGTTGAACTTGGTGTTGAAGAATGTTAGGAAAGGTAACTAATCGGCCTTCATGTGCTTCAATGCTGCCTATGTTTTGGATTGCCGTGTTATAGTTCTCTAGACCGAAGATAGGCTCGAGCCATTCATAGTCATATTGTTCATATAGTATCTCCCTTTCAATATTGAAAGTAGATGAGACTTGACGGAAAGCAAGATGGCTAGCAGAGATGTTTTCATTGTCATAATAATAAATGGCCGTCGCACAGATATGTTCATTCTTTGAGTTGAAGTAGTAAGAATGATAAAAGTCGTAGGTACAAGATCGAATGCTCACCTCCTGACCTTCAACGTGCCACGCACCGCCGCTGTACTCTGGCCTTTCGGGCGTGAGATGGATGTTGGCTAATTTTACAATTATTTGCAAGCCTGATTTGCCATAATCGACTTTGAGGTCAACCTTCTCGTCAGCTGGCCCACTTGTGTCTTCACCGGGCAGCATAAAGGGGCCGGGATTCGGGTGTACTAGGAAATCCCGCTTCCATTTTTCCTTCCATTCCTCTTGACGATCGTAAAAAGCATATTCACCTTCGCCTTCTTGTCGTTTGGGTCCCTCTTTTTCTGTGTATGCATCCAGCTCACCATAATTGATGCCAGTACATTTGATACGCCGCCGAAAGTCGAAAGAGCGTAATGGGGTCAACGTCGCATTCCAAAGGGGAATTACTCGAGCAAGGATTCTTTCTATGACAGAGTACAAACTCCTATGGTTCTGCGGGTGTAGGTTATTGATATAGCTGACAATTCTGCGCGCGACTTGAGTATCAAGGCTACTTGATCTACTTGATAAGGGCTTACTTTGGGATTTCACCTGAGATGTCTATGTCACTCGGTAACCACTGGAATTTTTCACTATAGGAGTTGTAGGCCTGCCGGCACCTGGGCGGAACTTGATTACCTGGGACTAGTTCACCCTGCCCAGAGCGTATGATACAATCATCAAGGCTGGTGGTATCGTCCGTCAAAATGCGAGACAAACCATAAACCAAAGGAAAAAGCGAAGGATGGACAAGGTCGAGTACCATGTCATTCGATCCAGGGTGCCAGTCCTGCTTTCGTTTGGGTACCTTCTCGAGCGGAGCAACCCCTTCCTTGAGGGCATCGCGTAAATCGGGCGAGATCGCGATGTCGGATTTGACCACATCGCCATGATAGAGACTGACGAATCCGGTGTCTTTGTAGAGTTTAGCTTTGTATTTAAGTTCTGCAATGCAATAGTCGGCCATCTCCTTCGAAAAACCTATGCCAGCTCTCTCGAGAACTTCCGCCTTCCACTTCTGTGTGACTTTGTCATCATACACCTTAGACAAGATTCCCTTGAGTGGGTTAGGCAGGGGGCATAGGCCCAGGCATGCACTTTGGTCTCCCAGTCCTTTTTGTCGGTGGCCTGGTTCATAAACTGGATCATTGCGATTTCTCGCAGTGTAAGGGGAAGCATGCTGTTCGACAATGCGTCATGATCCCTTGTATCATGTATGCAAAGGGGACATCGTGCCACCGCACCAACATACCGCGTTTTGCAATTCCAGGGCCGCTCCTCTAGAACTGAACCCAAAGCAGTCGCAAAAAGCGGGGAGCCATCCCTCCCCTTTGGCTCATATGCTAAGTCCAGTCCAAACCCTGGTAGCGGTGGGGTTTGAAAAACGGAAGTCATGATGGAGATAGGAGATTTGGGCAAGGGCGCGTCCGTTGCTTTCTATGAGACATCGGCGGATGATGACCATTTCGGGAAGGTGGCAACACTATTGGCTGGGTATCCTATGCCTGTCAAAGTGTTCGTTCTCCTGGCGTTACCTACGCATGGTGTTTAGGCCCAGAGGTCTCTGTAAAAGTATCGTCAATTTCGAAACGATCCTGTCTAGAGAATGAGTCGGTCGCTTTCGAGCCTGGACTCCACTCACGACGTGGAACGTTTTTGAAGATCTGCTCGTCTTGCGTCTGCTTTGGTTAAGCGGTTACTGACGTGGAGAATGGATTTCGGCTGCACGCGAAATCCGTTCTCCTCAATTAGCTATTTCTTTCACACACACTTTTGAGTATTTAAGTAGCTACTTCGCCAATGTACTTGGATACTCAGCTCCTCACGACGAGGATGCCTCCGCTACTGTACAAGCCATGGGCCATGGTGTGATGATTCAAAAGCCTCCAAAGATTAGTTTCCTTTCTCTCTCTCTCTCTCTCTCTCTCGGTTGAGGAGAGGGGCCCCGTGCAATTGCTTCACCAATTGCACTCGTGTCTACAGATTTCTTGTAGCCTGATTGCCTGACCTACACTAAAGAGTACTTACTACTAGGTGGTAGGCTGGTTTACAAAAAGTTTTCACCGTGTACTCCAAGTCTTTCGGAGCTGGTACGCGTAACTTGGTTGACTCATCCCCGCTAGATGGTCTACATGGGTATACTGAGGAAAGCCCTGAGTGTGCTGTACAGTACGGTGATCGGGGCAGGTTGCCCTCCAATACCATAGCACTTCGTGATTCTGAGCCCTTTTCATATGCAACTACGGCGAGGCTTGGTCCTACTACATTGCATGCACAGTCGGTCGTATAACCTGGTTGCTCAAGTGCTGCAGCAAGAGAGATTCATTCGTTAGAGATCGGGTGTATGTATATTTGCTTTGTTTGTACATGGGCAAAAAAGTTTAATCAAAAGCTTAACGTTTATTCTCTGCTTCTTGGTTCGCAACCACCATGTCGTCTGGATTCAACGAATTTCCCGACGCAGATTGTAATTCTGAAACCGAACTTGAATATCTTGAAGCCGAATCGAAGTGGATTCAGGCAGAGCTGGAGCAAGAAGGGAAGAAGGAAGAGAAGGAAAAGGCAACAAGCAAGAAGTCACGAGCGCCACGTACTGGCAATGGAGGTTCGAAACCAGAGTCGAGTGGCACAAAGAGAAAGAGTAAAGGGGTACAGGTGAGTAAAAGAAAGTGTCTATGGTTATGGCAACGCATATCAGAAACCACAGAAAAAAGTTACAATCTCAAGAGCGCAGGTGGAGGAATCGGACATTGAAATAGGGGACGGACCGTCAATAAAGTCTGCAGTGGTTGGCATGTCGAAAAGCTCTGGACTGCAGCTAGCAGCTGAAACACACCAGAACCTGAAAAGAAAAAATGTGAGTGGGCCGTGATGCTGGACAGAGTAAATTTGACACAAGTTGAAAAGCAGCAGTGTGAAGAGAAGGTTAACCCAGAAACAGGCAAAGATATGCTGATGGATTCAGATGTATTGCCAAGCAAAATGGCACGCAAAAAGGCAGCTCTGGCAGACAAAGGAAGCTCGGGTAGAGGGGTTCACCACCTGAAAGAGTTGGGCGAGCTAGTTCGTCAGCAACAGGGGAGATTGGATTCAGAGCCATTAGAACAAACTATTGCCAAGTTTGCAATGGTGCTTTTCTGTTGTTTATTTCCCATGTAAACAGTCCTCATATAACAATTCATGTTGTTCCCAGGATTAAAGGTACCATAGTGAGGATCCATTGATAATGATCAACGGGGTGGGTGTGTGAGGTTGGGCTGTGGTGAGCGGATAGCAAAAAGTTGATAATGAGCTTGATATTGTCCTTGGGGAGTCGGCCTCCATTGATATCTTTAACATAGTCCTTGTCAATTTCACGGATTTCCTTGAAATGCGTCCGAATGAACATGGCTGTATTGTTGCGAGACTCTTCTGTATCGATTTGAACATCCTTCCTCCAGTATTGCACTATGAAAGCAGGACTTGACAAGATGCGCGTTCTTCATTACCACAGCACTGTGATTCAGAGCTTTTTTGTGCACTTACAGTGTGGTTCAGTCCTACTACATAGTCGTATAAACTGTCTGCTCGAAAGAGAGGGCCAAATATCTAGGGGCATTTTTACGGAATGAAACTCGACCCTTTCTTTACACAAACCGTCAAAAACGACAAGGACCGTATTTGTGTTGTATTCCAACAAGGAGTAGGTTGCCTGAGGTAGCCCAAAAGCATCTTGATGGGAAGCAGTGTAGTCAAAATCCTGTAGGACGGAGTGAACTGCCGAAAAGCTGGCCATTGAAAGCTCAGTCTCACTGGAGGTACTACATCAATCACTAGCGACTCCAAAAGCAAAAGGAGTTTATCATCCATTTTACAAATACTGTGCATGTGCGTCCTAACCATATCATGGAGAGACTACATGTACAGTGTGAGCAGATAAGTTAGACAGCGAATGAGATACAAGCTTACTGTTCTTTTCACCCAGTGTATGAATTCGAGAAATTGGCGTGGTACATAGTTTGATTGGGTAAAAAGAACGAAAGCAAAAGAATTACAGTCGAAGGCACAGAGCATCATTTTTAGTTCTTGGTAACAGCCATCGTGTACCGGCGACCCAGGATAAGACGCAAAAATGCAGAGGGACGCGGCAACAACTACTACACCGGCTGATCTCTTGATAAACTCCTCACTGTACTCCAGGTCCGAGACAGGCCGCGTGAGGAGCGTGTTTAGTATCCGAAGGACTTTTGACTTTGTTAAAGCTGGTATAGAATGGTGGGACACTAGCCCAAAACCAGAGTCATGAAGAGCCATGGAACAAGGATGCAGCTAACTTCTGACTTCTCAATAATGAATGAGGGTTGACACGAGGGAGTATACAAGTATGATGACGATGAGGAACGTAGTGGCAAGTTCTCGTGGGGTGGAGGTCAGATAAAGAAGTTTACGCACGGCAGCATAGAAATAAATGTGGGTAATCCCCAAAAAGTTTGAAAAATTGCAGTAGTACCGAGGAGTAGGTTGCAAATGTATCTCATACTATAGCAGCGTGACTCAGAGATTGTTTGGCATGTGTAGACTAATCGTATGCGTTACCGAATGTCAAGAGCCTCCATTGGCCGGTGCCCTTCGATTATATGGACACGTCGGATGGCTGCTAGACCTCAGTAGGACACCCGGGGTGTTCCCAATCTCAGGGTTTTCAATGCATCTGAGGATGGTGCCTGCAAAAATAAATAGGCCTGAAGCTTCCCTAATAATGGACTCGAGATCATCCTTGTGGGGCTAATACCCACCGACGCCCCCTTCAACACAATCCTTGTAAATTTAATGGACTTTCTTGAAACCCGCCCGAATGAACATGGCCGTATCATTTCGACACTCTTCTGTGTCAATCAGGAGATCTTCCCTCCAGCATTGCACTATGAAGTCGGGCCTTGACAAAGTGCGCATAAGATGTGGCTCGGGTCGGCTACATATCATCCAGATGATCGGGGAGGGATGTTTGGGAAAGGGTGAGATTGTTGATCAGTTTGATGATATCCAGCTGCGCATATTCACCCTTGCACTCATCGAGTCCGCCTAATATGATGATATGCTTGAGTCGACAATGAACTCAACGGTTCGGCGGTCGAATGACTGAACTGAACATGAGGAGTCTTCTTCAACAGGTCGGGATCTGCGGCCAACTGCGTGGCAACGAGTGGTAGATATCCTGGAAAGCGCACAGCAAGCTGGTATGCAATGGTGATGAAAACGTGCTGGGGGTTCTTGCGTCTACTATCTTCGAGAAGAAGAAGGCAGCACCCAGTTGATGTTGATCTTTAGCGAACTCGGCAAGGCTCTGTGCGACTGCTGATTTGCCGACACCAGCGGGGCCGTGAAGCCATAGAATATCCCAAGCACGGTGGTTATCAAGGAGCCAGGTTTGGGCTTTGGCGAGTGAGGGACTTGCACGTTCCAGGGTAACATCAAGGCGGGGGGTATCAGGCGGGTGAGTCGACATTGACACCCTGAATCATCTCCTGTGCGAGGGTCCCGAGGACTGTGAGGTCGAGTTCAGGACTTGATCTGACTATGACTAGCGATGATGTTTGTCTATTACCATCGTTGTTGTTGATTTGTTGTTCATGGTGACAGTAGCATTGAATGCTGTATGACTCGCTTGGTGAAAGAATCCTTGGTGGGATGTGTCTTGAGACTCTGAACCTCCAATGAAATCATTGATCAAGCCGCCGTGAACGGGCTCTTTCTCCCTTTCGCTTCTGCCAAGTGAAGAAAATAAATCTCGTAATGACATTTACCTGAGTGGAATGAGGAAATGTGTGGGAGAAATTCGATGGTTTGGCCATGGGCGTCTTGTATATTTATTGCTCACGGTCATGTCGGTGGAAACCACAAGGGCGGCTATGTATGTGATTTGAGAACTGACAACTAGAGTAGCAGGCCCAGGGGCCCGTTATGTCGATTTCGAGGCCTAATCTGACCATCACTCACGAATCGATGACGACAATCCAGCAGCAAAAAATACCTCTACATGTTCCAGTCCAGGTTCAGGGATGCCTATCCCTACACCTTTCGAAATTCGAAGGGATAATCTTGACATATTTTCCAGGTCTAACGGTTCGCAGTAATGCTCCGCATGCCATGGCTCACACTCCCACAAACACATCCATTAAATTTTCTGGATCCATTGTATTCGGAGGTATATATTTTCGTCATATCAAGAATAAAGGCGCCCGGGGAGTTTATGGCGTCTATCAGCCTCTCACTGTGAGAAATCCCGCGGACCCACCTATGGCTCGACGAGCCAGCCCGGGATCATAATCCATGTACAAGATGAACACACAAGCAGCCGAACGTTGGCTCCCAAACAGCGACACAGCAAGCTCTCTATAAGGGACTAAACCACAACCCGTTAATTTAAACTACCTACGTCATCTAGAAAAGAGCCACGGTGACATGTATCCGCTCCCCCTCGCTCCCTCCCCCTGAGGAATCAACTTGTAGCCGAAACCGCAGCAGCACTGTTCATATTTGACCGCAAGCGGACCTAATTATGTAGGTGTGCCCTTGCCCATGAGGAAATGTATAAATAGATGCGCATCGCCTGCCTTGTGGAGCCGTCCTAAATATAAGCCACGCACAGGTTAGCAGAAAAAAGAACACCACAAATAGGGCGTTTGTTTACAGCTGTATATGTACTGTACTTATATCCAGCCGCAAAGGGGTCCTGTTCAATTTCATTTGCATTCCTCCTCCCCCCCCTTACGCTCCATACGCAGATAAAAATGAGGACACTGCGAGCTCTTTTGGTGCTTTTGAGCACGGTTGAGGTGTATTATGGTGTACAGGCTACGAGCTATGGTCTTGTGCGGGACTATTCCGGGCCTTCGTTTTTCAATGACTGGGATTTCTATAACAACTGTACGTCCCAACCTGCCTTGATAAAAACTATAACAAGATAACATCCACACGAACGGCAAGATGACAACACCATGAATGGAGACGTCAAGCAAGTTTTCTATCTAACCCACATACTTCTCCGGGGCAGGGACCGCTAACCGTTTAAACGTTACTAGCTTCGTGTCAGCCGCCAACGCAAGCCAACAACACCTCGCCTACGTCGACCCACAATCCAACCACGCCATTATCCGAGTCGATAACACGAGTTTTGTGCCGTGGAATGATAAACGTGATTCGGTGAGGATTTCGACCAAGGAGACGTTTGGATTGGGATCGGTGTGGGTGATGGATATTTGGCATGCGCCGTATGGGGTGTGTTGTATTTTTGTTTTTTTTTTTGGAGGGGAAGTCTGATTTTTTTTGGGGGGGTAGTGTTCGGTTTGGCCTGCGATGTGTGTATTGTTTTTTTCAATTTTGTGGAATAAGTTGTACTGATTTGTGTTGCAGATGGACTTTTGCTCCAGGCAGCGCCTGGCCTGCAGGCGGGCAAGCTTCAAATCTCACCCTCACTACAAAACGCCAACACTAACACAACTCATAACAGAGAAATCGACATATTCGAAGGCATCAACCTCTCACCTTCCTCGCAAATGGGCCTCCACACCACCCCAGGATGCACCCAAGTCTCCCCGCAACAAACCAGTACCATCATCAACGGCACCGACTGCCAAGGCGCAGCTGGGTGTATTGTCACGAATAACAATCCTGCAGGATATGGCGAGGCGTTTGCGAATGCGGGTGGAGGGGTGTTTGTGACTGAGTTGGCATGCGAGTGGTGTTTCGTAAGTGTTTTTTCGTTTGGAAATGAGGATGTGATTTTGATGAGATTTTTTCATATAGAATTTGGTTCTTTTCGAGGCCGAGTGTTCCGGATGGGTTGAAGAGTAATGCGAGTACGATTGATACGTCGACTTTGGGTACACCGATGGGGAATTGGCCGTCGGGGGGATGTAACATGAATAATTTCTTCCTTGCACAGACGCTAGTCTTCGACATTACACTCTGCGGAGGTATGTGATGATTTTGTTAGGAAAGCGCACATCTGATGCATGACGGGGTGGTGGTGGTTGATGTTATAGACTTTGCCGGTTCACCGCAGTTCTTCCCACAATCGTGTTCCGGGAACTGCTACCTCGACTATGTGATCAACAACGGGACGTCACAGTACGCCAATGCGTACTTTGATGTGGGGTATGTGCGTGTGTTTTCGAGTAATCAGACGTTGGTGTCGTCGTCGTCGAGTGCGAGTTCTGGTGGATCGGCGGCTAGTAATAGTAATAACAACGGTACTAATGGAGCGACCGGTGGGCATGGAGGAGTAGGCTGGGGACCGGTTGGGGGACTGGGGCTGGTGGGGGTGGCAGTGGCGAGTGTGGCAATGTTGTTTGAGAGTGTTGTTTAATAATAACTTTTTTTGTCTCCGAGCCTCGCGTGTGTACGGAGAGAGTGAAAAAAAAAGCATCATAATTGTTTTAATGAAACAGGAGAGCACGGAGCTTCTTTGACGGGCCCATTGCCGAACACATTTGGCACCCGTCGCCTGCCCCTCACGTGGGATTGACTCGTTTGGGCGGGATTAACCTTTGAGGATGAGAGAAGGCCTGTGGGGGGGGGGACCACAGGTTCGCATGGCAAAGCTATATAGTTGGTGCGATAGAATTGAGTGGGGGGGAAGGATATTTTTGACCTGTTGCTTCGGTATCCAGGTACGGATGTGTGAAGTAGGGACAGCCTTGATTGATCTTTGGCTCTCCGTTGAGAGCGTAATTGTTGTGCGGACTGATCCAAGTGTTGCCGATTCCGAGGGGCAGAGTCATCCAGAGGGTGCGCTGAGATGACGTGATGGGGCAAATGTTGTGACAGATGTGGTCTGCGCGCGTCTCTTCTTGCTGCTCTCTCTCTCTCCCATGGAAGGCGAGTCTCCGCCGCCTCGCTCAACCATTCTTGGCTCTTTCTTGCGTGGAAGACCCCGCAACTCGTCCCAGTCGCTTCCCCCGCAGGACCACCCACGCGAACTCTCGCCTCCGCCCCCACACCCGCCCTCTCCCGCCCCACACGCCTCCCGCACACGCCGCCAGCAATCCGCCAACAACAGCACTTCCTCTCCCACACCCAACTCCCTCCAGCCCTCCGCCTCACAGCCCCAGCCCTCCAACAACATATCCGCCCTGGCGCTCTCCCACATGCTCCGACGCCGCAGATCAGCCGGCAACGTCGCCGCTCAGCAGACCCAGCAGCAGCAGCAGCAGCCTCCTCCTCCTCCTCCTGCTCAGCAACTCAGCGCAACCACACAGGCCGCTCTCTCTCTCGGCTCTTTCTCTGCCGGAACCCCCCACAACTCCAACCGTGCTGCCCCCGATCCCGCCTCATCAGCAGCAGCAGCAGCTGCTGCTGCTGCCCACCCAATGCCACCGTCCCTCTTGCCTCCCGCTAGCAACTCAAATCCCAACGCTCCCGCCCATCGCATCCGCCTCGTCCCCCACCTCGACTCCCGCCGTTCCCTTCGTTTCGACGCCATCGGAAGGGATCTCCGCGAAGGCGATGCTGCCCTTCGCATCGGTCGCTTCACCGACCGCTCAGGACTCGGTCTCGCCGCCGTCAATTCCCTCAGCTCCAACAAGCTCGCCTTTCGCTCCAAAGTCGTTTCCCGCGCCCATGCAGAGATCTGGGTCGAGGCCGGCGGTAAATTCTTCATCCGTGATACCAAGAGCTCCAGCGGCACCTTTTTGAACCATGTTCGGCTCAGTACTGCAAACACCGAGAGCCGACCCTTCCAGATCAAGGATGGTGACATTCTCCAGCTTGGCGTCGATTATCAGGGAGGAGCTGAGGATATCTACAAGAGTGTCAAGATTCGAGTCGAGATTGGGAGGGAGTGGCAGGCAAGCGCTAATGCTTTCAAGTAAGCTCTACACTTTTTATTATTATTATTCCTGATTTTCTTTTCTTTATCAGTACTGCCGCCTTTAAAAATCTCAAGGCACTCGCCCTCCCCGCCGCACCCTCAGGTCTTCTTCCCGCGCCTGGTCAAGGCAAGCTCAAATCTCTCGGCATCCCCGACTGTTGCATCTGTAAATCACTTTTCTGTCATCTATAACACTCTCACGCCTCCCCCCATCTGACCTTTTTCTTTCCCCCCCCAGGTCTCTTTAGCGTCACGATCCGTCAAGCTCTCTTCATAGCCCCCTGCTCCCACACTTTCCACTATAAATGTATCAGACCCATCCTCGAAGCACATCATCCCGCATTCTCTTGTCCCCTTTGCAGAACGTTTGCAGACCTTGAAGAAGATGTCGAGGTGGATGATGGGGATTGGGAGATTGATCTCAGTGAGGAAGAGTTGGTGGCTGCTGGTCTTGGAGATGATAAGAAGGCAGATGGTCAGGGCGCTGCAGCTGTAGTGGCTTCTGCGTCAGCGGCTCTTCGTGCCACTCCTACTGGTGCTGATGACGATGTGGAGATGGAGAACGAGGTGGAGGGCGGTGCCGTGTTTGTGAATCGGAGGCGAAATCCGAGTGTGTTGCATGAAGTCCCTGAACCACAAGATAATCCAGGTGAGGATTCAAAAGATCGGGTGCTATAGGTTTACTGATAGCAAAGTCGTTAGATGAACCTATTCAGTTTTCTGCTGGTGAGGACGATGTCGATTCGGATGTGGGGATGGCGATAGCCATGGGAATGGATAGCCAGCTACGCGGTGGTAGCGAAAATTTCGCAATTGTGCCGTCAGGTGGTGCTACTGTTACTGGTGCTGGTGCTGGTGCCGGCCACACCGGGAACGTGTGGGGAAGTCCTGGTGCAGGATCGAGTGCGTCTGCGCGTGGGGATTCGCCTATCCCTCTCAACTTGGGCGGTGGTGGTGTAGTAGCGGGAGGAGGCATGATAGGCGTCGCATTGGGTGATCCTGGTATGTTGGAGGAAGTGGGGATGGTGATGGATGGAGAGACGGTTAGTGGGAAGAGGAAACGATGATGATTTATGACTCTTTTTTTTTTCTCTTTGTTGAAATAAGAAGAACAATTTGATGAGGGGGTTTTATTTTTGTGTGTGTGTGTGCCCCTTGTTCGAATTGTGTAATGTTTTATTTTGTTTTATGGCATGTGTACGAGGTAGATTGAGCTTTTTTTTATGTTTGTTTGTTGTTTACTTAGGTGTATATAACTTTTAATTGGTTTGAAAATGAAGACTTGGTAGATATTTCCTGGTGAGGATAGGTGGTGTTTACATCGGGGTTAGTGTCGCATTTATCATAACCTAATATCTGAAATAACTCGGACTTCTGCATGTAAACTCAGAAGCTGGTAGGTCTACAACTAAGTTTACGACAGAGTAGAGCGAGGTCTTTGACCGCGGTGTAACAGTCACGGCGGTCACGGCCTCCTCTCTCCTCGCCACCACGTTGCCTCATCGTGGTTGTTGGCTGGCGCAGTCCCTCCTCGCTTTTCAGTCATTTTCGCATTTTTCTACCTGAAGCATTATCCCATTCCTTCTCAGTAGACTGAAGGGCCAGGGTCACTAAACATGGCACAACCCTTACAGGGGGACCCACACCTGGAAGTTCCACCGGATTTTGCCTCAGCCCTCTATGCCCCGATCGTGGCCTTAGCTGCACAAGAAGGACTTCGCACAGAAGAGCAGGTCATACAGGGACTCTTGGAGGCTTGGACAGCCGAGAACCTACAGCGCCGTCAACAGTGGGAGCAACAACACGAAGAGGAGAATCAGGAGAGACAGGGACAAGGGGCTCACAAGGGCGAGGACAGGGACCCTCAAGCCCAGGAAGGACAAGACCACGGGCATGAGGCTGCACGCCGGTCCCTTGCACCCTCTCGACAACACTCCCCACCGGGGGACCAGCAAACCCGGCGGTCTACATCACCATCCACAGACGGAGAAGAGGGCCCTAACACCGTGCACAGACGCTCCACAAAGCTCCCGCCACTTGCCTTGGGCATGGTAGCACCAAAGGCCCGGATCGATCAACCGGCACCATATGCGATGCACAGGCTGAAAAAGGTGCAATATGTCGAACTATGGTACTTCACAGAGCAGGGCTGTCAGGATGCCCATTGCTCTGCACTCTCGGCACCAGAAGACGTGTTTACACTGACCACCACTGCCGCCAACAAGGTGGTGCTGAAGCCATTGGATGAGACTGCACCCTCACGCACAGCCGTTCCAGATGAACAGCTCTCATGGCGAGATGTGGACGTGGCCCAGAAACTCCTCCTGGAGCACATAAGCCGTTTACAATGGCCGAAGAACTACATCACCTCGCTCACAAAATTCTTCGCCAACCTAGGCTTCCATGGGAAAAGACACGACGGTGGAGGAGTGCTCCAAGAGGATGGAGTTATCATCCAGTATCAGGCAGAGCTCCGCAGGGAGTGGCACAATCACATCGAGACAACACCAGATGAGACCCTATTCGACCTAGGAAAACTCAATGAGCAGCGCCTGGACGACATTGAGCGACACTTGCTCAACAAGAAGCAAAAAGAATTGACAGCCCAGCTAGCGAGACAAATTGAGGCCCTCAACATGCTGACGTCCCCGCAGAAGAAGCGCACCCGCCAAGAAGGGGAGGAAACTAAGGAGGATTTCATTGTAGATGTGCGCCAAACCAAAAAGAGAAAATCATCGCAGGTTTTCACCCCGGGTGCGGCATCCTCGTCAACCTCCCTCCTTGCCTGCACCCACTGCCTTGGTCGACGACCACACAACATCCTTGCCTGTGATGCTACAAAACTCTGGGACGGCTCGAGGGACGTTCGCTGCAACTGGAATAGCCAAAGGCACCTTGTCAACCCCAAAGGGGTTGTTCTCTGCACTGACTGGCAATGAAAGGATGGATGCAAGAGCACACGGCATGACGACAAGCACAAGTGCTCAGGGTGTGGGATCAGCACACACGGAGCTCAACAGTGCTACCTCGCACAACCCCCCACATCTTAGTTCGCCATACAAGTCCGACGCATGGAAAACTCTACTAGAAACACACTCGCTTACAGAAAGATTTCCAGGCCTCATCCAGGGCCTGCGACATGGTTTCCATGTTGGCATCCCCACTATCATTACTAGCTACACCCCTCCTAATTGTCCCTCGTTATACGCGCATATTGAACAATTTAATGATATATTGCAAAGAGAGTTCTCACAGAGTCGTTACTTTGGCCCTTTCTCAGCACAGGAGGTTGAAGGAATCATAGGACCCTTTCAGTCGTCACCGTTAAGCATCATCCCAAAACCGGGCAAACCAGGAAAATTCAGGATAATTCAAAATTTCTCACATCCACACAACCCGCTCAGTGGCCCTCCATCTATCAATTCGTACATAGACCCAAGCAATTTCCCATGCACCTGGGGGACTTTCAATACAGTTGCAAATATCATAATCAATCTACCTCCAGGGTCAGAGGCTGCCACTTGAGACGTCAAAGAAGCATACCGCACAATCCCTGTGGCCAGAGATCAATGGCCCGGGATGGTGGTAAGGTTACCAGGTGACAACCAGTTTGCAATCGACACAAGGGATGCATTTGGGTTAACATCAGGGCCGGGGGTATATGGTTATATTGCGGATGCAGGCATTCAAATCATGAGGTCACATGGTATTGGACCAGTCTCGAAATGGGTTGATGACCATTTATTCTTCCGGATACGATGCGAACACATGCCAGCATATAATCAATTCCAGGCAAAGCAGGCACAGGAATTAACAGACAATGGAGAATACATACACCAAAGATCCCACAAATGGTACAAAGGAAAATGGCTACCAGATGACCGCTTCGAGGAATATGACAAGGACTTTTCGTGTCAATTGAGGGACCTATCAGCACTTTCAAAACGATCAGAACATGATAAGAGTTTCACTTATAGTTTCGAGGACATCGACAAACTCTCTCAGCAGTTGGGCATACCTTGGGAAAAAGAGAAAGATGTGCCTTTTGCAACAGAAATCACATATATTGGTTTTTGCTGGAATCTGATGACACTGACAGTCTCAATCCCAGAAAATAAAAGACTCAAATATCAACAGGCAATTACAAAATGGCAGAATGAGTCCAGACATGTCCTGGAGGAGGCACAGAGCCTACACGGAAAGTTATTACACATCTGCCTAATCGTACCCAGGGGAAGAGCTTACCTAATCCACCTCGAAAGGTTCATGTCAACTTTTGATGACCACTCTTTTGTGCCACGACATCCCCCTCGTCATCTCCACACAGACCTCTCCTGGTGGCTCTCGCTATTGGCGACGCCACACCTCACTCAAAGGAAAATCCCAGGAGTGGAGCGAGTTGTGGAGTACCAGGCCTTCTCAGATGCCAGCTCTGAGATCGGCATTGGAATCACGGTTGGAATCCATTGGCATGCATGGAGGCTTTTACCAGGCTGGAAAGCAGAGGGACGGGATATTGGCTGGGCAGAAGCAGTCGGCTTCTACTTCCTCATTGCAACAATCCTACAGGAAAGAGAGGACATCAGCTTTAGAGTCTATGGAGACAATAAGGGTGTTGTTGAGGGTTGGTGGAAAGGAAAAAGCAGAAATATCCCAACAAATGAGGTATTCAAGCGCATCCAAGACCTCCTCCTCTCAAAACGAGCAGCTACATACACACGTTATGTTCCCAGCAGGGAAAACCCGGCTGATGGCCCATCCAGAGGAATATATCCCCCCATATCCCAACTCCTCCCAGCAATTCCTATCCCAGCAGACTACGCCGAATTCATCGTGGATTTCGACACACCTTGCCGAGAAATTGAAGATCTTGACACAGAACGGAAGGGACTCAAGGAAAAGCCAAAAGGAGGAAATGGCCCGTCACAGGGCTACTGGGAATGACGCACCCTCAAACAACACAGATATGACTTCGATGCCCATCAGCAGTCGAAAGCATAACCCACATAGACCAAATCCAGTCTTCAATTCACCGCTACAACCACCTCGAACCACACTCCCAGTACCCTACGCACCTAATCTCATGCCCAAGCCATCTCCACTCAGACCGCATGTCGCAGCAAAAGACTGTCTCTGCCTATGGCTCCCCTACGGCTCTCCTTTAATCATTTCACCTATCCCGGACCTGTTACCGCAATCAGAAAAAGACACGGGGAGGGACAAGATAGAACGAATTAGGACCCTCTGCGAGTCTGCCTGGGATGAATCCACCCTTGCCACGTACGGCTCCAGACTTCTCATGTTTCATGTCTTCTGTGACGCCAAGGACACCCCAGAGACCGAGCGCGCACCAGCTTCACACACACTCATAGCACGATTCGTTGTGTCGCTCGCAGGTTGCTACTCAGGAAGCACAGTCATGAACTACACGAGTGGGGTCCGTGCCTGGCACCTCCTCCACGGCTTGAGGTGGCAGGTGGACAAAATGGATCTTGACATCCTGATTCGAGCAGCAGAAAAGTCAGCCCCCCAGGACTCTAAACGTTTACGCCGAGAACCCATCACAATAGACTACATCACCTCAATCCACGCGCAGTTCGTCATGGATGACCCCCTACATGCGGCAGTCTACGCATGCCTCACGACAGCCTTCTATGGTACCGCTAGACTCGGGGAACTCACAGTTCCCAAACTCACCTCCTTCGAGCCAGCGAAGCACGTCAAACCTACAGACGTTTGGTCAGAGACAGATCGGAACGGCCTCACGACAACAGTCTTTCACATACCGCGGACCAAGGCTGCACCCATAACGGGCGAGGACATTTATTGGTCCTGCCAAGAGGGACCCTCGGATCCACAAACAGCGCTGAACAATCACCTCCAAGTGAACACACCAGCACCGGGGGAACACCTGTTCTCATACACACACAAAGGCAAACGACAACCTCTCACCAAGCAAGCTTTCCTGCAGACGATGGCAAGGACAGCGCATGCAGCGGGTCTTCCCCCTTGCAAGGGCCACGCAATCCGAATCGGCTCCACGCTGGAGTACCTCCTGCATGGTGTCCCTCTTGAGGCCATGAAAGCCAAGGGCCGTTGGGTCAGTGAGGCATTTTCGGTCTACCTCACCCGACATGCCCAAATTCTGGCCCCCTACATCCAGGCCAGACCAGAGTTGCACACAGCAGTCCTACATCTCACAATGTCAGTGGCTCGTGGTCGACGATAGGCAAGACCTCACTGGTAAGCTATATAACACCTCTTGTGTGTGTGCAATCCAGAGCATCTCACTCCTGGTGGCATAGGGGCCGAGAACCATCTCGAGGCGTCATGAGATTCCTACGGTGGTGGGATCGCGCCGCTTCTCGACCCCGGTCGCCACCTGTGCAGGCTGGGAGCCCCTTCAGGGCTTTCGCCCACCTTCTCTCTGCAAGTTGGTCTTCACATAGTCTACTGGTCGAGCTCCATGTACGATTCGTAGTCGCTCTTGCCAAAACACGCTTCTAGGGCAGCCTGCCCTCTGCTCTTGCATGCACGGCCGGACGAATCACGAGAGGCAAAGAGCTATGACTATATATGGTAGCCCCGGTTCGATGCGTTAATAGATCTTATCTTTTTTTTTTTACATTAAAGTTGGCTACATATGATGTTGTCTATGTAGCGCCCTATACCCGCCCTTAGTCACAGACGAGAGGAGTTACAAACCGAACTTGAAAGCACAAACTGAGCGCTCAGCGGCCTGGGAGCAAATAAAGGGCTGCAAGAATATCGAAGGATGATACTTTTAATTTTCGCCCCATTCGTCTGGAGCTACTTGCTAATTGTAAATCATTTTTTTTCGATACCGATACCGTGACCGTTCAAGTAAGAGTCGCCAAATCAAATCTGTTATCCCCCAAGTTTTGTTTTCTCAAGTGTAGCACCTCTCCTCATCGGGTATCGTTTTGCGGATTAGTTTGAAACACCCCTCCACCGAGGTCCGAATCTGATCTCAAGATAAAACCATGGTAGGGCCGTAAGAACAAAGCCAGCAAGGAGGACGTAGGTCCATCCTACACCGATACTGGTGATGATTGGCTGTATAACGGTGATAATGACAGCGCTTAGGGTACAGCGCACGAGATTACTCTATGGTTAGGCTCTGGATGAGTACGAAAAAGGGAGTGAGTCGAGCGGACTTACACAGGCTTGAACAGCAGAGCCCTGGCCGGGAGCCAAGTCGATCATGAGTGTAGTCGTGGCGTTCATTACCGCCATACAGATAAGCCCAACTATAGATATACATGAGTGAAATACGGCGTTAGTCAACAACAGACGTACTAAATGCCTGAAGGATAAGTGGAACTGCGAGGTTTGCACCAAAATGTAAACTCCATCCATATCCAGCGGAACAGCCAGCCAGCACAAGGATTAGCGCCGGAAGAAAACCGAGCCGTGCCTTAGGGATGAAAAAGTTAGTGTCAAGATGAACTAACAACGTCGGAAATACGAGGGCTACTCTTTCTAGAGGAAATTCAGGTAATTTGTCAACCTCTTTGACTGATGCGTCTTCTAGCCGCTTTTCGAGTTCTCCGGCATCGTTCAGGCGTTTATGAAGCCGATTTTTCTCAATCTGATACCGCCAGTCAAGAATTCTTCCTATAATGCTTGTTCCAAGTGCCATCGAGCCGCCAATTGAAAGGAAACATAAGCCGATTTGAAGTTCGTCCAAGAAGGGATATGTCTGCTCAAACAATGTGGATAGGGATGTCACAACACCGAAGAACACAGCAAAAGAAGTTGCGCTGGAAGCGAGCAGCAGAAGTATGTTGTACCTAGCAAACAGGCGAAGGGGATTCTTGAAATTTCTAGCTGGAGAAGGGGTAACCACTGTTGGCATTGTTGATGACCTATGGGTTGAGAGTGTGCGCCCAATTATCGGCACAATTGGTTTATAAAGTATTTTGAGACCTGTTTGAGGACTTTGACGAGTTGGTAGCGTTTCTGGAAGAAATCTAATAGACACTAAGATCAAACCAAGATATGACGAGGAACATTAGTACAACACCAGTACTGCGAGGCAACACGAGACCGCAATACATAAGAACCAGAAGATAGCCCTTGTTATACCCAATCGACAACCGTTAGTCATCTCAGACGAAGCTCAGATTGTCACGCACCTCCATCCTAACCTCTGTGTGAGAGCGCCTCCAATCACCGGTCCTAGAGCAGGGCCCGCCTATTGATGAATCAGCACAGGGAGACATTACCCGCGTTTAAGGTTCCCACCATGGGTCCAAGGGAATAAACACCGTAAAAACCGCCCCTTTCCGCGGGGGTTGAGATGTCAGAAATAACACCAGCTCCTAAATGTCCAAAGGAGTATTTAGATCCAACTCTCGTTAAATCAAATGAATATATCAAGAGACGAACCGATTGCAAGGGTGCTTGCAGATCCGGCTGCTTGGATACAGCGCAGGAGCATGAGAAGCCAATAGGCCGACACGGGAACCAGTGCTAGGCCGACGCATGACACCGTCAAAAGGAAGAGGCAAGCCACCGATATTGGTCGACGCCCGAGGCTATCTGATATCGTTCCCCAGAACATTGGGGCTATTTGCGGAAGATTCAATGAGGCGGAGGTTGCAAATTAAGGTGACAGACTCACACGACCCCTGAAGGATTACAAAGACCGTCACCTACAGATCCATCAACACCCATGGATGATAATGAGAGGCACTCTCGTACCGACAGATTGATTAGCTCAATTGATTTCCCGAATGCTCTTGCAATGGTTGGTATTGCGGGAAAGTAGATGTTTGCAGTAAATGGGCTAGAATTCAGAGTCAGCCTCTAGAGGGAGGGGAAGGGAAAATATACTCGCCTGAAGAAACCAGTTAAAGCAATCAGAATGACTATAAACCATTTTTCCCTCTTCGACAGGACGTATTTCAGGTCAATGACGTTTCTAGCATGATGGGAGTCATGGTTGGTCTGCCCCGGTGTAGAGATTTTTGAAGGTGAAGGAACAGGCGACTCTTCAGCAGAAATTTTCTCAGCCATATAGAGGAAGAAAGGGGTTCCAACCTCGAGGTCATGCTCTCAAGATAAAGGGCGTGCGGTATGGTGAATCGTGAGAAGGGTGAGATCCTCAATGACCGCTTCTGCCGGATATCCACCCCTGATCCGAAAATCTAATTTTAAACTGGGCCATTCATCCTTCGGCGATAGCCCCGAGGCCGAAGAAGCGGGACGACTGACTGACTCTGCGTTGAGCCGACTTGAAAACAGCATCCATTCGGCCAAAACCTGAAAATTACATCCACAACATGCCGCAGTCTGAGTATCCATATAGAAGACAGACAAACTTACCCCTACTGGGTCCTGTGCTTGACTAGACACGACTTTGCGAAAGCGCTCTTCAACCCACATCTTGATCTTGTAGTACGAGAGAAATGCCTAGTTGATTTAAGATTCACCCTGAGCCCACAATGTGCTGGAAAAGTTACTCTGTCCGCCTGAAGCGGTGCGGACAAGCAAATTATATTCAGTTCGGACATATGTGTATCGGAGGCTGAAGCTGACCCACTTCAACGTGCTTGACGCCTGTTCCGATGCTTTCAACGAAGTCCTGAACCTGTCACTCACCTGCCTGTGACGCCATGTAATTGTTTATTTGCTGCAGGCATCCCGAATTGACACAAAAAGAAGCACTTACTTAAATGGGATGGCTAAGCACCGTGGATTTATAATGCATGTTCCGAAGTTGGGAAATATTTACAAAAGCCTACGGTCAAATAATTCTTTTCCGATCTCTAATGCCTTACCATTTGCTGTTGGATTCTTGCCGACTCTTGATGGAAGCTAGGCTGGGCACGAGGCGTAACCACCATTCCTTTAGCAAAAGCCCCTGCACCACGCTTTGTCGGCGTACGCATATAAGTATCAACAGGTCGAATGTCATTTCAACTAGCTCTCCTATTCTTCGATTGCAAACCTTGTCACTGAAGTAATGCCGCAGCACCAACTTGAACAATCAAATCTGGGGAGCTTGGATGCGTTCGAGTTTGATTACAACCTTCGCTTATTCCGCTCTGGTGACCACAAAAAAGTACAAAATTTGTATCTCAGTGTCATGTTATGGCAAAGTAAGTATTGGTTTGGCTTTGTCAAACGCTATAGCCTGAGATCCACAGGCCATTCATTTCTTATCCTATATCTTAAGACCGTCGCAACGTCCGCATCTGCTATGACATTGTACTTGGTCTCAATCCTCGGCATTGCAATATGGACACAGAATCCGGCTCTAGGGCGGGCCATATTGTTAGCTGCCAGCGGAGCGGTATCGCTCCTGCTTGGGCTCACCTATTGGAATGGTTTGGCTCTCATGGATCGGAACGTGAAAGAAGACCTTGCTAATTTAGCTGAGCATTATATGCTGGTTCCGGTAAAGAGGCCCGGTTTCGATAATAATGAAGAAAAGGAGGATTTAGAACTAGAAGTGTCAGGACCACGGGGTTTCTGGGTCGTTGAGGCGACCCATCGGATCAATGGAAAAACAGAGCTTGCGGGTTGCGGCGGGCTAGGTCAGGAATATCTTTTCGTTGCTTTATTCGTCAGCTGATTGTACCTAATAGATTTCATACAGAAGGAGGATAAAGCTGAGGCAGAGATCCGACGAATGGTTGTTTCGAGCCGTCACACTCGCCGTGGCATAGCAGCCATGGTGCTCAAAGCTATGGTGGTGCATGCCAGAGCTCACCGCTTACCGTCCATCTACGTATCAACGTCTAGCATGCAGGTACCGGCTATCAAAATGTACAAAAAGCATGGTTGGGTTGAAGAGGGACAAGAAGATATACCGATTCCTTTTGTAACGAAGGCCTATATTGTGTGTATGCGATTAAATTTGAAGTATGGCCAAGCTATATAGTCAGTGCATTACTGGGGAGAAATCGATTACTAGAATAGCTTAAGCACCCATATAATCATAAATATTAAACGGAGTGGAATTTCAGATTGGTGAGAATAATTCAAGCATGACAGAGCAGAAGAAAAGCGTGACTAAGTGTGAGGAAGCGTGATATTGGGCGTGAGGTCGAGCGAGGTTTGATAGTTTTTCAAGATCAAAATCTTATCTCTTAAACATACAACTGCCCCGATCACTGTGTTTAAGTTGCTTTTTATACTGATCTGCAACCCAGCTATTGTACAATCAATGTTGTCATGCATATTTGTCCTGAGCCTGAAATGGCATTTTTAGCGTGAACGGACCCACCACGCTCACCACGCTAGCGTGAGGGTATCACGCTAAAAGCGCGTCCGAAGGTCTAATATTCCGGAATAGCATGTCATCCTTATAAAAGGGCCATGCTAATATTCTCTGTATTGCTCCAATTTTTTTGTATGTCACCTGAAGGGGACAATAGGCAAATGCAGTGCTAGTAATAAATACTGGAATTTGCCTTGCACCTGATTGACCCACGGACCCAGCAAAATGCGCTAATAGTCAGAAAGTATTACTTCAACTTGGCAGAGACTCAGAGATCGTAGCGGCGCGTTGGCGCCAATCCCCGACTCTGTTTCCACAAGCGCACACATCTCCATGTAATAACACAGAAAGAAAAACATTATATTTTTTAGAGGGGGGCTAACAAGCGGATGGATACAGGACAGTGATGCCATACCAAATACAGGTGCCCCAGTCGTTATACCAAGAAAAACAAAAATTGGAACACAAAAATGTAAGTCCAACAAGAAATGCAATATATGAAATTTGTGAATCATGATACTAAGCAATCATATTGACATCGCCATCGTTTTCTGCGCGGCTTTTCTTGGTGGGAGAGGGGCAGGGCGTGACGGCCCTGTCGTCATCCCCTTGGTCATCTTCAGACAAACCTGGAGTTGTGGCACGTCGCTTCCCTTGTTTGATGGAGATAAAGTTCGCAAACTTGTTAGACGGATGGAGTTCCATCCGTTTGAGGATTAGCTGGTAGATGCGCATAGGTTCAGAATTGGAGCCGGGGTCCTTTGGAATGTTCCAGCTATGGGGATCAATACATGACACCATATGGGACAAGAAGATGCAGGAATATATACTTACAACTTTAAAATCACATCCACCGTAACGGGGGTGAGGTGACCCAACGTGCAATAGTCCGTAGGTTTGACAAGGACCCCGGACCGATTACGAATGTCCGGACATATCAATCTAGTATTCCATAAATCTTCTCGGGTGGCGAAGTTGCAGTACCCCTCGACACCGCCTACGGTATCGACAAGTTCACGAAGTGTCACTGTATTTCTATCTAATAATAATAAAAAAAACGAATTAGAATACTATACATAAGGGGCCATATTAGCCAAAGACATCTTTTTTACTCACCAGAACCCGGTAGGGAGGTTTGAGACTTTTCCGCGTGTTCTGCCCGCATTTTCCCTAAGGAATGATTAGCTGTGGTTCATGAATGTACATTGAGGTACCCACTGGGACTAGCAGTGATATTGGACGGCGTCGAATCTGTTGGGATAGCAAATACGCGCCGACAATCCGCCGATATGTTGCTGGGCAACGTGCTTGGACCATAAACACCCACATGGTCGACAAGGTTACGTTTTATAGTTCATGGGACCTACGTTGGCCTTGCGGATGTTTCACATTCGCGTTATTCTCTTTTCTAAGAACAGGACAATTAAACTAGTATTATTATGTCTCTATCATATAAGTAGGATAGCTAGCCACTCAACATCCTCAGTTCTCGCGCACACGAGTTTCTGAGGCTGTGAGTATTATACCTTAGTTATTCCTTTTTACGTTTACTCACAAACCGCTTGTAGAACGCATACTCGTATTTCTACAGGTAGACAATACATAGTTCTCACGCACACGAGTTTCTGAGGCTAACGCATACTCGTATTTCTACAGAACCTATGTATAAGAAGTGGTATACTCGTTGGCAATTGTTCCAAAATATGCAGGTAAATACTCACTGAACATCCTTTTTTTAACAGGGCTCGAATACTGTGGAGTATTACGACCTTTGCTCTCGAAAATCGGGTCAGTCTTCACAATGATGTTCCAGCAGTTGTCGATGTTATTCTCCCTTAACCATGGTAAGGACTTAACCGTGGGATCAACTGTAGTCAAAACCGTCAGCAAATGTATACAAGACAAAGCAGTATATTTTACCTTTCGCCATTTTTTCTTCTACCAATTGCTCCAGATAACCCAGCGTATTGGTAGCATTCCAGCCCGCTTCGTGAACCTCTTGCAGATACAACGGGTCATATTCGGGGAGAGACCACAGCGCAAATGCGGCCCTCATTTTGCGGACCGCTCGCTCATCAATCTGTTATCATTTTTAGCAAGAACAAGAAATTCAGCAGACATGTACGTACCGGACGTGTACCGAAGTGATCAAAGTAAGGGCCAATCTTTGTAGAACTGGACTCCATGTCCAGAAGAGCCGGAAAGCGTACACAAAGAACCTCGTTGGTTGTGCCAGTGGACGTTTCCGGGTTTCGAAACCAATATTCGGCGGAGTCACTGCTGCCGCCCCAGCGGTGGGGATTGGGGTTATCGTCGATTAGGGATTCCACGGGACCAGGACCGACCGTGTAATAACTTGAGCGAAGGGCGTTCAGCATAGAAAGCGCCACTGGATCCATATCGACAACTGAAACCCCCTGAGATTGTACGGTTGTATCGATTTTTGCAGGGTCGCATGGGATGCCAGGTGCAATGATGAGCGGGGTCAATACAGGAAGGGTATCATCGGTCAAGGATGTTTCAATGGCGGAGGAAGAACCGAGTGTCGATGGAGAAGAAATGGGCATGGTCAGGGAAGGGTTGGGTGCAGTCGAAGACTGGTCGGTTGGGGGCCCCTCGGCGCTCGAGACTTGGGGAGATTTTACAGCCTGAGATATGCGGGGGATACGGGATCTGGGAGCCATATACGAGAATAGTGAGTTGGAAAGCAAGCTGATCACCATACAACAAACT
Organism: Lepiota venenata; assembly: GCA_004296355.1. Lineage (NCBI taxonomy): Eukaryota > Fungi > Basidiomycota > Agaricomycetes > Agaricales > Agaricaceae > Lepiota > Lepiota venenata. The sequence goes on from RCFS01000004.1 coordinate 1,859,100, forward strand.
CACCCGTATATATACGCATGATGCCACTGCTAACACCCATTATCCACGGCAAACATACACAGAGGAACTCAGACCTCTCACCTTCTACTTCTCATCGACCGTGGCAAACTACCAGTTTTTTTGCCATCAACGCACGATTGTCTACTCGTGGCACACGGGTGTTACGTATACATCCAAATTTGTTCAAGTATGTAACTTAACAAAATTTGCATCTTTATGGGATTTGCAGTGCCGACAGATCAGGCCTGTCGATATGAGAATTAAGGGACTCAGCGGGAGTAAAGTACTTATTAATAACGTGTATGTAGATGGTTTACTTTTTGACAAAACACGAAATAGGCGAGGGTTTATGCATTCACAGAGATGACAATTTTTCATGAGCATAGATGAAATAGTGGGGTATATTATCACCGAGACGTGACATGGTGGCAGGTAGAGGAATACAGCTGTCATCGCTAAGTTCATATTCAAAAGATGGCGCCCCTTCATTTACCTGACCATCATACGTCCATACTGTGTTGTCAGGCAAGAATATGCGGGCATTAAAATGCTGAGATCCAAAATATACGATTGCTGTGAGACGAAAGTGACAGCTAAAACAGCTACACGGTACATCTATAAATAACGATGGTTGAACAAACCCTTCTGCAGGATGGAGCTCAAACAGCAAGACCGGAGTGGGGTCACTAGAATTCATGGTCTCAGGGTGTTCAATTTGTGCACTTTGTAGCGCATTTATAGTGCACTCCAAATGATCAATGAATGGAAATGAATTACTCAGACATGGATAGCGATGGATCATCCATTCTTGGATGTGAGTAGCAACTGAAACGGGGTGTTGTTGAGTAGCCATCAGGAGCGAGGGGAGGGACAGGCAGGTTGCTTGTAAAATACACTGATCTGTACAAGGAAGTACGTGTCTGTGGTAACGAGAAGTCAAGGGGATTACTGTATCTAAGATTTTGGAAAACGCAACACACACAGGGCCAGAACGTGGAAACGATATAGGATCATTAATACTCAAATGGTCGCGGAGCAGATCACGGTGCATGTCAAATGTACGAGTACATGGTGTTCCATGTTCTCGAAGAGATTGGAATGAAGTACCCAGTAAATCACTCGCAGAAGACAAGGATCTGAACGAGAGCTGGTCCGACGGTGTGAGTGCAAAAAAGGTAGCATAGAAGCACATGAAGGCCGTGTCGTAGGTGCATGACCAGTTAGCCCTTGACCAGTGGCACCCTGCCTGGAAGTAAATTGCGGGATGCAATCGTGTTGTATTCGCTTGGTTATTTGGTTGTTTGTAAGATGCAGAGGCTTTGTTGGGGGAGTTTTTTGTGCAGTGAATAGTATCTGAGGCCTTTCGCTTACGGCCAGCAGTAAGTACTGGGTTAATTTCACTATTGCCATCACAATGGAACGAAACCTTGGGAATTTGTATATTCTCCATTGACTTTTCTGACTCGGGATCGAGGACTGGCAGAAGTACTCCAGATTTGTAACCGTATTTTACGGCTGTATTGTGTTCTAGAACCTTAAGTCGCTCCATTTCATAGAAAAGATTGCTTGGTAGTGGCTTATTCAGGTCTGATAGAGTGACCGGATTAATAATGCAAAGTCCGTGCCACGTTCTTGCTCGTGATGCCGCAACATACGCAGCAAAACCACCTTCGTTCAGCGACGTTAGTACCTTTGATAACGTTTTCCCTTGGGCAGAGTGACCTGTTACAGCAAAACCGGGTTGTATTGGTATCTGATGACGAACTATACGAATTGTTTCCTTTGTAGCACCACGCTTAAAAGTATATGAATAAGAAAAGGTAACAGGGGTAATAGGGAAATGCCCTTTCAGTAGCTGGTGCAGTTTTATTGGGCTGTCCGGGAACTCAACAACAACACACGGAGAATAGGTAAAGCCTTGATCGGTTATATCAGTGAATATTTTACGCACGAACCCCTGGCAGCCATTTGTTACTTTAAGCTCTGTTGATATGTTACGCATTCGGAGAATTACAGGCATAGATTCATATAAAGGAATGAATCCGGGTAGCGCTCTCTGGTGTTTTCCAGAAGAAAAATTGAGCTTTAGAAGTATCTCAGCCTCAGCATGGTTCAGGGGAGCACCCGAGGTAACAACATCTCTAGCAGCACACATAGTAAGAGCATCGCCTCCCATCACTTTGGATTTTTTCATATTTAATACTTCTCGAAGGTGGTTTGTGCTGACAATTGCGGCTGCACTCATGTTGTCTTTATGACCCATGTCCACGCCATTCGGAACTGTTGGCGACCGTATCACTCGGCTATTGAATAAATCTACATCATCCAGTGTACATTGCCGAATCCGCAGTTGCTGTACAGCGCTTCCATATTCCGGATCAGCCTGCATCCTCTGCTGTTCTGTAAGCTCAACAACATTATCCACTGATTTCCAAGCAAGCCGGCCCAATCGCCGCAATAGTTCATCATTACTCTGAGAACTGCGTGAGCTAATTGGGGTGAATAGTGGGGTACCACCAACTGGAGGATACTGGTAAAAATCACCTGCAAATATGACTGTGATGCCACCAAACCATTCATCGTAACATTCCTTAGCATACCGAAGTGCATGGTCAATTTCAGATAATAATTGTGCACTATTTAATGAAATCTCGTCAATCAAAACCACATCAACATGTTTCCATTCATCCCGAAGATTAGTTTTATTTCGTATGCTAATAAGTACGGTGTAATCTTCAGCACTTGTGCCGATTGCCCGATTCCCCTTGCCTCGACCATCCTTTTTAGCAATTTTTATACCAAGTCCTTTATGCACAGTCATTCCATTTATGTTGCTTGCTGCAGAGCCTGTTGGCGCCAGAAAACGTATACGATGAGAGCATTTGTAGTGTGACATCACTTGATGTACAGCCTTGACAACATGCGTCTTGCCAGTGCCCCCTGGACCAGTCAACAGCAATCGCAAAGGAGGTTCTTGGGAGTCATGTGAAACGTAGCGTCTGACATAATGATGAGATATGATTTTAAATGCCTGAGACTGTTGGGTATTAAGCTGAAACTATCGGGTGACATGTTCAATCACTTCAAGAGGATTAAGAAAAGACAGTTCATTTGTTGATGTACTGGAGATCGTTTCTCCGGGTATATTAGGGCTTTTGAAATCCGCAAATACCTGTATATTATTATTTGTTTCCCCATCCAACATCAGCAATGCCGCATTTTGATTATCCGGATTTAAGGTACGTCTCCTATTGTCAGAAATGGTCTTTTCCTGCTTCTTTATCTCATCTTTCCACCGGTTAAGCGTTAACCGATTGAACTCTACACCATTACCTGTCGATGGACCAGAACAAATATTCTCATCCAGATCATATAGACTTGCAGAAGTTTCTTTCATTACTGGTACCACCAAGTCGGGTTTTGCAAACCACTGAGAATATTCCAGCTGTGAAACGGTTTGCCATAACCGAAAATCTTGTTCTAGATTAGCACTGTTTGGACAAACCAGGAAGGTGTCATCATTATCTGGCTGAGATGTATCAATGCCAGCAACAGTTGATGTCATAATATGACTCTCCCAAGCCGTAGCTTGACGTTTTCGGAGCCTATCAGCATCCCGTTCATCTTCACATTCATGAATCGCGTTCCAGTTTTTCATCACTCTTTGGGCATAAGGACTAAATTGAAAAGATTCAAATTGCTCGAGCACCGGGGGTCCTGGTTCAATAAGAGGATTTGTTGGGCTAAATGGTTTGAAATGAGCTAAGGCAAACAATGGCCACAAAGTTGATGTATCTCTAGGGATGGCTGTACCAACAACGCGTGGGATGTACTCTATACGACCGTCCCCTCGTTCATTGTTGGTATGTTCTATAAGTATGTGCGTGCTTCTCAATGGATGTGGATCCTTGAGTTCATGCCTTTGTAAAACACCTAGTCTTGATTCGGGTGTATTTTTTGTACGCGAACTCCTGGTCAATCTTTCTATCCTAATACAGCGGCAAAAATCGTAAAAATTCATATCCTTCAACAAATCACCTCGGAGCCAGTAATGATGAATTTGATTAGTATCAATCAGTTGTCCCACTCGAGTAGTTACTATCTTCAAAGGAATGTGTTCGGTTTCTTCAGATTGAGTATCAATTGTACTGGTAATAGTGCCAACATCAACAAGTATATCACAATAAATATCCCGAACAAAAGACATAAGTAAACTGGACATCATTGGTACTGTTTTATGTGACGATATTCCATCACCAAATCCCATGAGGTAACGAGTTGCCTGCTGTGCATGAATCTGTTGCCTACGTGTAAATTGTGAGAGACACTTATGGAGTAACATACGAGCACCTTCCACCGGAGCATTTCTGGATTCTTTCGGTAGCTGAGCCACAACGCGAGAGAGTAAGCTCAATATTTCATATGTATTTATATCCATTTTTGTGATATAATCCGTTATGTAGAACATTGCTGCCTTAGCACTCTTACCAGACAATATACACTTTATGTCGTGGTTATGGCGACAAGATATCAGGATGAGTGGGTTAAAATAGTTAACGGTACCATCTAGGCACTGTAGGATAATTGATTTTGTGTCCGGTTCATAATATGATGCATTGACAACGTCGTGCGGAAAATGAAAGCGACATTTATTTTCATTGCTGTACTTGTGGCAAACGGCTCGGCAAGTGTGCCGCTGCAACACTTCACCGCACTTTTTAACCTCAGTAGTGTATATGGATTCCCACTCGATCAAAATACTTGTATCTTTTATATCATCAGATACATCATGCAATGACCCTTCATCACATGTTGATTGAGCATTTTTGGGAATGATTGTAGAGGGATTTGGAGGGATGGGGGGTCTCTCTGTTCGAGGTTCAAATACAGGATCTAGTTCAACCTCAATATCCGGTAGATGATGATGAATGATGCTCTCAAAAAACTGAAAGAATTTATTTTGATATTCTGGGTTACCGTCAAGTTGAGCATGCAAATCGGAAGGATTTAATCCCCCAACCAGCCAAATGAGGAAATGGCCATGTAGGCAACCGCGTTCCGTAAACTCACTGGTTCCGTAGAATGCTTTAATTTTACCCAATATTCCTCCTTTTTCCACGGATGACCCTTTCTGATAATCCCAGCCTAAAAGATGTTGAAAAAGCGAATGTACTGCAAATTCATAGAACTCAGCAGCAGCAACAGGGTCCTTTGCGAGTTGGAGAGCACGTTCCCGGGCTGAGGGCATTATGGGATATCTCTTTGTCAAGTCAACAGTCAAATTACCACACATTACCTGAAAAATAGGACTATGTGCCGGACTCGGATTGAATGTGAGGAATATATGTGGTAGACCAAAATACCCAAAATAGCTCCGAATCTCATTGCAGACAAGAATCTTTGATGCTTGAGAACCAGGTATGTGGGCAGCAATAGTGTCAACATGTTTTAATAGATCCATTGTCTCTCGTTCCTCAACAGTAAGATTATTCAAGCTCTTTTCCTCCAATAAGCATGCTGAGAGTCGTTTAAGAACATCAGGTGATACAGCAACAAGCCTACGAGCAACCTCATCAAAATTAGATTTATTACATGTGAAGTGGGTATGGAGGTGAGCGGTACGGCGTTGTATAATGTTCAGAGTGACAAAAATAAAAGAAAAATGATAACAAAATTCTTTGTGAGGTATATTTAAATAGTACCGTGCCTGACTCTGGAACGAAATAGGAACAAGTCGATCTGGATCCTCAAAACCACCAATACCCAAAGGAAATAAAGTTGGGAACATGCCAGGCAAAAGATCAGGGTTATTATACTCACATATGGCTTTACTTCCATGCCGTATTATTAGATTGGGCATGCCGTCGTTATCAGATTCACCAGTAAGATTAGCAGCCAAGTTGCGTAAAGCCACCGCTGTAAAAGTTCTTCCAGGAAGCCTGTCTGACTCAGGATCTGATACCCCCATTCGTTCAACCATTACAACACGCTCGTTGTCATAAGCATCAGGCTTGTCTGTAAGCAGAGAAGCAGGATGAGATGAAATACCAGCTGTTTCTTCTTCGAAAAGTTCATGGGGCGATGACTCATGATCATATATAATACGATCCTCTAATCCGGGCAAAACGTCATCGTCAGGGTACATGGAATAATGCAAGTCATCCACTGGAATATTCGCATACAAATGATTATTGAGTTTTAGCCATGAAAGAAATGAGCATATTTTATCTTTCCTCACACGGAATATATTTTTAAGCGATTCACGGCTGGGTTTTCTAGACCCAATGAACACGACACTCAACATATCATTAATATCAGCTGGTGTTCTGGGTAAAACGGCAGCGGTCGATATCACATTCATTTCATGCGCACACATGTTGCCATGTATGTTACCCGGGTTAGGGGTCCGCTCTTGAGTCGCAAGGTTGGGATCACAAGGATGTCTATACAGACTTGGTCCAAGTGTCTTACTACTTGACTTAGAGGCGGGCTGGATAAATCTCTGAAGCCCTTTCAGGCGAACTGGGGATTTAAGCAGAACAGTGTATAACACTAAGCTAAAGATACAGGTGACTGTAGCTAGGTTTATATACATATTGGTTATCTGCTATTTATGAGTACCCTGGGTAAGTACTTGTCAAGGCGAGTCATAAGAAGATGGACCCAGTGTTATCAGAACCCTAAGAAGGACTATACATAGGTCTTAGCCACCTTCCTGATGGACAGTAGTATACTTCTTTCCCCCTTTAATACTGACACTCTCACACTCATGCTTCCTTTTCTCTCACACACAACTTCTACTTCACACAGGAAGCCTTCTTTTACCTGGGTCCATCTTCTTATGACTCGCCTTGACAAGTACTTACCCAGGGTACTTATAAATAGCAGACAACTCATATGTATATAAACCTAGCTACAACCACCTGTACCTTTAGCTTAGTGTTATACACTGTTCTGCCTAAATCACTTGTTCGCCTGAAAGGGCTTCAGAGATTTATCCAGCCCACCTCTAAGTCAAGCAGTAAGACACTTGGACCAAGTCTGTATAGACATCCTTGTGATCTCAACCTTGCGACTCAAGAGCGGACCCCTAACCCGGGTAACAAAACACTAAGCTATCTTTGTTCCCTTTGTGCCTTTTTAGGCACGTGTTGTAGCCACTTGCTACGTGTAGTGCCCATAGGCGCGTGTTGTGCTCTCAAAGCGCGTGTTGTAGCTGTTGCTACGTGTCTCCCCTCCCCGCCGCCATTCTGGAGTTGAAAGGACTCTTCATCAACATCATCATCTGTGCCACTGGCTACGCAATTGGAAGAATAATTGTGTGGTACATAATCCATTGACCCTTCCCTCCTTTTCCCAATCCACCTCCTTTCCCTCACCAACCCTTCATCCGCCTCGAAATACATTTGTATTTCCTAACCACAAATTAATCCGACAAACTGGAGTTCATAAAACCCCTCAAGTACATCCTCATCATCACTCTCAGCTACATGATTTACAAATCAATCACTCGCTTCATCAACTACCACAATACCACCCCGACTCCGTCCCCCTTCTTCATCCGAAGAAGAAGAATCTATTTCCGAAGAACAACCTCCTCCCAATCCCCAGTCTGAAGAAGAGTACTTCTCAGACGAACAACCTCTCAAATCAGACGAAGAAGAACGACTTCGTCAACAAGCGATCGAAGAATACCCCTTTTTGGACCCCCGCCGACATCAATTCCCCGGTCCAACTCCGACAACCTCTTCTACCCCAGTAGAAGATTCACCCTTTCGTAATCCTTACGAAAGAACCAACATTCCACCTTGTCCGACTCGAATTAGCGGACCAGGACCCTCTCGACCCCAAGACCCAAGAAGGCCTCCTCTCTCAATTCAGCCTTCTCCTTGTTCCCTTACTCCTCGAACACCACAACCGGTAACGCTACCCCCAGCGTCACCTATTCAAACTTCTCCCACACATGCCCCTACCATCAACCCACAAACAATTATGGGTTCACAAGCCGCCGCCCCAGCTCCAGCAGCCCCAGCAGCACCAGCACCCCGAGAAATCGGATTTATCAAACCTCCCATCTTTGACGGAGACCGAACCAAATTTGACGACTGGCTTTTCGCCGTCGATGTCTACCTTATCGGAAATGACCTCGTCTACCCCCGAAACTACGATAAGTGCCTCTTTGCACTTACCTCTATGCAAAAAGGAGAAGCTCGAACGTGGGCATCTCAATATATCGCAGAACGATACGCAGCAGGACTTGCACAAACGCCCCCATACAATGGATTCTACAATGAAACATGGGCCGCCATGAAGACTCGTCTTCGACAAGACTTCCGACCGGCAGATGAATCTGCCTACGCCCACACTTGCTTACAAACTATGAAGCAAGCAGGTAAACCCATGACCGACTTCAATTCAAAATTCAAAGATATGGTCCGACTTGCGGACATCCGCGAAGATCGAACTCTTATCGATCTCTACCGAAAAGCTATTGATCGCCGAATCGCGATCAAAATCGACACTTCCGAGAACCCGCCACAAACCATTCAAGGATGGTACACAATGGCCAACCGACTCGACGACAATTTCCGCCGAGTAAACGCTCTTTACGGAACACCACGTTCCTTCAACAATAACAACCGCTTCCAATTGAAGCAATCGAAATCTAGTAATACAGTTCCTTACGCAAACTATTACTCCCGATCAGCCCCTAGGTTCACACCTAGAGACCCCTACGCCATGGAGATAGACAATCTCCAAGCTGAAGAATATGAGGACCCATACCCCATAATACCTCACAAAATTAACGAAATCAACATCCCTTGCGAAGACAATTGCAACGGATCCCTCGAAATCGACGCTGTTCTTACCGGCCAGCAAATGAAACAATACCAGAACCGCAAATGTTTCAGATGCGGATCTGAGAAACATTTCATTGCGGAATGTCCCATGCCCGCGCCAACTTGCCGCTTCCCTGGCGCCCGAACTCAACCGGTTCGACCGGTTCGAAACCCAAACAGGCCTAAACCTTCCACTTCCAACCCTCGCAAGTATTCACTTGTGGTTGCCGATGTTGCCGCACAAATGCAGCAACTTGTGGACACCTTGGAACCGGAACTCCAAGAAGAACTACATTCAGCACTGGCAGAGGACCCCCAAATGCGTCCCTTCCAGGATTTTTAAAACAGAGTGATGTCGAACAATGTGCCCCTGCACACTCCCAAAATGGACAAACAATTTCTCCTCTTACGATCGATTCTGTACAATTAACTACGTCCTCGAATAAAAGATCTCTTTTCCTCCCCATTGAGATCTGGAGCGAACGATCGTCGAAACCCGTGGCCATCACTGCCCTGATTGACTCAGGAGCTCAAGGAAATTTCATATCCAACAAAGTCGTAGAACGACTCGGATATCAACGCCAATCCCTGGACAATCCCATTGCCTTAACCAATGTGGATGGATCAAATAATCAACATGGCATGATCCGGGATTATGTCACAATCGACACCATCATTGATAGTCGCAATTGCAAATTGCAAGCCTTTGTCACCAACACTGGAGCAAAGGATTTCATAATGGGTTTTCCCTGGTTGGAACAACACAACCCCGATATCAACTGGAAAACCAAGACATTCTCTTGGAAACCACAAATCGAACATTCGGCATTTCCCCAACTTCTTAAAACTCTCCGCCGACCGATAGAAGCCAACTCCATATCCATGGATTACATGGCCGGACATACCACTACCACCGATGAAGCACCAACAGAATACTTCAATATCGACAACATTAATCTTGACGAATTCTCCATGGAGAACGAAATGAACCCTATACTGTTCACACCAATGGAAATAAATGCAAAAGCGACTTTCGCCACTCAACTCCACAATACCGCCGCCAAACTTACATCCAAACTCCGCGGAAAACTCCCTGAAAAACAGGAAGAAAATAAGATCCCTCGACGTTTCGCTCGATGGGCAAAATTATTCGATAAGAAAGCATCTGAACGATTCCCGCCATCACGATCTTTCGATCATGCCATCGAAACAAAACCGACTTTTGAACCAAAATCGATGAAACCATACCACCTAGCGCCCGCCGAAAATAAAGCGTTAAAAGAATTCATAGACGAGAATTTACGAAAAGGGTACATCCGACCCTCGAAATCACCAATGGCATCGCCATTCTTCTTTGTGGAAAAGAAAGGAGGAGATCTCCGACCTTGCCAAGACTATCGTTACATCAACGAACATACAGTAAAAAACGCTTACCCAATCCCCATGATCTCCGCTATCATGGATAAGCTCAAAGGAGCCAAATACTTCACCAAACTCGACGTCCGACTCGGATACAACAACATCCGAATCAAAGAAGGCGACCAATGGAAGGCCGCATTCAAAACGCCACAGGGTCTATTCAAACCCACGGTAATGTTCTTTGGATTATGCAACTCCCCTGCTACATTCCAACACATGATGGATACAATCTTTGCTGAACAACTCGACAAGGGCGGAATTATCATCTATATGGATGATATACTCATCTTCGGTAAAACCCAGGAGGAAACCGATCAAATCACCGAACGAGTACTGAAAATACTCGAAGAAAACGACCTTTTCCTGAAAGGTGAAAAATGCGAGTTCAACAAACAACGACTCGAGTACCTAGGCATGATAATCACGCCTGATAATATCAAAATGGATCCCGGGAAACTCAAAGGCATCAAGGATTGGCCTATTCCCAAAACAGTCCGTCAAGTACAGAAATTCATCGGGTTTTGTAACTTCTATCGGAAGTTTATCCGTAAATATTCGGATCTCACAAAACCTCTCAATACCCTCCTCTCGAAAAAGAACAAATTCGAATGGAAAACAGAACAACAAAAGTCTTTCGAGACTCTCAAGAATGAATTCCTCAAGGAGCCGGTACTCCTCATGCCCGATCAAGAAAAGCCTTTCGAAATCGAAACCGACGCCTCGAAAGTAGCAAGCAGAGCTGTGCTCTATCAATACGACATCAATGGTAACCATAGACCGGTATCATTCTTCTCCAAAACTTTCGCACCAGCCGAAAGAAATTACGACATATACGATCGTGAACTCCTCGCCATCGTCCGCGCATTAGAAGAATGGAGACATTATCTCCTCGGATCCCCTCACCCGGTGATCATCAAGACTGATCATCAAAATCTGACTTATTGGAGAAAACCCCAAAAGATCAGTCGCCGCCAAGCTCGCTGGGTCCAGCTCATGGCCGACTACAACTTCAAGCTGGAACACATGCCTGGAGTTAAAATTCCAGCGCCGGACGCCCTATCCCGCCGACCTGATTATGATCTGGATGATGATCAGGATAACACCGACGTCACAGTTCTTCCAGAAGAGCTGTTTATTTCCGCCATTGACATGGCGCTACGTAACCGGGTCATCAATTCTCCGAAATACGACCCTAAAACTGCCGAGGCTATCCAACAAATCAAAGATCACCTCCCGAAATCCGCCGACTCCGACTTCGGACTCGTCTCCACCGATAGTGGCAACCTTGTCACCTTCCAGAATCGGGTTGTCATTCCTGAGGACCTCGAACTTCGCCGCGAAGTAATAGCGAAGTATCACGACCACCCCACCAGAGGTCACCCTGGTGAGCAGGAAACATACCGACTGGCCAAGAAGGATGTTTACTGGCCTGGCATGTCAACATTTGTCAAGAATTACGTCAAAGGCTGCCCTGAGTGTCAGCAATACAAAATTATCCGACGTCCGGATAAAGTCCCTCCTCAGCTGATATCGGCTTCAGAGACGCTTCGCCCCTTTTCCCAAATCTCATGGGATCTCATCACGGGTCTCCCTAATTCCGACGGCTTTAATGCCATATTGTCCGTGGTGGACCACGGCCTTACAAAGGGGGTAATTTTCATCCCTACTTCCGACAAATCAACCGCCGATGACATTGCAAGATTACTCATCGAAAAAGTATTCACTAGATTTGGTCTTCCCGACAAAATCATATCCGACCGCGACCCTAGATTCGCTGCAAAATCCCTTCGAGAATTGGCTAAACGCCTCAACATCAAACAGGCCTTCTCTACAGCCTATCACCCTCAAACAGATGGATCCACAGAACGATACAACCAAGAGATTGAAACATATCTCTCCATCTACTGCACCCGAAATCCCCTCCACTGGGTCGACTCTCTACCCCTTGCCGAATTCTCACACAACTCAAGAACTCATGCCTCAAGGCAAAAATCCCCATTCGAACTTATCATGGGATACAATCCACCCTCTATTCCCACAATCATGGAAATATCAGACTTTCCATCAGTCGATGAAAGAATTCGAACTCTGGATCACGCCAGAAGAGAAGCACAAGCAGCACATCAACTATCCGCTGACATCGTGCAACAACAAAACAACAAATCATTCAAACCGTTCACAACGGAACAACGTGTCTGGCTAGAAGCCAAGAACCTCAAACTCCCGTTCTTATCGAACAAAATAGCCCCGAAACGTTTAGGACCTTTCCAAATCAAGAAAGTCCTATCACCGATCAACTACGAATTAACACTCCCAACACATTGGAAAATACATCGGGTCTTCCATCGAAACCTTCTAACCCCATACGAGGAAACAGAAGCATATGGAGCAACCCAAACTCCGCCTCCGCCGATAATCATCAATGATGAAGAAGAATACGAAATAGAAGCGATTATCAATCACCGCCGACGCCACAATCAACTCCACTACTACATCAAGTGGAAAGGATACCCACATACCGAGAACCAATGGTTACCAGAAAAGGAACTCCTAAAGAACGCCAAAGAGATCCTCCAAGAATATAAAAGAACTCACAAAATGTGAAAGAAACCTCAGGAACTTTCGAGAACCTACCAAACGCAGAAGCCAAACAGCCTCTCAAACATTTATAACCACCCTCTAACAATGTCTTCCATCGTCCGCCCCCAATCAGCTCTTGCCTCTATCTCCTCTCACTCCACTTCCAACACTGCGAGCTCAATTGTTATCATAGATGGATTCACACCATCTCCGAAGAGCTCACTTTCTGGAGCTTCCATTCCGCCCCCGTCTCCCTACACTCCCTCCGACGCCTTTATCAACGTCTCTGACAGGGACGAAACCCCCGACCCCAATGACACTCCCGCAGGAACCCCTGCACCCCTCGCCGCCTTTCCTAAGGCAACCATTACAGTATATCCCGGACCAACAGCAACTAGCACTGGACCACTGGGATCGAATCGAGTTAGCAATAGCGATCTCCGGAAGATTGCAACCGACATCTCCTTTGGAGATCGACTACACGACCCTACAATTCAAAGCTCCGACAGAGCTTTCTGGAACCACTATGCCGACATGGTTCGACAAACTCAGGCTCTCAATAGAGCGTTCGAACAACAACAACAATGGACAGAATCACTCGAGATCTCATGCCGAGATCGACCGGCTCTCATGTCCGCGCTGTATGCGCACCTATCCTACGGTCCCCCAGGCTCAAACCTTCAGGACCCCATCACCATCGATGACTCTGTCATCCAACCCCAGTCCTCCACCAAGCCCTCCGGGCCCAATCCCAATTCTACCCCCGGCCCCAAGAGCCAAAACCCCTTTGCCAGTAACTCCGCCATGGCCGCCTTCAAGGCCCTCGACGAGGAGCAATCTAAACGACACGTGGCCAAGCCCTTGGCTCACAACACTAAACCCGGCCCTTTGGGTCGACCCAAGCCTTACCCCACCCGAACCATTCACCCACGAACCGACTCCAACCCCACCAAACCAGCCGACTCCAAGTATGTCTGTCCTGAATGCAAACGACATGGACATTGGGCATCAGACTGCCCCAACTTCCAGTGTATGGGATGCAAGCTATACGCTCCCGGACACTACTCATACAACTGCATCAAATATCGATGCCCCTACTGCAAGAACTGGGAACCCAAACACCCACGACAGGCCTGCCCCAAACGAGGCACCAAACCCACCAAGAACATCACGGCCTACTTTACCAAGAATCAACCCAAACCTCGGGTTGCCAAACCACATACACCCGTCCCCGACTACCAGTTCCCTGGACCTTACACACCAAACATGGGAACCTACTACGACGATTATATCGACGATGCCGCCGACGCCAACAACACCGGTGAACCTGCCGGACCCAACTACCTTTAGTCCCGAACAAAACCGACGATTCTGGAATGCTTTCTTTCCAGACCCACCGTCTCCCCAAACCGCACGTGAACTCAATATTCACCGAACTCCGACTCCACCTTTTTCTCCGGTTATACCGGCAGCAATTTACATCGAAGATGTCGACTTCCTAGCCACTTACCCAAGCGACGACGAACCACAAGATCATAACGGAGTATGATTGTAAAAACGGGGTAATGTTATCAGAACCCTAAGAAGGACTATACATAGGTCTTAGCCACCTTCCTGATGGACAGTAGTATACTTCTTTCCCCCTTTAATACTGACACTCTCACACTCATGCTTCCTTTTCTCTCACACACAACTTCTACTTCACACAGGAAGCCTTCTTTTACCTGGGTCCATCTTCTTATGACTCGCCTTGACAAGTACTTACCCAGGGTACTTATAAATAGCAGACAACTCATATGTATATAAACCTAGCTACAACCACCTGTACCTTTAGCTTAGTGTTATACACTGTTCTGCCTAAATCACTTGTTCGCCTGAAAGGGCTTCAGAGATTTATCCAGCCCGCCTCTAAGTCAAGCAGTAAGACACTTGGACCAAGTCTGTATAGACATCCTTGTGATCTCAACCTTGCGACTCAAGAGCGGACCCCTAACCCGGGTAACACCCAGGTAAAAGAAGGCTTCCTGTGTGAAATAGAAGTTGTGTGTGGGAGAAAGGAAGCGTGAGTGTGGGAGTGTCAGTATTAAAGATAGAAAAGAAGTATTCTACTGTCCATCAGGAAGGTGGCTAAGACCTATGTATAGTCCTTCTTAGGATTCTGATAACATTACCCCGTTTTTATGATCATACTCTGTTATGATCTTGTGGTTTGTTGTCGCTTGGGTAAGCGGCTAAGAAGTCGACATCTTCAATGTAAATTGCTGCCGGTATAACCGGGGAAAATGGTGGAGTTGGAGTTCGGTGGATGTTGAGTTCGAGCGCGGTTTGGGGAGATGGTGGGTCTGGAAAGAAAGCATTCCAGAATCATCTGTTTTGTTCGGGGCTAAAGGTGGTTGGGTCTGGCAGGTTCACCGGTGTTGTTGGCGTCGGCGGCATTGTCGATATAGTCGTCATAGTAGGTTCCCATATTTGGTGTGTAGGGTCCAGGGAACTGGTAGTCGGGGATGGGTGTATGTGGTTTGGCAACCCGAGGTTTGGGTTGATTCTTGGTAAAGTAGGCCGTGATGTTCTTGGTGGGTTTGGTGCCTCGTTTGGGGCAGGCCTGTCGTGGGTGTTTGGGTTCCCAGTTCTTGCAGTAGGGGCATCGATATTTGATGCAGTTGTAAGAGTAGTGTCCGGGAGCGTATAGTTTGCATCCCATACACTGGAAGTTGGGGCAGTCTGATGCCCAGTGTCCATGTCGTTTGCATTCAGGACAGATATACTTGGGGTCGGCTGGCTTGGTGGGGTTGGAGTCGGTTCGTGGGTGAACGGTTCGGGTGGGGTAAGGTTTGGGTCGACCCAAAGGGCCGGGTTTAGTGTTGTGAGCCACAGGCTTGGCCACGTGTCGTCTAGATTGTTCCTCGTCGAGGGCCTTGAAAGCGGCCATGGCGGAGTTGTTGAAGGGGTTTCGGCTCTTGGGGCCGGGGGTAGAATTGGGATTGGGCCCGGAGGGCTTGGTGGAGGACTGGGGTTGGATGACGGAGTCATCGACGGTGATGGGGTCCTGAAGGTTTGAGCCCGGGGGACCGTAGGATAGGTGTGCATACAGCGCGGACATGAGAGTTGGTCGATCTCGGCATGAGATCTCGAGTGATTCCGTCCACTTTCGTTGTTGTTGGAACGCTCTATTGAGAGCCTGAGTTTGTCGAACCATGTCGGTATAGTGGTTCCAGAAAGCTCTGTCGGAGCTTTGAATTGTAGGGTCGAGTAATCTATCTCCAAAGGAGACGTCGGCTGCAATCTTCCTGAGATTGCTATCGCTAATTTGATTCGGTCCCAGTGGTCCAGTGCTAGTTGTTGCTGGTCCGGGATGTATAGTGATTGTTGCCTTAGGAAAGGCAGGGAATGGGGCAGGGGTTCCTGCGGGAGTGTCGTTGGGGTCGGGGGTTTCGTCCCTGTCAGAGACGTTGATAAAGGCGTCGGAGGGAGTGTAGGGAGACGGGGGTGGAATGGAAGCTCCAGAAAGTGAGTTCTTCGGAGATGGTGTGAATCCATCTATGATAACAATTGAGCTCGCAGTGTTGGAAGTGGAGTGAGAGGAGATAGAGGCAAGAGCTGATTGGGGGCGGACGATGGAAGACATTGTTAGAGGGTGGTTATAAATGTTTGAGAGGCTGTTTGGCTTCTGCGTTTGGTAGGTTCTCGAAAGTTCCTGAGGTTTCTTTCACATTTTGTGAGTTCTTTTATATTCTTGGAGGATCTCTTTGGCGTTCTTTAGGAGTTCCTTTTCTGGTAACCATTGGTTCTCGGTATGTGGGTATCCTTTCCACTTGATGTAGTAGTGGAGTTGATTGTGGCGTCGGCGGTGATTGATAATCGCTTCTATTTCGTATTCTTCTTCATCATTGATGATTATCGGCGGAGGCGGAGTTTGGGTTGCTCCATATGCTTCTGTTTCCTCGTATGGGGTTAGAAGGTTTCGATGGAAGACCCGATGTATTTTCCAATGTGTTGGGAGTGTTAATTCGTAGTTGATCGGTGATAGGACTTTCTTGATTTGGAAAGGTCCTAAACGTTTCGGGGCTATTTTGTTCGATAAGAACGGGAGTTTGAGGTTCTTGGCTTCTAGCCAGACACGTTGTTCCGTTGTGAACGGTTTGAATGATTTGTTGTTTTGTTGTTGCACGATGTCAGCGGATAGTTGATGTGCTGCTTGTGCTTCTCTTCTGGCGTGATCCAGAGTTCGAATTCTTTCATCGACTGATGGAAAGTCTGATATTTCCATGATTGTGGGAATAGAGGGTGGATTGTATCCCATGATAAGTTCGAATGGGGATTTTTGCCTTGAGGCATGAGTTCTTGAGTTGTGTGAGAATTCGGCAAGGGGTAGAGAGTCGACCCAGTGGAGGGGATTTCGGGTGCAGTAGATGGAGAGATATGTTTCAATCTCTTGGTTGTATCGTTCTGTGGATCCATCTGTTTGAGGGTGATAGGCTGTAGAGAAGGCCTGTTTGATGTTGAGGCGTTTAGCCAATTCTCGAAGGGATTTTGCAGCGAATCTAGGGTCGCGGTCGGATATGATTTTGTCGGGAAGACCAAATCTAGTGAATACTTTTTCGATGAGTAATCTTGCAATGTCATCGGCGGTTGATTTGTCGGAAGTAGGGATGAAAATTACCCCCTTTGTAAGGCCGTGGTCCACCACGGACAATATGGCATTAAAGCCGTCGGAATTAGGGAGACCCGTGATGAGATCCCATGAGATTTGGGAAAAGGGGCGAAGCGTCTCTGAAGCCGATATCAGCTGAGGAGGGACTTTATCCGGACGTCGGATAATTTTGTATTGCTGACACTCAGGGCAGCCTTTGACGTAATTCTTGACAAATGTTGACATGCCAGGCCAGTAAACATCCTTCTTGGCCAGTCGGTATGTTTCCTGCTCACCAGGGTGACCTCTGGTGGGGTGGTCGTGATACTTCGCTATTACTTCGCGGCGAAGTCCAAGGTCTTCAGGAATGATGACCCGATTTTGGAAGGTGACAAGGTTGCCACTGTTGGTGGAGACGAGTCCGAAGTCGGAGTCGGCGGATTTCGGGAGGTGATCCTTGATTCGTTGGATAGCCTCGGCAGTTTTAGGGTCGTATTTCGGAGAATTGATGATCCGGTTATGTAGTGCCACATCAATGGCGGAAATAAACAGTTCTTCTGGAAGAACTGTGACGTCGGTATTATCCTGATCATCATCCAGATCATAATCAGGTCGGCGGGATAAGGCATCTGGCGCCGGAATTTTAACTCCAGGCATGTGTTCTAGCTTGAAGTTGTAGTCGGCCATAAGCTGGACCCAGCGAGCCTGGCGGCGACTGATCTTTTGGGGTTTCCTCCAATAAGTCAGATTTTGATGATCAGTTTTGATGATCACCGGGTGAGGGGATCCTAGGAGATAATGTCTCCATTCTTCTAATGCGCGGACGATGGCGAGGAGTTCGCGATTGTATATGTCGTAATTTCTTTCGGCTGGTGCAAAAGTTTTGGAGAAGAATGATACCGGTCTACGGTTACCATTGATGTCGTATTGATAGAGCACAGCTCCACTTGCTACTTTTGAGGCATCGGTTTCGATTTCGAAAGGTTTTTCTTGATCGGGCATGAGGAGTACTGGCTCTTTGAGGAATTCGTTTTTGAGAGTTTCAAAAGATTCTTGTTGTTCCGTTTTCCATTCGAATTTGTTCTTTTTCGAAAGGAGGGTGTTGAGAGGTTTTGTGAGATCCGAGTATTTGCAGATAAACTTCCGATAGAAGTTACAAAATCCGATGAATTTCCGTACTTGACAGACTGTTTTGGGAATAGGCCAGTCTTTGATACCTTTAAGTTTCCTGGGATCCATTTTGATATTATCAGGTGTGATAATCATGCCTAGATATTCGAGTCATTGCTTATTGAATTCGCATTTTTCTCCTTTAAGGTAGAGATCGTTTGCTTTGAGTATTTTCAGTACTTGTTCGGTGATTTGATCGGTTTCCTCCTGGGTTTTACCGAAAATGAGTATATCATCCATATAGATGATAATTCCGCCTTTGTCGAGTTGTTCGGCAAAGATTGTATCCATCATGTGTTGGAATGTAGCAGGGGAGTTGCACAATCCAAAGAACATTACCGTGGGTTCGAATAGACCCTGTGGTGTTTTGAATGCGGCCTTCCATTGGTCGCCTTCTTTGATTCGGATGTTGTTATATCCGAGTCGGACGTCAAGTTTGGTGAAGTATTTGGCTCCTTTGAGTTTATCCATGATAGCGGAGATCATGGGAATTGGGTAAGCGTTCTTTACCATATGTTTGTTGATGTAACGATAGTCTTGGCAAGGTCGGAGATCTCCTCCTTTCTTTGCCACAAAGAAAAATGGCGATGCCATTGGTGATTTTGAGGGTCGGATGTACCCTTTTCGCAAATTCTCGTTTATGAATTCTTTTAACACTTTATTTTCGGCAGGCGCTAGGTGGTATGGTTTCATCGACTTTGGTTCGAAAGTCGGTTTTGTTTCGATGGCGTGATCAAAAGATCGTGATGGTGGGAATTGTTCAGATGCTTTCTTATCGAATAATTTTGCCCATCGAGCGAAACGTCGGGGAATCTTGTTTTTTTCTTGTTTTTCGGGGAGTTTACCGCGGAGTTTGGATGTAAGTTTGGCGGCGGTGTTATGGAGTTGAGTAGCGAAGGTTGCTTTCGCGTTTATTTCCATTGGTGTGAACAGCATAGGGTTCATTTCGTTCTCCATGGAGAATTCATCGAGATTGATGTTATCGATATCGAAGTACTCTGTTGGTGCTTCGTCGGTGGTAGTGGTATGTCTGGCCATATAATCCATAGATATGGAATTGGCTTCTATCGGTCGGCGGAGAGTTTTGAGAAGTTGTGGGAATGCCGAATGTTCGATTTGTGGTTTCCAAGAAAATGTCTTGGTTTTCCAGTTGATATCAGGGTTGTGTTGTTCCAACCAGGGAAAACCCATTATGAAATCCTTTGCTCCGGTATTGGTGACAAAGGCTTGCAATTTGCAATCGCAATTATTGATGATGGCGTCGATTGTGACATAATCTCGGATCATGCCATGTTGATTATTTGATCCATCCACATTGGTTAAGGCAATGGGATTGTCCAGGGATTGGCGTTGATATCCGAGTCGGTCTACGATTTTGTTGGATATGAAATTTCCTTGAGCTCCTGAGTCAATCAGGGCGGTGATGGCCATGGGTTTCGACGATCATTCGCTCCAGATCTCAATGGGGAGGAAAAGAGATCTTTTATTCGAGGACGTAGTTAATTGTACAGAATCGATCGTAAGAGGAGAAATTGTTTGTCCATTTTGGGAGTGTGCAGGGGCACATCGTTCGACATCACTCCGTTTTAAAAATCCTGGAAGGGACGCATTTGGGGGTCCTCTGCCAGTGCTGAATGTAGTTCTTCTTGGAGTTCCGGCTCCAAGGTGTCCACAAGTTGCTGCATTTGTGCGGCAACATCGGCAACCGCAAGTGAATACTTGCAAGGGGTGGAAATGGAAGGTTTAGGCCTGTTTGGGTTTCGAACCGGTCGAACCAGTTGAGTTCGGGTGCCAGGGAAGCGGCGAGTTGGTGTGGGTATGGGACATTCTGCAATGAAATGTTTCTCAGATCCGCATCTGAAACATTTACGGTTCTGGTATTGTTTCATTTGCTGGCCGGTAAGAACAGCGTCGATTTCGAGGGATCCGTTGCAATTGTCTTCGCAAGGGATGTTGATTTCGTTAATTTCGTGAGGTATTATGGGGTATGGGTCCTCATATTCTTCAGCTTGGAGATTGTCTATCTCCATGGCGTAGGGGTCTCTAGGTGTGAACCTAGGGGCTGATCGGGAGTAATAGTTCGCGTAAGGAACTGTATTACTGGATTTCGGTTGCTTCGATTGGAAGCAGTTGTTATTGTTGAAGGAACGTGGTGTTCCGTAAAGAGCGTTTACTCAGCGGAAATTATCGTCGAGTCGATTGGCCATTGTATACCATCCTTGAATGGTTTGTGGCGGGTTCTTGGAAGTGTCAATTTTGATCGCGATTCTGCGATCGATGGCTTTCCGGTAGAGATCGATGAGAGTTCGATCCTCGTGGATGTCCGCAAGTCGGACCATGTCTTTGAACTTTGAATTGAAGTCAGTCATAGGTTTACCTGCCTGTTTCATTGTTTGTAGGCAAGTATGGGCGTAAGCAGATTCATCTGCTGGTCAGAAATCTTGTTGAAGACGAGCTTTCATAGCGGCCCATGTTTCATTGTAGAATCCATGGTACGGAGGTGTCTGTGCTAGTCCTGCAGCATATTGTTCTGCAATGTATTGAGATGCCCAAGTTCAAGCTTCTCCTTTTTGCATGGATGTGAGTGCAAAGAGGCACTTGTCGTAATTTCGGGGATAGACGAGGTCATTTCCGATAAGGTAGACGTCGACGGCAAAAAGCCAGTCGTCGAATTTGGTTTGGTCTCCGTCAAAGATGGGAGGTTTGATAAATCCGATTTCTCGGGGTGCTGGTGGTGCTGGAGCTGCTGGAGCTGGGGCGGCGGCTTGTGAACCCATAATTGTTTGTGGGTTGATTACAGGGGCGTGTGTGGGGGAAGTTTGAATGGGTGACGCTGGGGGTAGTGTTACCGGTTGCGGGGTTCGCGGAGTAAGAGAGTGAGGAGAAGGCTGAATTGAGAGAGGAGGCCTTCTTGGGTCTTGAGGTCGAGATGGTCCTGGTCCGCTAATTCGAGTCGGACGAGGTGGAATATTGGTTCTTTCGTAAGGATTACGAAAGGGTGAATTTTCTACTGGGGTAGAAGAAGTTGTCGGAGTTGGACCGGGGAATTGATGTCGGCGGGGGTCCAAGAAAGGGTATTCTTCGATTGCTTGTTGACGGAGTTGTTCTTCTTCGTCAGATTGAAGAGGTTGTTTGTCTGAGAAATATTCTTCTTCAGACTGGGGATTGGGAGGAGGTTGTTCTTCGGAAATAGATTCTTCTTCTTCGGATGAAGAAGGAGGGCAGAGTCGGGGTGGTATTGTGGTATTTGATAAGGCGAGTGATTGATTTGTAAATCACGTAGCCGAGAGTGATGATGAGGATGTATTTGAGGAGTTTTATGAACTCCAGTTTGTTGGATTAATTTGTGGTTAGGAAATACAAATGTATTTCGAGGCGGATGAAGGGTTGATGAGGGAAAGGAGGCGGATTGGGAAAAGGAGGGAAGGGTCGATGGATTATGTACCACGCAATGATTCTTCCAATTGCGTAGCCGGCGGCGCAGATGACGATATTAAGAAGGAGTCCTTTGAACTCCAGAGTGTCGGCGGGGAAAGGAAACACGTCGCAATTGGCGACACACGTAGCAACGGCTACAACACGTGCTTTGAGAGCACAACACGTGCCAATGGGCACAACACGTAGCAAGGGGCTACAATATGCATCTAAAGAGACACAGGGTGGGGAACAGAGATTAGCTTAGTGTTTTGTTACCCGGGTTAGGGGTCCGCTCTTGAGTCGCAAGGTTGGGATCACAAGGATGTCTATACAGACTTGGTCCAAGTGTCTTACTACTTGACTTAGAGGCGGGCTGGATAAATCTCTGAAGCCCTTTCAGGCGAACTGGGGATTTAAGCAGAACAGTGTATAACACTAAGCTAAAGATACAGGTGACTGTAGCTAGGTTTATATACATATTGGTTATCTGCTATTTATGAGTACCCTGGGTAAGTACTTGTCAAGGCGAGTCATAAGAAGATGGACCCAGGTAAAAGAAGGCTTCCTGTGTGAAATAGAAGTTGTGTGTGGGAGAAAGGAAGCGTGAGTGTGGGAGTGTCAGTATTAAAGATAGAAAAGAAGTATTCTACTGTCCATCAGGAAGGTGGCTAAGACCTATGTATAGTCCTTCTTAGGGTTCTGATAACAATGTAACACCGTCGGTTGGATGGGATCTGAAGATCCATAGAGCCGGGTAACATGAGCGGTATTATGATGCAAAGCACAGATCATCTCCTCAACCCACGTTAAGTCAATGAACTCCTCTGGAAGATTGCCTCTATATAATCTATTTGCAAGTGCAAGCCGTGGCAATTTACCACTGGTAAGGGATGTTACACACTGGGGACATACAACAAGAGTTACATGCTCAGCAGAGCAGTTAACTACACCAAGTTTTTCAAGTACGAGGCCATCAATGATGGTACAGTTGAACACAAAATCATCAGCAGATGGGGAATGCGATTCAGGATAACCAGTAAGGGTGAGTAATTCCAAATGGAGCCTCTTTTGATTTTGCGTAGAACCCGCACCTATCACACAGTTCAAACGGTCAAAAACATCTATATGTTCGGAGTGCACAGAATATTGACCACATACAGCACACACAGGAGACTCTTTCCATATCGTTCCCTGTCTGTATGCACTCAAGCACTCGAAAATTCGGTTCTGGGGCACCATTACAGGCCATGCGGCCTCCTCAGCTCTCCTTATATCTGCATTTTCATGAAGAACCGCTAATTTTTTATTTCTCCGGACCTCCTGCCGCTTAAGGTTCAGGTTGTGTGGTTTAGTTTGACGGACATCATGTGCATTTTCTATTGCGTCTACAAGTTTTTGCCCATACTCATATATTAATAACTGCCGTACTATATCATTGAAGTGCAGTATATCGTCTGGGAACAATGATGCGGGAGAGACAGTGAAAAGGATTTTACATAAGTCAGAAGAAGTCATAGTACACCACACTGATACCCTCCGTCGCATATGGGACACCAGGAGGCGAGTTGAAGCCGCAACCGACTTTGATTCATAAGCTGGGCGCCTGTGAGCAGGTATAGAACGAATGCATTCCAAAAACGTAGAAGATTGCAAACATTGTCGGCCGCTAACAAGATTACTGAGCCAAGGAAGGTAAAGTTTGTAGTGCATATTTTGTCTAATAGCGGGCAAAGTAAAAGGAGGCTCAAAAAAACAACAAGAAACAGGCATTCCAAACAATTTATAAAAAGAATTGTGCACGCAAAGTGCGAAATTGTTGTAATTAAATTGCACATATGGGTGTGGATGTTTTTTACAGTAGTTTGTACGTGTTTCAGGAGTATCAAGCGAACGATGATGTTCCCGTTCGACTGTAAAGTGCTGCAAAATCAACTGCACAATGTTTTTTTTGTGTTTTGGGCGCGTTTTGATATCCAGATGAACTAAACAACCAACTAAGTCAGATACCGAAAGATATAGTAGACGGGTCTCAAAAAAAGCCAATGGATAATACAGCCATACAGGGGTCATATATCCAAATAGCTCAACATCGCGAAATAACATAGGTTCCTGATATTTTGAACAAGCGGGGATTTTGGACCCCAATACGAAGCAAAACACAAATAAATCAGCCTCGAACTCCAACAGAGGGACCATCATAAAATGTTTTTGGGATTTTGCAGGAGGGCCGAAATCAAGGGCGATAACGAAACCAAGTACATCCGAATATTCAACAGAACACTCAGTTCCAATGTTCTGACAAAAAGATTTGCATAGGTAACAGTGTTCTATGTGGTGGGGAATGGCAAACTTAAGCCAGTGAGCGACTGAGGATGGGGTTTCAAATATCATAGGGTAATATTCAGGGAAGTATAGAGGGTCATAGTATATAGGGTACGATGTTATATCATGCGGGGTGTTAAAAGGCGGACAGTCGGTAGCATCAAGTATACGCGCAGCACGGCAGGCTCTTTTGAAGACTGACATGGATATTCACCTGTTGGTAACAAACCATATGAATGAGTATATAACAACGAAACATGTTTAATGACAAACTCACAGGGAAAACGCAATTTGTGTGATGGGGTCAACAGGCGATGAATTGCAGCGAAACGAGGTGCCTTTAACTTAACTGTATCAATATGTACAAATAAATATAACAATAATCGAGTTATCCGAGGACATCGAGAGCTTGATGGGACAGTTTATCCGAGGACCAGACAGGTGCTGATTGGACGTGGTAAAGAACTTGATCGGGTTGGTTGTCAGAGGACCAGACAGGTTCCGATCTGTGGACGTACACTCATTACCTTTTTTGGATGTGGGTCCACAGCAGAAAATTACTTATTCGTATATTTGAACTCATTTATATGCTTACTCAACACAATTTTGTCAACAGGGAGGAGATCGCGAAATCTGGGACCGTTTTAGGCCAACAGAACCCTCCCTGCTTCGCAGAGTCGGGGAAGGGACGAAGAATCAGAAAAACCATGTCATTGTGCACAATGTCACCGATGTTACTGGTGTGAAGGCAAATCCAATGTAAAACTACGTCTATGTCGATCGGCCTTAAATTATAATTGATCATTAAGAGTGCAGAGTAAGTACGGTAGATTCCACATTGCACCCAGCCCTGTAGTATGGCCTTCTAACTTACCCCGTTGACTGGGTCGCAGACTCAGCAAACCCCGGTCGTACAGCGGCCCGATTCTCGACTCGAAAAGTAGATACCTGTGTAATCCTTTGTGCCGTACCCAGGATCCAAGATGCCTCTAATATTGAGTAAGAGTCTAGAAATTTATCAATTCTAGGGTTCTCTTGACAGAAAGTTAATCGCCTAGTTACCGTGAGCACACTGTGACTTGAAGACTTCGCATAAGGCTACATAAAATTAATAACGGGTATGAAATGGATCAAGAATGCGGTTGTATGTACCTTGTAGCGAGGTAGGCCATTGAAATCGGTGCCAGAATCCAGATCAATAGATTCGCTACTGAGATGGCTGTGATGAAAATAAGGACGAGCAATCGTTGAGTGAGAGTCAAGATATATTTGAGAAACAAAGGGCGCACCCATGATCACTGTTGAAAAGTGGATTCACCATCATGTACAGTACATAACAATAGAACGACGAGGTCTTACCTATGTAGAAGATGAATCCTGAAACCGTATCCCTGAGATATTTTTAGCAGGAAGATTTGTCAAACTTACCATCGCGAAAAACGACAACAGCGATTCTTGGAAGATTCAGGCCTTCGAATTTGATGTCATCATCCCGAAATTGGCGATACAGTTTCCATGCAGTGAGGCAGAATATCACTTACGTATAATGCGGGATCAGAATGATGCGACATATTAAGGATGGAAAGAACGTACAGGTCTCACACACGAAGAAAGGGACCCAGAAGGCCATGAGTAATCGGCGGCACAGCGGGGCGGTGCATTCCGGAAGACATCCAACCAAAGTAGGTAAGGATTCCGTAGGAACAACTGAGTATCGCGGTTGAAGACACGTGCAACAAGCTGTAAGGGGAGTAGCACGAACATTGGATCAAGTGCCTTAGCATATACACTGTCGTTGCAATCATGGTAGTAATAGCACCCTCGAGGCCTTTGAGTAGCAGTTGGAAAACTATAATGTTGTACTCACGATACACAAAAAGACAAGCGATCCCAGAATATAGTTGTTTTGACATAAGGCATGAGTGCGTAAGACAAGAATGACTGCCAGCTCTCAATTCAGTCTTCTGGGAGCACTATGCAAGGGCTTACATTCAACCGTTCCGAGGGACAGAATACCAAGGATATTTGGGGGCAAAAATGCATGTTTGCAACTGTCAGAATTTGATGTGAAGGCCTCGCAGTCATTGAATCTCCTGGTCAAAAGCTTACAACTATTTAAATTCAATCAGTTCAGGTGGCTAGGCGGTGATAAGGTCACACTCACTGCTACGGAAGGTCTTTGTGACAACTGATCTGTCAAATAGCCATCGAACCGTCAATAAAGTTCGACGACCATAACATGGGCCTAGCTCACAGCTTAGATCAAACGAGAAGAGCACAGGCGGTATGTATCGGTTCTAATGAGCACGTTTAATCCAAAAATATAGAGATCAGTTGTGAGATACATACGGCTAAAAACAAGTATTTTCCGAGCGACCGCCTTGTTTTCCAAACGTGGGCAACCTGTGCAAAAAATCAGACAGCCCGTAAAAATGAATTAATACCTCAAACCTCTTGGTCAAAGGTCAAGAAAATGTCGAGGACAAGTAGTGTCATGGAGACGACTAGTGACGTATTTCTGATTTGGGACTAATATGCGGGTAAGAAGGGGCTAACACACCATAGGTATACTGTAAATGAAATTAGTAAGCCACGCTAACTGTTGGCTCTAGTCAAGGAAGCAAACCTTTGTTATTCTGAGGTTTGTGATTGTGTCAAAGAGTACATGAATGGCAGCTTCGGCTTCAGCAATGGTAGAGGAGCTCATATCTGTCGTAATTGTGGCTTTGAGTCATAGGTGGGACTTTATATCGAAACATGAGCAATCTACGAGTCCGTCCGACTGAGGCTCAGCACAACAGTTGATCAAGATAGGTACCACAGTGAGTCTGTTTTTATCTTACACACACTCCTTTGAGAAACCTGATCAGCACAGCTGTACGGCGGCGGGCGCAGAAGACCGGATGAAAGTAGTGCCTCACAAGCATGATGCACCATCACTAATAGATGCCAACGGATTCGAAGCAATGGAAGCCCGCGTCCTCTCCGACGACATGATAGTCGCTTAAATTTGTCCAAGTGTCGAGGCTGTTCTTGTGAGAAAGCCGTGGTAACAATAACATTGCATGCGTCGCATTGTATCGCCCACGTGACAATTTAGTCATCTGTGATCTGTGATCTGTCCGCCCCTGCCAGAGGCTGCTTCCCCATAGTTCCTCATCCGCTCCTCTACCTGCTCTTCTATAATGCCTATTGCACTCTTACAGCTGGTTCAAATTGCCGTTGTGGCTGGAGTTGCACGTTTATACTTCTTTTCGCAATTCCAATGCACTGAGCCACTCTCGATAGAGTTCCCACGCGGTGTTCAAGCGCGTCGAGCCGCGGGTGCTGCCATCCGTTGGAATGGTCGCCGCCATTCAAACGGCAGTGTTTGTGTACGCGTATAAGGGTGCTCGTCAAATTCTGCACGCCTGTGTCGTGTCCTCCGTGACGACAAGTGCTTTTATTTTCGGGTTGTTTGCCTCGATTGCCGTATATCGCCTCTCCCCCTGGCACCCTCTGGCTCGCTATCCTGGTCCCACTATTGCAAAACTCACGAAATGGTATATGAGCTATTGGATTGCAAAAGGAAACCGTCACTTAAAGCTTCAAGAGTACGTCCGTGTGCCTTGCTATTACTCCGTTCTGACTTTTCCCCAGATGGCATCGCACCTACGGCCCTTGGGTCCGGATCGGTGAGTAAATATTCACTTCTTGTTCATCACCGCGCTAACGTTTCTCAGGGCCCAATGAACTGTCTGTTGACAATCCTGCCGCTATTCGGCCTATCTATAGTCAAATGTTTCGATCTCTTTCCTATCAGGGTATTTGGTATTTCAGCTGAATGTCATATTGTGCTGATAGTCGGCAGGTGCGCCTCAGGACGCCGACGCCCTCATCACAACTATTGATAAGGATGAACATTCTCGCCGTTTGGTGGTTTGTGGAAAGACAAGCTCTCCTGAGTCACCCTCACGTTTTGATCTAGGCTTGGACCAAAGCTTTCTCTGTCGAAAGGCTCAAACACTATCGTACTTCCGCTCAGGTATGACGAATCAAACTTATAGTGCTTCAAATACTAAGTTATTCTTGAGGCTCGAACCACCCAACTTCTCGAGGATACTTGCCAAGAAAAAAGAAACAGTTTCAATTTCGCACTGGATTTCTCTTTGGGCCATGTACGTGATCTCTCCCACCGATTGGATACAAACTCATATTTCTAGTGATGTCATGGGAGATATGTCTTTCTCTGGTGGCTTTGAAACGCTTGCTGTGGGCAGGGATGTGGAGGGCTGGATGGAAGTGGTGAGTTCTTCCCCCCAAAGTATTATCTCATCTAATCAAAGATCGATTCAGCTGCACATGGGCGTTCTTTTCGTTGGGGGTATAGTATTATAATTCATTGTAACGTTTGGCTAAACCTCTTTTTAGTGCTTGGTCAGGTTCCTTGGATGAGAGACCTCATTGCGCTTGCTCCTTCACCCGGACCAATCTTGACTTTCCAAAAGGTATCAGGTTCTTTTCATGTTCTTATCCAGTTAATAATAGCATTGTTTAGTTCGCTGGAAAGAAGGTTGAAGAAACGGGTAAAAAGACCGGTGGCAACCGCAACGACATTTTAAGCATCATCGTTAGTCGGCCTCAGTGCTCCTATTTGACTAAACTCAAAGAAACATGCAGCAAAATGACACTGAAGGCGGAACTGAGCTTACGCGCCTCGAGGCTCACGCAGATGCTTCGTTCATTGTCCTCGCAGGCTCAGATACTGTCAGCGAAGCTATGACTGCACTTGTGCGATACATAGCGGCTGACACAGAGGTTCAACATCGCCTTCGGACTGAGCTGAATGGCGCATTCGATGGGCCACTGGAGGATATGGATGCTGCTATCCTCCTCAAATTACCTTACCTTGATGCCTGTGTTCAAGAAGCCCTTCGACTTGTCCCCCCTGTTGCCGCTGGTAGGCCGTCAATCTTAAGGACATATTCTAATATCATTGACTCTAGAATATAGGTCCTCCTCGTTGGAATAAGGATGTGCCGACCCAGATACTTGATCATGTCATACCGGCTGGAACTACTATCGCTCCTCCCAACTACGCCATCTTCCGCGACCGTACGTAACAGAATGAGTCAATAATGGCCAAGAGTGTGCTGATGATTTTGTTTAGCTCGAAATTTCTCAAATCCAGACAAGTTTCTACCGGGGCGATGGTTAGGTGGTGTTACACCCCACAACGTGGAAGCGTTCGTACCCTTCTGTGTCGGCCCAGGGGTATGCATCGGCAAACCGGTTGCCCTCTATAATATGAAGTAAGCCATTAATTTGCTCGGTTCTTGCGTTTCTCATTAACTTCGGGTATCAGACTCTTGACCGCCAGTCTGGTCAGAGCATTCAATATATCATTCCCAAAATCGTTCGATGTTGCGAAATTTGATGGCTCTTACAAGGTATGACTGGGTTTCCCTGCTTTGTATTGCTGCGGCTCTAAACCTCCCTAGGAACATAACTTATGGGCTCATGATGACCTCCTAGTGAACTTGGAAGCCCTGAAAGACTTGTCTCACTAATCTAACTAGTCAAGACTACTTCGTATAGTAAATGCCATGTTCTTTCTCTTCGACTCGATACTCTGATAATCTGACGAACATTCGGATCGAAACGGGTCACTAACCCAGGGGCGTACGGATCCACTGTCGATATCAAGGCATTGGGTATTCCAGCGCCTAAAATTATCAATAAACTAGGGATGATCACAGGTTCACTAAATCAACCAACAGAATCAGTCAAACGCATCATGACAGGTTTGAATGGAATCAAATTAACATGCTGTTGCGACACAAGCTCGCGCCGAGCTCCGGGCTCCCAGCTAACAGCAATGTTGGTTGATCATGCAGTTTAATCCGTCTGAGCTGGCGGAACTGCGACTTGAGGTGTAGGAACTTGACTTGATCAATCACCTCTATCCATCATAAGTTCTATCCATAACAGAATTATCATATGATTTTTATGTTACGAGACCAGACTCTCGGCCTCTTGTGGCTGTAATCGTTATAATAATGCACCTTTGTGCTATTTCTAGAGTTTGGTTGGAGTCGGATGTATTATCTTGCAATGGGAAGAGTCTGTGCGGTCGATTCCATCATGATGCTCCG
Source organism: Lepiota venenata (assembly GCA_004296355.1). Classification (NCBI taxonomy): domain Eukaryota; kingdom Fungi; phylum Basidiomycota; class Agaricomycetes; order Agaricales; family Agaricaceae; genus Lepiota; species Lepiota venenata. The sequence continues at coordinate 1,889,612 of RCFS01000004.1, forward strand.
CCCGTTCCTGATACTACTTTGACCGCCGTTTCAGTAGGCGAGCAAGGCGATGTGCCTACCGCCCGGCTGGCTCTAACCTTCTAAGGACTCGAACTACACGGACTTGTTCTCTCCCAGGGCACAGGCGCGTTTCATCTTGTGCTCCCGATAATCAGAAATCTCGTTTCTCCGAATCGCCATAGCCTACCGGCTTTTGTCTCCTTTGGATCCGTGTCTCGTAACTGACGAGACTGTATCAGCTCAAGTCTCACCTCTAGGTTTGAGAATCAACAATCTAAAGTTATGGACCAAGAGCACGTTCCTTGTTTTGAATAGTGTCCGCTGATGTGCGCCGTAGACTCCCATTGATGAGTTATACAATAAGCATACTTGGCATGTGGGCTTGGTGCTCCGCGCAGCTGCTATTGGTAGGTGATCATCTATTTATGTGGCCCTTGGGGGGTTTGATTACTATGACACGCACAAATTCAGCACTCGGTGGCTTGCACACGCTTCAATTAGACATTCTCTTAGTTCTATCCACTCTTATCCATTGTTAGATCGGACTTCTGCTGCTCCGAGAGTATAGATCTAGTAGACGCCCGGTGCCTTGGGTGAAGATCAGTCATTGAATCGGCACTACTTGTAGTTATTACAATGCTGCGCTCTGAGCTATCTACTCTTTGATTCGTCTTCGCACCAATACGGTTGCACCTGGGTCAGGAATACAAGTAGAGCCAATCCAGATGTTTTCTGGTCGGCGATCCAGTGTCTCGGGAAGTTTGAAGTCAAAGGATAAGACGAGGTGCGCAAGCAACACCTTCATTTCTAAAGACGCGAAAAATCTGCCAGGGCACGCATGCCTGCCTTGGCCGAATGCTAAGAAAGCTGCCCTTCTCTCTGAGTACACCTGTGAAGCGTTTCCATCTTCAAAGGGCCTGAATTCGTGAGCAGCCGGATAGTTCTCTGGATCGCGATGAACCGGTGTGACGGCAACTCCTATGGTCGTGCCTATTGGGATACTCGTCCCATCAGAGAAGGTGAAGGGCTTGCGAACCACGCGTTGCATAAGGACTGCCATAGAGGTATACATTAGTACCACTATGTCTTACCAGTATGGATTGACATACCAGCTCCGAGCGGATTAATTCTTTGTGATTCCACGAGGAAACTGTCAACTTTCTTCATGTGCTTTATACCATTGACCGTCCAACCATGAAGGTTGGTTATAGCTTCGACCTCCTCTCTTAATTCCAGAGCACATTCAGGTCTCTCTGCAAGGTGAAGCACCGATTGAACAAAACTCTGGAAAACTGGATCAATATGGACCTTCTGCTAGCTAAGGCGATACACACAGTAGATGTAGTGTGCATTGCAGCAAAATTTACTGCCATCAGTCGCCGAGATAAGTTTATCGGGGTCCGTTCAACACCCTGAGCTTCTTGTAGAAGTGAATCTAGGAAAGCCTGGGGGTCCTCCTGATCGTTATCAACTTGAGGATGGCCAAGGGGAAATGTCGGGCCACATACCTTGGTGTTATCTTCTGGGGGGCCATTCTGTTTCGCCTCGACTACAGGAGAGATCAGATCTGCTACCTTTGAAATAGACGAGTGCACCCTTGGGAATAGCTTTGAGATATAACTATAGAAGAAATATCAGCTACGTACAAACACGAAACCAAGCAAGGGCTACGCACGACCTCAATGGGACTGGAAATCTTTCAATCACAGCTCCAGCAGCCAGGACGTCTAAAGTGAACTGCTTCACAATTTGCAGATACTCTGGATGTCGACCTATTGGCTCAAGCTCGTTAATCATTATTTCATAAGTCTGCAAGTAATTAATCTTACAAAGAGGAAGTCCAACCAAAACGCGGCTATTTGCTCGGCCTATTATTCCCATTGCAAAGTCGGAAGGTCGGATCGAGGACCAGGAGTCTGACAGAGATCACAGAGAAATCGCTGAGAGGGGTTCTATAGCAGTTCACAAATGAGGACAGACCTGAGTTTGTCCTTCCCATTAGCAACTCATCGACGGCAGTTGCTACCTCATCTTGCACTACGTCATGGAAGTCAAAGACATTTTTGTGACTGAGTGTTCGCCTGATAAGTGGAATATGATATGGATTCTCTGCGATAGAAGAGCCAAGGGTGTAGGGCATTTGCAAGAGCTAGAAGGGAATAAAAATTCAGTGTATGAGCCATCGAGATTGAGAGGAGAGACCTGACTTCGCTCGTGGCATCATGGAAAGACAATGTGTCTTCCGATGCCTTAGTGACGTCACTGATTAATTCAGGCGACGCTACAATTATCATCCAGCGCGTAAACTGAGCAATTTTGAATGGATGGTCCCTCATCTAGAAGCAGTTGGGAGCTGCGGGGTACGGCATTTTGGAAACCCACATACTTTGTTGTAACCTTCCTCGAGCACTTTCACCGCGCGAAATAGATATCGCATTGCCCCTGGCCAGGAAACGACTGGGAGATCGGCTCCACCACAAGTAGGGATGTGCTTGTACTTGGAACGAAATGCATGGATAAGCAGCAGCTTGCCAACTAGTGACTAGCTCACCTTGTGGTAAAGCTCCAGACTACCTTTCAGGGACATAAGTGCCACTATTGTTACAAAGCCCAATATTACTGAGAGCTTCATGTCGCTGGTTGAGCTTAGAGTAAAAACTGGTGTAGAAGACTGCATAGGGACTGCCTAGTATTTTCTTGGGTGTATACAATGTTGAGAAAGCATGTTCGTTTCAATTAATACAGGCGGTCAGCACCCACACCTAATGCAGGCGACTGATACCTAAGCCTCCTGTCTGATCATCATCTGTCCAGCCATTGGAGTGTTTTATGGAATGAAAAATAGCATCTGCTGATATCAGGCGTCCTGGGGCTGAATCTAGATTGATACGCCGGGGAAGAAATACCGTAGTGTTGAATACCACATGTTGATCCCACTCCATCTTCATCAAACTTCTCCGATCTTCTCCTCGGTTTTTTTTTTTTCATTTGTGATTATCATGCCGGACAGGAAGCAGGATTTGGAAACGGTACCTGCGTCATTTTGTATAGTACTACAGCCTGGTGATGTCACCCGTGTCAAGAGTCCAGCGACACTGTCACGCAAATGGTCGTTGTAACATCAAAACCCACACTGGTTTATTAATCTTGTTGTTTATAATTATGAGAACATAATTAGATAATAACAAAAACAAATCTCTGATCCCGCGCTCAACTCTAGAAGCAGCTTGATATGCACTCGCCGAGTGTTTAATCATTACAATCAAAATTGCTCCGTCGATGTTTCTTGAAAATATATTAGAGTGCTATATGTCACCTTGGAGAGAGCCTCTCCCATCTTTCGCAACGTTCACGAGGAATTTACCGTGGTCCCATAAATGATGATCCTATGCGCGGTTTTTTTGTTTTCCCATAGTTAGTGACTATGAGGGACTGGTCATATTGAAAGTATCGAACCTTATATGAAGCATCGAAATGATCCAAAGATAAATCTGGAGATATTGTAATATCGAGCTGTGCGAGAATGTGTACTGCGATGATTCTTATGTAGAATTAATACCCGATTGGCATAGGAGTGTACATAAGCAGAATCCGGACACACCTCATATTTTGTAGCGCAAGCTGTTGCCCAACGCATGCACCAAAGCCTACACCAAACGGGATGTATGCTTCATTATTATGACAGCCTACTGTTCTTTCGTTCGATATCCAGCGACTTGGAATGAAGACATCAGGTTGAGAGAAATTAGCAGCGTCCCTCTGCAATGTGTATGTCGGAACATGGACAGTAGTTTCTGGTGGAACATAACTGCCAACAATCATACACCCATCAACACCACTGCATCGGGGTAAACCTGAGGAGGATCAGGACCAGAGCTAATCAAAGATAATGGGATAAGACTACCTCCTGGTGCAGGGGGTACCATTCGCAACGCCTCCTGAATACATGCATTGAGAAAGACCATCTTCTGCGCAGCCTTTGCAGTAATCTCCCCAATATTTGGGACAAAAAATTCAATCTCTTCCTGTAGGCGGCGAAGGATTTCTTTGTCCACTAGAACATAGCGGAAGAAAGTGGTCAACGCTTGAGAAGTAGTCTCAATGGAGCTTGCCATGAGCAAAGAAGCATCAGCTATTGCTTCGCCTTCGGAAAGAGCTGGAGAAGGGGGAGGTGCTGACGCTCCACCACCATTGAGCTACGGAATGCTCAGATATGGTTAGGCTTAGATTATGTTTGGAAACTTACGATTGCTCCCAAAATAGCTACGTGGTCTACAGCCAAATTATCCTTCTTCCGTGCTACTTCAGCCTTCTCCTTTGCAAACTATTAGATTTGAAAAAACACCTGCTCAGTATGGGGTAACCATTCCAGCTCATCTTAAACTCACTTTGTGAAATGACTCAATTGGGCCCTTTTGAGGAAAGAGGAGAATTAGATCGGTGAGCCACGGTACCTGTCCCAAAACTGGATATAGGATCAGCTTTTGCCTGGGAAAGCTGGCAGACTTAAACGCTAGAACTCACATCCAACCACAAGCCCCCCGAGGTCAAGCTAATTCCAAAGAGAACATTCAGACAAGTGCCTTTACGGGCAGAAAGCAAGAAATGTACCATTCTCATCCAATCTACAGTGTCCCTTTCGGCGGTGAGGCATTCAATACCCCCTGAAAAACCGAGATCACCAATAAGATCCCTGAAAATATTCAGCTACACGGCCTACATGGTTGAGTAAAACCTCACATCAGACAAAGGGATATCCAGTAATGAAGATCAATTGATTTTCGGCCCACTAATGCGCATACCAGCTGCTGGGCCCTCTTCTATTGTAGACAATTAAGTGGACAAATCAAACAAAAATAAATCAAGTTTGACGTGCATTAATGATGGGGGTATACTGGGACAACATCTTGGACGAAAATGCTTTTGACCACGACTGTGTTGTGCATAACCAAGGTCAAACATTCTCCCGGAAGGGCAGGTGGTTATCTGACTACCTTCTTCCGGAGTGCATGCTTCTTACGATCTATCATCATTATCAAGGTCTCATCATGGGCAGGAACACCTAACGCTCGCTTAGAACTTAGAGGAACCAGCTACTTAAAGTAAAAATAAACCATACCTCTATAGGACGATGCCCTGGAAAGATTGAGATAGATTGGCTTTACCGCATCCGCATCGTTGATAGAAAGCTCATTAGGACCTGGGGTAGTCTAGGTTTCTATCTCAACTCGGGAGAAAAAACCTCTCACCTATGCGCACCCACGGGCCCAGCTCTGCATGCAGCCTGAATTACTCAAATTAAGTGGCTTTCAAGTTCTGGAGAAGTCAAAATTATGTACCTCTGAAGAGTGGTGTGGCGCGTGCCATTTAAGACTTGCATTGCCATGTACCACTTAGTGATCCTTGCCATCAATGGTCCTGGGAAACGCGCAAGAGGATGGCGCGACGATAGTCGATATTCTAGAATCAAAGTAGCAAGAGTGACCAGATATATCATGAGCTGGAGCAGGACGAGACGATAGGCCTGCGTGTAGCCATTCTTGTCGCGTGCAATGTAGTAGACACCGTGAACCATCGCAAATCCAAGGCAAGTAACTAGAAATCTGACAATGCTTGGCTCGGACTTCCTGAATAACAACGAAGACACCTATGAAATATTCAATAGTGCGAAAATATGCAAGCGCTCTAAGAGTATTCACCGTTGCAGCGACGATAGTGAAAAACAAAGACGGTGACACGGAAGAGGCAATCATCGAGAATAATGTGAGGCTAATTTTCGTGACAGTCTGTATTAGTAGAGGACCATAATGAGTACAATATAATTTTTGATATAGCCATCGCAGAATGTACCTAGCATTAGATGGAACCGATCGTTTCAGCCTCATCACTGGATGCAGCAAAATCATCGCCCATTGGCAATGTTCGCAATTACACCGGGAAACGGGACCGGCTGTAAAATAGTAGCTGCGCTTCAATCAAGAAGCTGATGGTACTCGTATCGATTGCATGGTGTCTATTCATGCGCATGATTAAACATAATCAAAAGCTATGTATCTGAGTCCGAACTATCTGCGCTGATGGAGACACGCGATCTAGAACTGATCGAATCATTGGTTTATTTCTACAAGGTAAACGCGATGTGACTGAACATTCCACGTTTCATCGTTTGAGGCTTGGATCCAAATCAAGCCAGAAGTGGCTCCGATCGTGATTCTGCCCTCACAAGTTTGACTCGGTGGTCGTCTGTCCGGATGATCCTTGGATCAAGGACGTGATATCAGTCTCATGAGTCTTAAAAGGATAGACTCAGGCCTTCTCTCTCCCTTACCAGGGAATGTGCTTCATTACCATGCCTCCTTTGATATACATGACTGGCATCGGTGCAGCTGCACTGGTAAGCTAAACCTGCCTCTTGTAAGAAACTTATTGACAGGGCACAGATCAAGCAGCAACACTACAGGCGTTGCGAGCCGTCGCTAACGTACTTTTTTTTGGAAACAATAGTTCTTTGTGGCTTCATGACTGGGACATCGTTCCTAACGACATCCAGCACATCAGTTTCTAGGTTTATTTTGCTGTTTTTTTCTTCAATTCTCAGTTACACTCTATTGCTTGGTGCGGCTATCGCGGTTTACCGGCTTTCTCCCACACATCCCCTTGCAAGGTTTCCAGGCCCAACCCTCGCTTGTTCGTCGAAATGGTGGATGGTCCATCGCATTATTGTTGGAGGAGGACGGCATCAGATGCTCCAAAGGTTTTCCACGCCCTGATTTCCACGATAAAAAGCATAACGTTTAAGCGGTGTCGATTCAGGTTGCACACTGAACATGGCGCGTGGGTACGCGTAGGTTGGTCCATTTCACCTGTTTCTGGATTTCATCTCCTGAGGTCCAGCAATGACCAGGGCCAAACGAATTGTCTGTAAACCTTCCAGGTGCAATCAAAATTATCTACGGGCAGCTCGACCGCGGCCCTTTTTATGAAGGCGTGTATTGCCTAATATAGACGCCATGAGTCATGCTCAGACCTTCAACACAGGAACGCCTTCAAAGGCCGATTCTTTAATAACTGTCACAGATAGAAAGATACACTCTCGTCGGCGTCAGGTAACACTAACCAGGGGGGCCTCTCATAGTCTCTGACAAAACCATGCAGGCCTGGACAAAAGCTGTGACGGGAGATGCTATTCGATCGTTCATTCCATTAGTTGAGGTTCGTATATCTTGAGCTTGATGCATTTATTACTGATCTTTATCAGGCACGCGCAAGTCAAATTGTGGATATTTTTGAGTCTCTCTCAAGTCAGAAGCTGTCAATCGATGTTGATCATTGGATTAATCTCTTCTTCATGTAAGATTTCATCCCTGCATAAAGCCATCTCTGTTTACCCTCATTGAACAGGGATAGCATGGGCGATATGGGCTTCTCTGGAGGTTTTGAAACAATGAAAGCCGGAGAAGATGTTGAAAAATGGCTAGAAACAGTACGTCTAAGCGACGTAACTATGTGTTCCCTTCTGACGTCTACAGTTGGCTACGGGTGTCATATTCGTCAGCTGTACGTGTATGGCATGATCAGTGAGAAATCGAATGACATTTTCTTCTAGGTATGGGACAAGTTCCCTGGCTCCGTGACCTATTCCGCTTCCTACCTCAGACTGGTCCAATTCAATCATTTCATGCGGTAAAGCTTCTAATGTCTTCCGTTGTACTCATGCTATGTTGACGGGTGTGGTTGTAGTTCACGCAGGCAAAGGTCGAAGAAATTCAGAAAATGACCGTCAGGCGGAAGGATATCCTGGGAATAGTGGTCAGTCTCGCTATTGACCTTGATGCAACAAAAACCTGAGTTCTTTTAGATGAATGAGAGTAATATATCGCTGACATCGGACGAGGCAGCAGCAGATGCTTCGCTAATTGTCGTCGCGGCTACCGACACCAGTGTTCAAACCGTCATCACATTACTGAGGCATGTTGCTGTAAACTCTGGTTGTGCTCGCCGCCTACAGAGCGAAATCGCCACTACTGTATCCGGGGAGGTGATAGATACTGAGGCTATTTTAAAGCTGCCATACCTGGACGCTTGTGTTCAGGAGGCCCTTCGGATCATGCCACCTGGTCCTTTCGGTTAGTATTCATATTAGCCGAATCTGACCATCATCCAAACCGCTTACTTGGTTTCTTTAGGTCCTCCTCGCACTACAGGCTCTACTGGTGCAATTATTTGCGGTGAATGGGTGCCACCCAGAACGACAGTCCACGTTCCTGTCTACGCGATGCATCGTGATCCTTTATTCTTTGGTATACATGCGGACAAATACATCCCTGAGCGATGGATCGAAGAGGAAAGACAGCTTAATCCAGAGCTAGAGCCATTTGAAGTTGCTGCACTCATGCCTTTTAGTCATGGATATGGGTCATGTGTTGGGAAGCATCTCGCGCTTCAGAATATTAAGTACGTCGCCAAGTCTAATTGCGAAGTGAACTAATTCCACCTTTGAAGAGTTCTGGTAGCATTCATCCTGCATAATTTTGACCTCTCTCCCGCGAATGGATTTAATACCACGGCTTTTGATGAATCCTACGAGGTGGGTCACCCATTCCGTCATTAAACTTGAACACTAATCAGTGACTCAACTCAAGGAGTATGGATTATGGAAACATAACCCGCTCAAAGTGGTGATGACTTCAAGGAAGATAAATGGTGTCTTCAAATGCGAAAACACAAAATAGCCCTTTAAGGACTTATAGTTGCCTTGACTGTATGTACAGCTTCAGACTGCTTACCGTGTAATAAATGCCACGGCAGAGTAGGTAATATATGTTTCGATAATCAGTTCTTCAGTCACGCTCGAGCGATGGGACAAGTGGCAAAGAAAACCTTGAAAGACAGGGTAGGATACTTATCAGAAACAAGCAAACAACTAGTACGTGTAGCGAAAAGTGATTCAAGGAAAACCTCTGAGACGTTCAACCAAACGAAGTGGCGGTTCAGTCTTTTGCGTGGAAGAATTAATTCTACAGTAGTCAATATGCTAATTCAGCTTCTCAGAACTCTGACAAAATATATCTGTCAGCATAACGTGCTGCAGGACTCCTCGGTCGTTCACGTTCGTATTTCAACCGATAAGCACAGCCGGTCTAGGGACCTCCTCCCCCTCCACTATGCCTCTGCCTCCTCTCCCTATCCTTTCTAAGTTTATGACAATAGATGAAAGTCATCATGATCTCGTCCAAGATGGGCTTGCAGCTATCATCGATCTCGAGGTAAGCCGGTCTACCCTTCGCGATGGGACCAAGGCTAGGTCGATATGGATGGAATCTAACCATCTGGGCCTTACCGCCATCGTTTCTGATCATCTGTGACAAGGAATATGTTAGCAATCTCACTAGCATCGAGTACTACTTTGGACAGCTGACCTCGAGACATCCGATGCGTAGCTCCCAGCGGTACTCCTTCCCATCAGCGGCTGTGAAAACGCGACCCCTATTACATGTGCGTCAGCCAGTCAAAGTCAGACATAACTCTCCCAAAATGCCACTCACCTCCCAAACCAAGACCAGCCCTCTTTCCGGAAGTAATCGCTTGAGGGTGTATCAATGCCATTAAATTGGAACCGACTAGACTGAAAAGTCTGGAACTTGATTTGGGCGTAAAAAGCAAAGTGGCCCTCAAGCTCGGGTAAGTCCATCGTGCTTGGACCTCCTTCACCACCGTCCTCGTCATCCGAATCAATGAATGCTTCATCAACGGAATGTCGATCGGACTCCGGTATGTAGCCCTCATTTTTCTCTGGAGAGGGTCTCTCAGAGAAAGGCGACTTTTCGCGGCTTGGAGTGAGCTGGGGTTTGGTCAAGCCCGATTTGTCGTCTTGCCAGACGCCGTTGACAGTGGCCACTGCCTTGCGGATTGTCGCGGTCCTGGAACCGAATTTGAGAGGGGTGTCCACCTTGTATAGGATTTGACCTGATTCGGTGCTGTAAGAGCTGTTTTTTGGGTTTCTGCCAGAGAGAATGAGACGCATTCTGATGTATGTCGTGGATTGGACCTCGTCGAGATCCGTAACTTTATATGGGCAGGAGTGTTGCTGTGCAGCAAGCAGTTGTGGGGCTCAGATTTTTGTCAATTTTACCCCACGATTAGGTATACAGCTCGTGATGGAGAGATATGGAGAGGGCGGTGTTAGAGCTGCCAGGAGTGGCGGCTGCGGTGGCTGCGATGCCTATATACTTACGGTCGGCGCGGTGGAGATGCTAACCAAGCCTTCGAACTTCGACCTCAATGAAGCAGACACTAATCAGACTTATGTAAGTCTCCGACAAGCCTAAGATAATATTTGGTCGATTGCTATACTTCCATAGCGAAGGTGTTCAGGAAGCAAAACTGTACAAGCGAAATCAGTAATATGCGAAGCTGATGGTTCAGCTGAGCACCTCTAGTGCTATGAACTCACTCACATCATCAGAGTGAACGATCGCGACTCGAACAAACATATCTTCTCGATGAACATGCAGAGATTGATGTCACTCGCTTTTGTCACCGAAAGTTCAAGTTTCATCTTGGAGAAGATAAGAAGGCCTTCCACGACATGAGAGGTGCGCTCAGAGCCTACGGAAATTCAGAATAGTATGCCCTAGCTTGAAACTCGGATGACGAGAGTATCGATCTGAGAGTGTCTTCTCTTCTGTCGATGAAACACACCACGATAATTGTCCCCTTGGCTGCGCCCCCCTCGAGCACTCAGCCGGCTGTGCAGCAAGTGACATCCACCTGCTCCTCGAATCATTCACAAGTTTATCGTTGTTGTGGGATTCAAATTTGGCAAAACCTCACGGGGACTTTCAAGTCGTAAAGGCGGGTCGTTCAGGTGGCACCCAAATGGCAATGCTTATCGAATAGTTGAATCAGCATCACATGTGCAGGCTGATTTTCTTAAAGCTGACTCACGCAAGGAGTTGGCCGTCCTCGCCGAACAGGTGACAGCCGGCTACACAGTCAATTTCCTGGTGCCGGGGAATAACTAAGTAAATCTATGGCCCCTGTCTCGGAAATGACGAGCAAGAAGTCATTGTGACACATATAAATAGGCAGTTCCTGGCTCGCTTCATTCTCCTGCAACGGTGTGCCCATCCCATTGAAATCCCATGGTTTGTCGAACTGGAATTGAAGTGCTGAGGTTCGCGTACACAGCCTATGGTAATAATATGGGAAAGAGCAGCTTTTTGCGTGACGTTGCAACGGCGAAAGCTGCGAAGTATGGGATACAGAAGTGGACGCATCGAGATTTGAAAGTGGAGGAGACGAGCACAACGTCGAGTCAAAACCGCGGGAACACTGAAATTGCGGTTATGCTTCGTTCCCACTTTGGGTGACAGTATTACAAATTGATTGATTATGCCAGTATTTCCTTAAGAAGACAAAGATGTAAACAAGTGTAAGCACGACAACCGGCCTCATTGTTGCTGCAGCACCAATCGTCAACGATATGTATGCTGCGAAGCGCCCGAGGTTCCGTTCATTATAATTAGTGCCAAATTTGAAAGGGAAAGGTTACTAAAAGGCGGGTTCATTGCCCGGGGCCAGCATGGCAAAGACCAACGGGGGATTTAACCTACCGCGATCGGTCATCGAGTATCGATATGATGCATCAGCGCTTGAAATTCGGGCGGAAGAGCTAATGATAACTCGGTAATGGAGACGTGTCACAATTGGCGAACTTCGCCGATCAGTCTGATTGGTACCCAGACCGAAATCGTCAATTCGCAATGCTACCGGTAGTTGTGTACATGTCCGACAAGACCGAAACTCATGAAGTCGGTGGAATGGCTATAAGCCATATCACTATTTAGGGAACAAACAGGCCGTTGTGTTTACTAACCATCTAATGGATAGGTTAACATGATTCGCATGAGAGGATATGAGCTATGGGCTTACTACAATCCCTCTATTGCACATATATACAGACCGGTGGCTGAACACGTAAGCTGGTCAGTTATGTCTCTTTTGGTGTAGTGGTCATAACCGGTGGTCTGTGTGGCCATGCTTACATGGGGTCAGTGACAAACCGCCAAGTTCTAGAGTTTACAATGGATGGACAATGGCGGTTGATGAAAGAGATGGCTGATGGTTGTTATGGTAGTGGAATCATTGTTGGTGCCATGTTGTGGCTATCTTCGAAAATATACTGCAGGCTTAGCAGCTGAGGCAACCATGCCACAGGAGACTAAACAGGATCTGTACACAGTATAGATGGCACAACAGGATTTGGTTGATTTCCATAAAAAGGAATATTTGCATTGAAAAAATTTGCCAATTTTAAATGTGTTGTACCCTCTGTTCAACAATGCAGCCTAATTATCTGCTGGATGATCAGCTAGGGTCTTGATAGTCCATCCAAAGGCCTTAATTTGAACAAAACTACCCACCCAGTGTACCAGACTAGTTATTTAGAGCTCATCTAAAACAGCATAGGCGAGGTGCCTATATAGTTCTGTACACGATGCAACGCCAGGCACCATTCTACCTCGTCAAATCATCTTATGAATCGTTGGGCTCCGACAGATCCTTCTCAGTTGAATTCAGAGCGCCAGATATCCTCATATCCTAGAAACACCAAAACCAAATTCTGCGTATCTAGAGTAGAGTATTTAAGGACTGAGGACAACGATGTCCAGACAATCCCCGTCCTATCAACCACATCACTACCACAGAAAAATGTCTGACTCTGGACCCACAGTAGATCAATTGCAGGCTAACCTTATAGCAGCACAACGAGATGGTTACATTGCCTGTGCGTACGGTTTATATTACCTCTGATCGACCAGGACGGCTAATATCATGATACTCTGCCAGATGCAGCCACGGCCTTATTCATCTGACTCACTACACATGCTTCCGCGAGAGGTGAGCATTGAACTAAATTTTTCTCCTCAGCCACTTATATGAATGCAGGTTGTCCACATCCACCGGTAATGATTCAAAAGTTCATGAATGGTGCTGATAAAGCTTAATATTTGACGTTTAACCAGTAATTATAAGTCATGGACACTGACCCGGGTCATTTATCTTTTGCTTCGTGCGTCCGTCATTTTGTACTTGATGTAAGCACCTCAGTATTCCTTCCCTCGCCAAAAAATTAACTGATAAAATCCAGATGCAATATCTTCGGTGGGCATTACTCCCTTCTCTGCGCGGCAGTCTATCTAAACCTATCATCCATTGATATTGCAGCCCATCAAACAACAAACCTCTCAGCCTCTGTGGGTCAGTCTAATAAGTATCAATTATATTGTTTCTAATCACAGCCATTTCTTGGTAGTTGTAAGATATCATCCAGATGTGCCCATTGTCCCGAATGAATATGTCATAACATAGCTGCATCGTCGTTTTTAATTGGCTTTTATCAGCGTAAGTATTTAACACATCGAGGCAGAATCAACTAAATTCCCTCCAGACTTACTGCTGTTCTTTTCCCTACCATGCTTAATACGCTGCTTGCCTTGCGACTGCGGGCACTCTGGGCTCACAACTACAAAGGTAAGTGGTTGTGGAAATCATTGCAATTTTATCAGTGCTGAGCTAGACCAGTTACCTTTATTTTGGCTTTCATAACAGCTGGTATGCTTTGTAGTACCGAGTGCCGTGTTTGCGGTTCACCTTACACTTGTGTTTGACATAGCGGAATTTCTTGTGCGTCCAGCTACTTCTGGGCCTGCAACACTATCAACTTTACAATGTCACCCTGTCAGCTTGGCCTCATCGACTTATTGGTGACGCAGATTATGATCCAGAAGTACGTTGTAGGTGGGATACCGCTGCGTGGCTGTTTCCTACGCGGCGGCCTACCAGTTTCACAATTGAACAAAGTGACATCTGCAACTGTGTACGTGCGCAATATTCTATTAGAGAGAGTGAAGGTGCTAACATTGAAAAGGATCTGCCGGTTTGTAAGCTCAGGTAAGATATCTTACTTTCTGCATTTTTCGACGTTTATCTTACCCGGTAAAAAGTGATCGCGGTTATGTTAACCATTCTCAAGCTCTGGCTGTCCCTCAGAGAAATCAAGGTCATGGGGACTTCGCTCCGCGAAAGGATGGTCTACTTGAAGGAGTATACACCAGTCTTCTACTTGTTCTATCGTGATGGAACGTTCTTTATCATTCCGTGAGTCGACTCGCCTTGCTGTTATGTTACAGATCTTGACAGGTCGATGGTAATGGTTGAACTTAGAATCTTTGGTAAGACGGATCACATCTCAGACGTTTCCTGTTTGTCAGGTTGGTCTGACCCAATACGCCTCGACAGTTGTATCCCTACTTGCATTCCTCAGTTCCCCAGTGTCGCCTCTCAGTCAGAGCGCCATTAACTTTGCTACATTGGACTGGGAGCCGTAAGTCATTGCATCTACAATCCCAAAGTATCTCATCGCTTGATAGGTGGAATGCCGTCGTGTACTGCTTTTGTGTAGGTTCTCTTTTCTGACTGAATATTCATACTGATTGGCACGTCTGGTCAGGGGACGCGGTTGATTATCAATATCCGTGAGGCAAATTGCAAAATAACGGAGTCACTCGTTTCGCGGGAACTTTCAACGATACGATTTAACCAATCAAGTGGTAATCAAACGAACGATTTGGAGGCTTCGCCTAGTCGTATATAGGCTAATACGGATCTCCAAGGTGCATATCCCTACTAGCCCGTCTCAGTAAAAGGAACATACAGCAACGGCAGGAAATCCGTAGAGCAATTAACTCATAGCCCATTTTCGAGTTACAATACGACCCACGAATGAGACATGTTTAATTACCCGATACGCAACTTTGTTCTTGAAACCGCCCCCCCAAATGTTCAGCACTCGTATCATCCCTGTCCTCACTTCCCTTCCAATGGCTGCAATGCGCCAATACGCCTCGCCTTCTCAAGTACATAAAACAAACATGACAATGCTGACAACAAGCTGCCACGATGATCGTAGGCCAACCACATTTCTTGAGTTAGTCAAGCGGCATCAAAGTGTTAGGGTCGTTAGACAACGTCCATGACCGCAATGAAACGGAGAGGATGGGATGTGGCAATGGGCGATTGGATCCTGGCTGATGACCTGCCGAGGCGCAGGGGTATATTTAAGTTAGTGCGGCTACACTTCGTGTGATAACGAAGTTCATACATTCATGAGTGAGGATTGTCTGTCACGCACAGCAAACTACGGCTCTGCTCATCTTCACAGTCGCCTTCTACCTTCCTTTGTTCCGTACTACCGCAAAACATTGTTGAAAGGGAACGGTGATACTTCCTGGCAAGTACGCAGACACAAACGGAGGGGATGGCATGCGCGGGTGGGACGGTGCCGATCACGGCATGATGCAATCCAGAGAGCCATCAACTAAAGGAGTCATCAGCGGTGACCTGAACATTTGAACACGAACAAAGGTCGGAAGAGAGTGCGAAGCCGGCACGTTGAACTGGCGCTGAAACAATTTTTTTTCCCGTGCTAGTGTCGGACGTAAAATTGCACCTTGCTGAATGCGGCGATTCGATTACCTGTTACACCCAATACAGTTATGTTCATTCCCGAGATTTGAATGGTTTGACCGCCAGCACACAAGGTGTCGGTTTTTGGGTTTTACGTCTTATTTAGTTGATGCGTGGTCATTTCCTCAACCGTCATCAGCGGGAAAAAAAAAGGGTCTCGTTGTACATGAGGTATAAAACCCCGATCGAATGCTCTGGTCGTTCTTCAGTTCGAATTCGCATCGACATCTTCTCTGCTCTCTAAACCAGTCTCACACACACACACACTCCTTTCCACAATGATTGCCAAGCTCTTCACCCTCGCTACCCTCGCTGCTGCTGCTCTCGCCATCCCCACTGGCGTCACCACCCAGAACTCTTGCAACGTCGAGCATCAGTTCTGCTGCAACAGCGTCCAGAAGTCCGATGCCGCTGGTCTTTCTAGCCTCATTGGCCTCCTCAACATTGCCACTGGCCCCATCACTGGCCAAGTTGGTCTTTCTTGCAACCCCATCAGCGTCATTGGCCTCAACTCCAACTCCTGGTAAGTTCCCTTATTCTTTTTGTGTGATCTGTATGCTGATTTTCTTTGTAGCAATGCCCAACCCACTTGCTGCACTGGCAACAACTTCAGTAAGATCATTTCGGAGCCTTTGCTTTTATCCATTTCATCTTTACTGATTGTTATCTTTAGACGGTGCCGTCGTTTTGGGCTGCAACCCCTTGGCACTCACTGCTTAAATATAAATCTTTTTAATTGCATGTTATCACTCGTTGGTGTAATACATGTCGTCTTTTGCTTGCTCCTGAGCGCCTTATGGGTACCGACCCGATCAGTCCACTTTGTGAATTGTGGTCTTCTCTTGATGCAGTTTGCATTGAAGGTTTTGATTCTGTGTGACCCAGTGTTGTGTCCTGATCTTTTCATAAGATGTTTTCTATTCTTGAGCGGGTACGGTGATAGGTATGCGAATTATTCCGGTCCCCTATATCATCAGGAAGTCTATAGAGGGGTTACTATGAGTGTAGGACTACATTCCCGCAATCACAATTACACAATTGTAGGAGACACAGGTTTCAGTAAAATTGTTGAGAGGTGAGGTTTACGAGTACACTTCTCATAATGAGCTATAGATTCAGACTGTATTGACGAGGTAGATAACATGCATATTGTTTTCTAGAGGTATGAGCAATATGTGGCTGGATAATGGCACACAGAACGACTGGGTGGGCCAGCTCACACGTTCTTGGGCTCTTTAGAAAGCACTCAAAGAGCAGAATTCGGCCATGTTTCAATCGGATGATGTTATATCTTTCAAGTAACCGCAAACGTAAGATTGTGACAGACCCTGACAGGAAGGGTCGCAGAAGGGTCGACCATGCACTGATCGGCATACGTACTCATGTTTCGGGCAAACCCTTGGGAAGAAATTGGACCCCTTATAAGAGCTCGGAGGGTGACCTAGGGTGACCGGGGTTCGCCACTTGGACATGGAGTTGAAGCACACGAACAATGTTGACCAATTGGCAATACATATATCCCCTGGCGTCAGTAGTCACGGCGGTCCCTTTGCAGGGTCTAGCACTGAACGGTTTACATGTGGATGGCCATAAGGCCATGATCAAGCTTCAGCAAGTAGCACATCAAGCCGAAAGAAGATCAGACAACAAGATAGTACCCTCACCCTCGTGGCTGGTGGCGGTCGGCAAACGCCAGCTGTGATTCAATGAACCTGGATCTTTACAGAGCTGCATCCACAGTGCCAGCATCTTGGTCAAGACGAGTGTAATCTTGGGGAATCAGTTCAGCTACAGGGTTACTTGAAGTATCGACTGATATGAGAGAACTGGTGAAATGATCCGGTACGGGTACCTCTACTGCCGACCGTCGTACGGATGCATAAAATAGTCTCCTACTTCTGACAAAAACCATAACTGACCTGGCAACCCAGACCATGTGAACGCCAAGATAAGCTATACAGCGAGAGTACAAAAAAAAAGTATAGCCACGAGGCGACGCAACTAACCGGCGCAAGCAAATTTCCCCAAAAGCTGGAGCTATAGTAAAATCGGGTCACACACCGACAGTATCCGTAGTTCGCTCGCCTGATCCGAGAGTATCGACAGGCTGTGTGGGTGTCCTAGATTGAAGCTCTGCTTCCGTTGTACACAGCAACCATTTAGATCCGACGACAGGGGGGGTAGTCGAATAGGGTGGACTTCTTTGTGTCATTTGCGCAGACTTGGCACGGTGCTTGGCAGCCATTATCATGTTTGATGTGGCCGAGTGGTTTGATTCGGCTAATTTGCTGATTTGATTCTCGTTTGTAGACGATGTTGAAAGTGTCTGGGTATCAAGAGGCTAGTTCCCATGGTTTTCCACGGCCATAATCTCGTCTGCGTCCGTAGATCATGATCTGGGTCCGTTAGAGGCCGCGACGAACGTCTTATACCATCAAACACCGGAAAACCTCTCTTCGACTAGAGGACGATGCTTCATCACCCTCGACTCCAAAAGGGTCAAATGATTCAAGAATAGCATTGTCTTGGCAAAAAACGTACCGAGCCCAAGCCACGCGCTAGTCAAAGCTGTTAGCCATCACAATTTGTTTGACGACCCGCATCACAAAGGACCATGCTCAGACTGTTTGTCGCTGACAGATTGTGATCGTTTTTGGTCGCTGCTTTCCCTCCCCGGAACATGCCCCGCATCAAATGGTAGTTGTGGGCAGGGACTTTCGCCGTCAGTCAGTCGGTCCTTGGCCTATATATCATCGTACCGCATTGTGTCAAGGTTTTACCCCCCTCCCTTCTCTCTCTCTTTGATTGAGCTTGGTCTCGTCATCTACCCCTACTCGAACACCTGGTCTTTTTTTTTTTTCTTTCCTATTCACCTAGTGTTGCTCCGGAACGTTTCTACAGGCTAGAAAAAGAAAACACCGAACCGTCTCTCTCTCTCTCTCTCTTGCTGGTCTTGACGATCTCCAACAATGAAGTTTCTCACCATCAAACAACTCTCCTTCACTCTCCTCTGTTTCTCCACAGCCACCACTTTAGCTCTACCCACTACGACACGCACACTCCGTCGCGTGTTTGGACGCCAACAGTTTCCGGGAATAGGGGAAGGACCGGCCAAGGCGACGGATGGGAGTACGATTGTTGAGGACGAGGTGACGGTGAATGGGCTCCCGATTCGATTCAAGGTGTCTGCGCCGTCGAATGAGCTAGTTGCGAATGGCGGAGCGGGTGCGGGGTACGTTGGGGATTAATGTGTTGTTTCATGGAGATGGAGGGCAGTCGTTCTTTGATTTTCCGGTGAGTTTCTTGTGTGAGTGTGAGTGTGAGATTGATGTGTGATTGTGGGACATAGAACCAAGGGGTGAATAATGGATTGATGGGTGTCGCATTGTTGTCTCCTGATCCTCAGCTGCGTTGGGGAGGGTTTGATCCCAATGATGAGACAGGTCTCGTGAGACCTGATGGAAGTGCGCATAGTGCTGCTGTGAACGCATTCCTCACCAAGGTGCGCGTTTAACCCCAGCCCCCTCCTCGGCAAGAGGACACCCAAAAAGGATTCGTCTTCTTTTTTTTTTTTTTAATTACTGATGCGTGTTTCGTAATAATGTCAGGAGCTTCCAAAGGTCGTCAATTTTGACTCGAGTAAAATATTCATGGAGGGGGTTAGTGGTGGGTCGTTGATGTTGAGCGGTCTGTGCTGTGTTTGTTATTTTTCTCTCCCAAAGTGACGCTGATTTGTGTGTCCCTGGTTACATAGGTTTTACGATTCCGACTTTTGGTGCGTCGTTGGACGTTCCGGGCGTCGTTTTTGGCTGTGGTGGGTTAGCTCCGTAAGTCACGGCCAGTTCTACCCTGAAATGCATAAATAAATGTTGCGCAGGCAAGTTAATGTGAAGGGGGATATATCCAACATTAGGATACACTGGCAGAGTACTGTCAACGACTTGCCGGACTTGCAGACTTCGATGTGAGAATTTGGGCTTGGCTTGCGCTTGATATGAATCTCGGCTGATCAAGTCGTGGGGATGGGGATTGATATATAATAGCCCTCAGTCCATTGTAGCCTACGAGAAGATTGCAGCTGATGCAGGGCTATCTGATGCCCAGATCAACCAATTACTGACGGCTGATGCGTCACCGAACGGAGGACATTGGTACGCCCCACCCCTTTCCGACCCTCGTCATGTTTACTGACTAATATCTCTTTTTTTTTGTTGACGTTCGGGGTTTCGTCACCTTAGTGAATTTGATGAGCAAGACTTTGTTAGTGGTGTGCAGCTCCTGACGGATAATTTCGGTGATATCTTGAGCGGTGATGCTGCGCTGAATGGTGCCACTGTAACCAACGTGAGTGTGTTTTCATATAACCCGGTTGTCACTACGATTAAGTTATTTGTGTTGCTGTTTTTTTTTTTAGGGCGTCGTTGGGAATGAACAGCTGTTCCAGGCGCCGGCACAGGCTGGTGCAGCTTCGACCAAGACGGGTGGTGGGGCCAAGGGTGGGACTGGGAAAAGGGTTGGAAAGAACCAGAAGTCGAGGAATTGAGTCAGGGTAGGGGGAGTTCGCGTACCAGAAGATGTATGTCGGTTAGCAAATATTAAAAAGGTCAAGATGCGATGCGCCATCATGCGCGACTTGATGGGGTCCCCCCCTTCGTCTGAAGCTCTTGAGCTCCCATCTGATATGGGGGAGGTCATGTGTGTATGTGTGTGTGTGCCACTTGTGACTGTTTTCGGACGCTCTTGAAGAGGGGGAAGAGACGCGCTTGACTACGGGTCAGATGCGGATTGGGTGTGTGTGTGTATGCGCGTCAGAGGAGGAGTTGGGCGCAGCAATATTTGGTTTTGGGAGAGCAGTCGGTGTCCAGGGTCCCTGTGTTTCCTGTTTAGGCAGGTATCACCCGTGGTGACCGCACTGCACGCTTTCTTCTTTCTCTCTCTTTGCTTTGTCCCGCGCCATCTCTCCCTCTCTCCCTCTCTCTCCCCCCCTTCGCCGTGCTGGCTCTCGGTGCTCGCAGTCTCTCTTGCGAGTCATCGCTCTCCAGCCCATGTCTTTCTTCAAACGACACCACCATGCCCCCACCAGCATCGACACCGACGAGGACAATGACGACACCATCGACCCCGAGCTTCGTTTGCGCACCGTCCGCACCGCAGCCTCTGCCATTGCCGAGTCAATACGCTCGGAACAGCGCGCAGAGAGGCGAAAGACCATGCACAGGAAGCGTTCCAGATTCTTTCGCAGGCAGCATGACAAGAAGGCAGAGTCGGTAGTCTCTGCGGACACGACCGCCGTCGCTGCCCCTTCAAAGGAGATCCCAGGGGCGAGGAGAAACGTTTATATCAATCATCCACTGGCGCCCGCCGAGCTGGCTAGTGACGGAGAACCCAGAGTGCGTTATGTGAGGAACAAAGTTCGGACGACCAGTGTGTATTCTTTCTTTTTCCCATACTTGCTCATGGCGGGGTTCATTTTGTGAGATAGAATATACCATTTTGACGTTTATTCCCAAAAACTTGTATGAGCAATTTCGACGGGTCGCCAATCTGTTCTTCCTGTCCCTGGTGATTCTCCAGCGTACGTTTTTCCTACTATCCGCACACACTCTTTTCTCTCCCATCTCATCCTCTTTTTTTCCAAAAGTATTTCCCGTATTCGGAGCTGCCGCTGGCTCAATAGCCATGCTTCCTCTCGTCTTCATTCTCACAGTCACCGCCATCAAGGATGGCGTCGAAGATTACCGCCGTGGCGTTCTGGACGAAGAAGTCAATACGTCGGCCGCCACCAAGTTGGGCGGCGGCTGGAAGAACGTGAATCAGCCCGCTGACCCCCGGCCGTGGTATGAAAAGTTGCTTGGCATCAATCCGCCGGGCAAGGTAACAAAGGGTGTGCGAAAGTTGCGCTCAAGGGAGGCTGGATTGGCTGGGCAGGACCTGCGAGTGGAGTTGAGACGGAGTGGAGACGACGCGAGTGTTTTGACACACGATGTCAGTCAGAGTAGCATCGACCTTGCCGGGAGGGGTGCGGGTGGGCGTCGGTTGGAAGATATCCAAAGCATCGACTCGCATAGTTATCCGCCGGCTACCATGGCGGACCTGTCCAAGCTCTCGCTTTCGGACACCACCAAGGAATCAACCGAATTCGGCCAAAGCCCGCACTTTCCACACATTGGGTCTCTATCCCAGTACCAACACTCTGTACATTCCCGCTCGAGTGTAGGTGTCATTGATTGGCGCAAGCGTACTGGTGGCTCTGCAAGGTGGGAGAGGACGTTGTGGAAGAAGCTCGAGGTCGGAGATATCGTGCTGCTGCGGGAAAACGATCAAGTGCCTGCGGACATTGTTGTCCTATCAACGTCTGATTCCGATGGGATGTGCTACTTGGAAACGAAAAATTTGGACGGCGAGACGAATCTCAAACCTCGTAAGGCTGTCAGAGCCACATCAAACATTTCGTCCGAGGAGGATATCGAGCGCTCATCTTTCTACCTCGATTCGGAACCCCCGCATCAGAATCTATATCTTTATCATGGCGTGCTGCGGTACCGGGATCTTAGTAACGGGGAGCAGAAGCAGGAGCCTGTGACGATCAATGAGCTCTTGCTCCGTGGTTGCGCTTTGCGAAACACGAATTGGGTTATTGGTTTGGTTGTTTTCACGGGCTCGGACACGAAGATTATGTTGAATGGAGGGGACACGCCATCGAAACGGAGTAAGATCGAGAAGGAGACCAACTTTAATGTCATCGTCAACTTTTGCGTTCTTTCGATCATGTGTTTGATCGCGGCCATCCTCAATGGTGTGCAAGACGCGAAAACGGGTACCAGTGCACAGTTTTACGAAATTGATTCGGACCCAACGTCGTCTTATATCGTTAATGCGATCATTACCTTTGCGTAAGGATTACCTTTTCTTGTTTTACAAGAGGTTTTTCACTGATTGGTTATACATATCAGGTCGTGTCTCATCGCCTTTCAAAACATTGTCCCTATCTCCCTCTACATCTCTATCGAAATCGTCAAGACCATCCAAGCATACTTCATCTCCCAGGACGTTGACATGTACTATGAGCCGTATGACACTCCCTGTGTACCCAAAACATGGAACATTTCCGACGACCTTGGCCAAATTGAATACATCTTTTCCGACAAAACAGGCACACTCACCCAGAACGTTATGGAATTCCAGAAATGCTCCATTCACGGCGTCGCCTATGGCGAAGGGGTCACCGAGGCTCAACGGGGTGCAGCGACGCGTGAGGGCAAAGGGGACATTTACGATCCCAAGGAGCTCAATGAGAAGCTCGAGAACCTCAAGCGGCAGATGATTGGCACGATGGAGCGGACGTTCAAGAACCGGTATATGCAAACGGATAAAATGACGCTCGTGGCGCCCAAGTTGGCTGAGGATTTGGCGGAGAGGGGGTCGGAGCAGCGTGGGCATATCATTGCGTTCTTTCGGGCGTTGGCGTTGTGCCATACTGTACTTGCGGATCGGCCGGATCCCCAGAAGGAGCCGCATTTTTTGAGTTATAAAGCGGAGAGTCCGGATGAGGCGGCGTTGGTGTCAGCGGCGAGGGATGCTGGGTTTCCGTTTGTTGGGAAGAGTAAGGACGCGTTGGATATCGAGGTTATGGGGCAGGTGGAGAGGTATACGCTGTTGAAGGTGCTGGAGTTTAATAGCACGAGGAAGCGGATGAGTGTGGTTGTGAGGGCGCCTGATGGGCGGTTGATGTTGTATTGCAAGGGTGCGGATAGCGTGATTTATGCGCGGCTGGCAAGGGACCACGATCCCGTGTTGAAGGAGCAGACGAGCAAGGATATGGAGATGTTTGCGAACAATGGGCTGAGGACGCTGTGCATTGCGTATCGGTATTTGGAGGAGGATGAGTATTTGACGTGGGTGAGGACGTATGATGCGGCGACGAATGCGATTGAGAATAGGGAGGAGGAGATCGATAGGGCGAATGAGATGATTGAGCATTCGTTGGTGATTCTTGGGGCGACGGCGTTGGAGGATAAGTTGCAGGAGGGGGTGCCGGAGGCGATTGAGATGCTACATCGGGCTGGGATTAAGTTGTGGATTTTGACTGGTATGTTGTTCTCGTTTTTTTGGGGTGCTTGAGCTCACGTTGTTGTAAGGCGATAAACTGCAAACTGCGATCGAGATTGGATATAGCTGCAATTTGTTGAAGAATGACACGGAGCTTATGATTCTTTCTGCGGATAGTCCGGACAAGGCACGAGCGCAGATTGAGGCTGGGCTTAACAAGATTGCTTCTGTCCTTGGTCCGCCGTCGTGGGAGCCCAAGAAACGCGGTTTTGTGCCTGGTGCTACCAAGGCGTCGTTTGCTGTGGTTATTGACGGGGATACGCTCCGATATGCGCTCGCGCCTGATCTGAAGCCGTTGTTTTTGAATTTGGGGACGCAGTGTGAGACGGTGGTGTGTTGTCGAGTGTCCCCGGCTCAGAAGGCCTTGACTGTCAATTTGGTATGGATAGAATCGCGCGCGTGTGTGTGTGTGGATATGTGGTTGCTGAGACTTTTTTTAGGTCAAAGAGGGCTAGAAATGCGATGACGCTTTCCTATTGGTGATGGTGCGAATGATGTTGCGATGATTCAAGAAGCCAATATCGGGTGTGGGTTGTTTGGGCTTGAAGGGTCGCAAGCGGCGATGTCGGCCGATTATGCGTTTGGCCAGTTCCGGTTCTTAACCAAGTTGTTGCTTGTCCATGGGCGTTGGTCGTACCAGCGTGTTGCGGATATGCATAGTAATTTCTTCTACAAGGTAGTGTGAAGCTTTTTATTTTTGAGTGTGTTAACGATGGTGATGGTGGTGATTTTAGAATGTTATCTGGACATTCGCGATGTTTTGGTATCTGCCTTTTAACAAGTGAGTATTGTTGCTGGTTGAATTTGATGAGACTGATGGGTTGTTTTGTTTGTAGTTTCGACGCAACATATCTGTATCAATATACATTCATCCTTTTGTACAATCTTGTATTTACCTCACTCCCTGTGATAGTACTCGGAGGTATGTGGTTTCTCTCGTTCCTGCTCTCTCTCTTTTTACATTGCTAATGGATATATGTGTAGCTTTCGATCAAGACATCAACGCCAAAGCGGCTCTTGCTTTCCCCCAACTCTACGTCCGTGGCATTCGTGGCCTGGAATATACCCGAACCAAGTTTTGGCTTTATATGGGAGACGGTCTTTATCAATCTGGAGTGGTGTTCTTTATTCCTTTCCTTGTCTGGACGCTTGGCATTCCGATAACGTGGAATGGAAGGGGTATTGATTCGTTGGCGGATTTCGGGACTACTGTTGCGGTTGCGGCTATTTTTTCTGCGAATACGTATGTTGGGATCAATACGCATTAGTGAGTCTTGGCGTGCTTTTTTTTTGTTTTTTGGGAGTTGGTTGATGATGGTTTTTTGCTTAGCTGGACTGTTATGACTTGGATTGTGGTTGTGGGATCGACGCTTGTCATGTTACTCTGGATCCTTGTCTACTCGTTCTTTTTCAGCAGTGATTTTGTGGATGAGGTGTTGATTTTGTTTGGGGGGATTACTTTTTGGGCGACGGTTCTTTTGGCGGCTGCGGTGGCTCTTGGTACGTAATGGTTTTTTTTTGTTGACTGTAGGGCGCCAAGTACTGAGACTTGAGCCCCTTCCCCTTTTTAGCGCCTCGGTTCATTATCAAGTTTGTCTCGACGGTCTATTATCCTCTCGATAAGGATATTGTCCGTGAGATGTGGGTAATGGGAGACCTCAAGGACCGACTCGGGATCAAGCACCGGAAGGACAAGCGGAAGAATAAGGGAGGACCCGAGCAGCTTGGAAGCTGCGCCCATGTTCTCCGAGCAGCATAGTCGGTCAATGTCCGAACTGTCAATTCATAATGCTTACGAGCCGGCAGCAGCAGCGTCTTCTTCTTCGCCCTCGACACCGAACATTCAAATGCGGAATCTGTCACCGGCGTCTGAATCGTATCCTACGACGCCCCAGAGTCAATTTGGTGCTAGTGGGAGTGGTGGTAGTGGTGGCAACAATGCGCATTTGACACCGCCGCCGTCGCATGGTGGTATGCGATATGATACGCCGTCGCCTCAGCCTTCGTATTATTCTGCTTCTGATATTCCGCCGCCGTCGCCTTTACCTCTAGGCGCAGTATCGGCTTGCGACGGGTGAGATTACGACTACGCCGCCGACGAGGAGGACGAGTTTGATGCCTTCGTTGTTGGGATCGCCGTCGCTGGCGGGGAATAATACGTTGCAGCTTCCGAGTACGCAGGGGCCGAGTGGGCTTATTAGGCGATTGAGTGGTGGGAATGGGAGTGGGAGTGGGAGGGCGGCGGCGGTAGACCATGGAGTGTATGAGATGCGGGTGCGGAGTCCGCCTGCAGGTTGAGCGTGATGATGATCCTGCGCAGTATGGGCATGGGTATGATGGGCGAACGGCGAGTACTGTGTCGTATAATTCGCGTGCTGCTTCGTATGCTACTGCTGCGGATGAGATGTGGATGGGCGAGGAGGAGGAGGAGGAGCGGGGTGGGGATGGTGTGTCACGTCAACCGGGATCGCCTGGTGGATCTGGTCAGCAGCATGTGAGGGGGGTTGATGGCGATGGTGATGATGATAGACCTGGAGGAGTGGGTTCTTTGGGAGTGGGTTATGCTGGGCAGCAGCATGATCGACGAATGAGTGGCGCGTCTTGGGATGTGGGGCGGGCGTTGTGATGAAATGATGATTTTTTCTTTTCACCCTTTAGAGTTTTTTTGTGTGCTTGCCCCGGCACCTGTACACACACACATCGCCCCCCTCTCCTTCTGCCTGATTTTATGCTTTTTTTTTATTCGTGCATTGGCTTCGTCATGATGGTTTGTGCTGATATGTAAAATTTGAAAAGTTGTTCTAATTTGAATTAACCCCCACACTACATACATAACATTTTTTCGCAAATTCCTTTCTCTCTTCTTTCGCTTGTGTTTTTGCTTTTTTTCGGTTACATAATTAGGAAAGGATACTCTCTTTTTTTTTTTTTTATCATGCTCTTGACTTATCTACAACCTACCCAACCTTTTTCTCCAACCCATTGTATATAGGCAGAACTAAACAGAATAGCATATTTATTTTGAGGACGGTTTTTTTCGAGGGAGAAATTTGAGTTGTGGCCGATTTAACCCGATAAATGGTTTCCAGCCCCTGAACAAAAAGGTTGAAACCCAATCAGATAATCCCCGGGACCCCTGAGCCCAACTATTTAGTATTTTTACCCACAGTGGGTGGCTTTTTTTTTTTTTCCATGTGGATTTTGTGATGACGTCGACGGGGTTTTGCCGAGGGTTATACCGATGAGCCTTGCCGGGGCTTTGTTGAGTAAATCAATCATTGTTTCACGGGGGGGGGTTGGGCATTGGGCATTTGGGTTGGCAATTCCAGTTGAAAAAATCAGTTGCGGTCCGCGCTTGTTTGTGGAGTAAAGCGCATTGTTGGGACGCGGTGATTTACGGATTTTGCTTTGTTTTCTGGTTTGATCGGGATTTAGCGTTTCCCGGTGACCCGGTGGTTCCAAGCCAATGTCACACTTGTCCTGATATATCGATTTGGGCTGGAAAAACACTTGGCTGGGGGGAGGAGCCAGTGCTGGTTGTGATGGATAGATCCTCGTGTGGGAGGATTGTGAGAGGGAGTGTGTGTGGGCAATGTAATGTGTGGATTCGGGGATGCTGGGTGGTGGTTGTTGGCGGGAAATTTCCCGACATAGAGGAAGAGAAGAGGTTTGATTTTGGGTTTGGGACTAAACGGTTGGCACGAGATCGATCTAGTCAGGGGAGGTATTCGGGCAAATTCGGTAGGAAGCGGTAAGGATTTGAACAGATGTGACTTATTTCTGTGTTGTTTGTGCCTATACTTATCATTCGTTCGTTGTTGTTTCTGCTGGCTTGCCTCTATACCACCATCATGCCTCCCGTGACGACGCAGGATATCCAGGACCACCCCCAGCCATCGTCTTCGTCCGCTTCCTCTATCCTCAAGGAGCGCCGCTTCAAACTTAGCAGGTGAGTCATCCCCCCCCCACCTCATTTGTTGGGTCTCCCCAGCGCTTTCTGAGACACAAGCATTTCTGATTCTTTTCGGCTCTATAAGAGCGTGTGACAGATGTCGGTGAGCTTCTTCACTGCGCCCAGGATGGCGGTTCTACCCCCCCCCCCCCCCCCTCTGAAACGCTCTACAGGCGGAGAAGGATCAAGTGTGATGAAGGCCATCCATGCCAAGCATGCATGACTGCAAACTCTGCCTGTACGTTCGAGGAGCCTGGGAAGAGGACACATCCACACAAGTCAAAGTGCGTTTTGAATAAGATCTTTTCTCTCTCTCTTCTGCTTCAATTTTGTTTCTAAATTGACAGGCGGACGGCAACCCTGGAGGATCGCATGCATCACCTCGAAACCCTTATTCAGGCTATTCCACCTGCTGTTTTCGCTGCGGGGAGTGGCGGGCCGTCGAATTCTATGGGGCATAATGCGAATGATTCTGCTCCTAGTCCTATCGCTCCGATCGTGTACCCCTCAGAGATACCGTCGGGCGTTCCTCCGCCCTCGTTGCATGTTTTCCCTCTTATGAATCCCTCGACCCATTTCACACGCGAGCATCCACTCGATGAAAGACAACACAGTCCATATAACTCCCTTCGGTCCTTCCTTGGCGGCGCATACCATGCCCAGAATCACCCTCAAAACCTAGACCAACTAGCTGAAGAGACATCTAGAATGTCTCTGACAGCTTCTTATCTGTATTTCGATGATGAAGGATACACCCGGTGGCAAGGAGAGACATCAGGTCTTCCTGTCCTTGATCTTCTGGTGGAGCGCCACAAGCCAACGCATAGCCGCACGAGCATGGACCATCCTCGCCCGCGTCCAGAATCGGCTTCGCCCTCGAATCCGGCGGCCAAGATAGCTAATGCGACTGACTCGGATTGGTTCCCTGACCGGACCCTACGCCGCACAGACATGAACCCTCAAACGCTGTGGAAGTCAATCACATCGTGTATCCTCCCAGAGCTGATGGACAGGTGTGACATGATTTATTGAATTGCTTTTATGTTGATCTCTCTCAACCTCATGGCTTTTTTTGTCTGATAGTCTGGTGCAGTGTTATTTGTCGACGTCATATTATATTCTTCCTTTCCTCCACGTTCCCACATTCTTGACGGTAAGTCTCCGCACTACTTTATATTGCTAGTCTCTCCTTCAGAACTCACAATAATCATTTGTGGCCTCGTTTTAGGATTACGGCAACCCACAAAAATGGGGAGAACCAGGATTTGCAGCGTTCATCGTCGCTATTTGTTGCCTCGCCTCACGCCACATGGACGACCCTCGCGTGCGAGCAGATCCTAACGACAGCATATCCGCTGGTGTTCATTGGTTCGAGCTTTACACTCGGCTTCGTAAACTCCCTATTGCGGACCGACCTACTCTTTACAATATCCAAGCCAATCTCATTGCGGCAGTGTATGCAGTCGGCCTTGGGCGCATCTCAAGGGCAGCCGCGTTGCTTGCCGAAGCTGTTACTATGTGCATCGATGCCGGACTCCACCGCTCCGCGGATACTTATGATCTGTTCGACCCAATCGAAGATGAGGTACGGAAACGTACCTTTTGGTGTGTCTACATTTGGGACAAACAGCTCAGCGCCCATTTCGGTCGACCTTCGATGCTTCGCCTGAGAGACTGTGATGTCGCTGAGCCTGCTCCCGTGGATGATGAGTTCATCACACGAGAGGCAGTTGGAACGCCTACGCCTGGTGTTGAATGCAGGTTAAGCGCATTTATCGTCTCTCTGCGAATCATGGTTGTGCTTGAATCGGTTTTGGATGTCCCACCGGCCCGACAGTCGGATGATTCGAATTCGTTTTTGCTGCGTGCCACCAACTGTCCTGTCTGGCGCCAGAGTATTCAAGCCTATGAGGGAGGAGGAGGCGCTCTTGGACGAGATTCACCGGAGCATTCCTGCGTATTGGGCTCACAATTCGGAAACGTTGGCTAGTGAAGATACGATTCGAATGACGCAGGCGGAACGGCTGCACTGTGCTGAACATTACGTTCGACTGTTAATTTACCGTCACCGATTCTCGGAATTGGTCGCCGAAAGGACCAGTGGGCCCCATGAGGAAGAGCAAACAGACGCAGAGAAGGAAGCTCTCGTTGCTGCTCACAACTCGGCTCTTCGGATTGTTGCTGCACACGTCAATATCGCCAAGAAAGGCCTCATGACTTACTGTATGTTTTCGTTTCTTGGCTATTTTTGTCGTATTCAACCTGAACTCTTTGTTTGTGTATAGATGGTGTGCACGTGATACATCAGCTCACTCAAGCTGGTCGGACGCTTGTCGCTATTTTGCTCTGTTGCAAGACAGAAGCATTACAGCCCTTGATACAACCTGGATTAGATGCGGTTCGATCATGCATCGCACTTTTGCGAAGATTTAGCGGTCGCTATGTGTGTGGTCTTCGCTCGGGAGACCTCATGGAGGAATTCTGCCGGCGTGAGTAACCCCCTTGATTGCTATGCACTTGACAATGCTTATATGCCTCGGACCAATAGTGACACAGATACCTCTGGATCTCACGAGTGGTTCAAGACAGGATACGAATGCATCCTCTTCCCGTCCAGCTTGGATACGACCCGTTCGCAAGAAGGGACCCTCTGCCCCGCGGTCAACCCACAGCGCAGACTCACCATCGCACCACAGTAGCCCCGAAGCCTTTTCGCCTTCCGAATTCTTTAACGAGCCCTCCAAAGGTACTCAATCGTTCTCCACTCCACCTTCGGCCTCTGTTGCAGTACCGAATCAAATGCCATCACCTCCCCAATATAACGGTGGGAACCATCCGCCACAGAATTCATCCTCGACTTTCCTGAATACGCAAGGGACTATGGGAATGGATATGATACGAGAAGACCACCAGATATACATGTCGCATGGAGAAATGATGGCTTTGTTCAATGATGGAGGCGTGGATGTCAACCACCTCTTTTCATCTGATTTCAATATGCCATCTCAGCAGCAGACACAGCCGTCCCAGCAGTCACAGCAGCCGCAGCCATCACCAGGTGATCAGCAGGGTAGCGGGAGCACGATCACATCTGGATCGACCGGGTTTGGTAGTCCTGTATTCATGAAAATCAATGGGCTCGCGACCTCGTCATAGCGACGGTATGTATAAACTGGTCGGGATCGGTTCTACATATTATGTACCAGGAGTTTTAATTACCTGTTCTGATTTATATCGCTGCATGGACCTGTTTCATGTGTCCCATACCCTCGTTTTTTGCCATTATGTTGTATGTCCCTAGGATTGTTTTTTTCTACTTTTCTTCCTCTCTCTCTCTCTCTCTGTGGCTACCTCGATGACCTATTTACTGTGTTGGGATATTAGCTTTTGCTCGGTGACATCAAGTGTAATTATATCCGCTGCAACTTATTGCCCTTGGATGAATGCTCTCCCTTGCCTGATCCTACCGCCGCGCAGCCGCCTCGGAGGCCGTTGAACCCTGGTGACGGCGCGACGGTGTCTTGGCTTCCCTCGACCAGGCACCCAATTACCGGATGTTCAAAATGTCGAGGAGTCACGTTTGGTGGAAGGCCAACTACTTGCGGTCTCGTGGAACTAAAATCTTGAGAGAGGAGGCTAGCAACCTATACTGTTGTCAAGATACATACTTCCAGGCTCTTCATATGCTGGATCCCCTTGGCCACACTTTGCGGGGACACCGGCAAGCAACTTTGTTAAATTGGTGGGCGGTTTCCCTAGCAGGGGTAGTGAGCCACGTGAGCAAAGTCCATCCGTCGAATTCCATTTTTGGACTATCCCTTTGTTGTTTCCGGAACATGTTTGGACACTCCTTTCATACCCAAAACTTGTAGAAACCCGCGGCGACGGGTTGGCCATGAACGCAGCTTTCACCTTGCTCTTTTCTGCATAGACTCCCCCCTCCTCGAGGAATTTTCTTACCCTGAGCTTTTAGGTGATTTACTAACGGGAGCTGATGGACTTGGATATCTCGGATCCACACCCCCATTTCCGGACGGACAATTGGGTGGTGTAGTCCCTAACCCTTGACTTGGGGGGGGACCTGGCTTCTGTGGAAGTTCTCACAGGGTTCTGGCGTACACACAACAATAAGCCCAGTGCTTCTGTGGGTAAAGTCTGACAGGCCCGATATGGGTCAGTTGATCTACGTCAACCAGTTTCTTTTTGTTCCAAGGTACCTAGCCCGCGAGACAAAAAGGACGGGGTACTACTTATATCTGTTCTCGTTGCCACATGCAATAACAAGTCATACCTACTCCCTCGCGCCCCCCACCCCCTCCGGTTCCACCACCCCTTTCAACATCGTCTTGTAAACTCTGAGTGATGACCATTTCGGCGATGACGGTTAACAGCTTGCCGGTCGAGCTACTCGCTCACATCTTCACACTGGCGGCCCACGGAGAAGTAGTGGATAAGCTCGTGTCACCGGTATTCTGTTCAACAATCGTATTTCAACACGCGCTCTGTGAAGATGCCGGTGCTTTTATCGTGCATTAGTCGGTATTGGCGGCATGTTGCGATCAACACTCCGGCGTTGTGGACGAGTTTGTGTCTTACACAGGAGATGGTGATGGAGTGCTTTGTGTCTGGATATAGACAAAGCTGTCTCGATACTACCTTTCTTGAGCTTTATCTGGCTCGCTCCCGAATGTACCCCCTCGACATCCTGATTGATGCCCGGGATCCTAGTTGGGATTATTCCTGAACCCGAGTACGTCCCTTCTTGATAAATGTTGTGTGTGCAGTACTGAAGCTTGATTTGCAGAATGCCGTTTGGGTGTGGCCCGGATGGATATTCTCCCGCATTCTCCTCGTGTCATATTGTGCAGACACTTCAGCTTCTCCTTCCTCACCTTGCACCGATGGCGATCACTCGCTATTCTCACCGATATCTGGGCACCCATGTACACCGCCCTCGAATGCATCAACCCTTCCTCACCTGTCACGGCGCACCAAGGCTCGAATCCCTCTCACTCTCCCGTTGTAACCCATACGCCTAGTCATTGCCCTGAATTTTACCCCGCTTCCATGAAGAATCCATCCCTCTTCTCCCTCAACGATGACTCTCCTCCTAACGGTAGACTCGGCTCGCTTCTCCCTA
Source organism: Lepiota venenata (assembly GCA_004296355.1). Lineage (NCBI taxonomy): Eukaryota > Fungi > Basidiomycota > Agaricomycetes > Agaricales > Agaricaceae > Lepiota > Lepiota venenata. The sequence goes on from RCFS01000004.1 coordinate 1,922,344, forward strand.
GCCTCCGCCACCTCAAACTACAAGGCGTCCATGTAGATTGGCCGGTACTCGGACAAATATTATCCCAGCGCCCTAGTGATGTTAGTCTTGCATCCCTGGAGCTTGACTACCATTCCCGCGACGTCCGCCCTTCACTAGAAGATTTTCATCAAATTCTAGCTTCAAGCTCGCAGCTAGAGACGTTGGCAATTTCGGGATCTGGGCCATTGGTGGCTGATGTCGATGACGATGCGACACTCATACATCACAATTTGCACCCTGTCTCCCTTTTCGGCCTCAGGGATTTGACCCTTGGCTACCGCAGTGTGGCTGAGTGCCATACCATCCTTGAGTTGCTTCATGCCCCCAATACTGTGACGTTGTCCTTGGAAGACGCGACGGATGCGGCCGATCCAGAAGATGTGGAAGCGGGTACTATCCTTACTTACCTTCAGGTTCTGGCGGGTTCAACGAGTTGGAATACAAGACTTCTGCTATCCTCACACGTCCTCAGCCAGTTTTTCCTGCCCTTACAACACTTCTCCCTTTCGTCTGTCAAGACCCAAAAACGCCCTCTTAACGCTTTCCTGAATTCGCTACAACACCTCCGGGAGTTGGAGACGTCCAGTATGGATCTGGAGGAAGTGATCCCTTCCCTTGTCCCCTCATCTCTCAACACTCCTAATAACACGATAATCTGCCCCTGTCCTCGTCTTGAAAAGCTCACGTTCAGGGGCATCGATGTTGAACGTGCTCCTGAGTGCCAGTCAGTTGCTGGATTTGTTGATAGGACAAGGCAGAGTGGAGGTGCGCTGCCGTTGAAGCAGCTTGATGTTCAGGTGGTGGAGTTTGGTGATGCAGAGGAGGATGATGATATTGAGATGGGTGATGATGGCGGTGATGAGGAGGAGGAGGCTGCTTTTCATCCTGGTGGAGTGTTTAACGATCCTGAGTTTGATCGGTACTATACGATGGCTGCTTTACAGTATCGGTAGTTCCTTGTTGTATTATTAGTTATTTTTTTTTATCTTTATTCTTTTGGCCTTATGGCTTCCCTTGGACACAGATTGCGCATCTCCTAAGTGTTTTGGGCAATCATATTGCTGTGCTTATGTGATGTAGGCGCTGATGGGCGCCTGAGGGGGGGCACGATTACTCATCAACTTGCATGAGAGGGGCGAGGAAAAATTTCGGAAGCGGAGACCTTGTCCGGCGTGTCGCTGTCAACTCCATCGGTCCGTCAAGGATCGACAGCAAACAGGTTTCCAATTGGCCAGAAGATCCGACACGTCATCAGACAAAGCACACCAACAAAACAACTTCTGGTCAACTCCGGTCTTGTGCCACACAACAACCATCACTAGGCCAAACTGATCCCGATGATAATACTGCTATGAAAATTTTGTTGGCCTTTCATTCCGATCCACCATGTCCAAGCAGCGGAGCGCCCTAGTGCGTGGCTTTTCCAGGGCCCTCGTTATTGGAGTCCTCGGCCTTGGCCTCTTGTATTTATCCGTCGTCGTTGTAGTTATGGCCCCATTTACACAAACCTAGTAAGTTCGGTGCTCTCAAGTCCTCGTTCAGGTGCTGATTTCACTACGTTATGTCATGAAGTATAACATTTGCCCACAATATTCATTTCTCTAATAACCTGGGTCACCCCGAAGACCATGGATTGGCTCGTAAGTTCCTCAGCAACCCAGCGTATCATCATCCTGACAACCTGAACCAGCCGGGAAGACGGTTAATATGAAGCTCCAAAGTTTGGATAATACCACCCTAGGAGCTTGGTTCATCTTCGCGGACTCCATTCACCGTAAAACCCCCCTTACCTCACCCTCCTGGGACCACCTTCACTCCAAGATACCCTCCGCTGTAGAAACCAGGCCTACGGTCCTATTTTTCCATGGAAACACTGGTACTCGCGCCCTCCCTCTCCGTATCACCGTGTACACTGGTTTGACCGCCCGTCTGGACGCCAACGTATTCACTGTCGACTACCGTGGCTTTGGGGATAGCGACGGCCACCCGACCATACAAGGCGTGGCGCAGGATGCTAGGGCAGCGTGGAATTACCTCATGCTGCAGGGCGCAAGACCACAGGATGTCCTCATTGTAGGGCACAGCCTAGGAGCCGCGATTGCAGGTCTGCTTGCAGCTGATCTCAGCAAGGATGGCATTGAGGCTAGGGGTTTGGTCTTGATGTCGACGTTCTCGTCTCTGCGCGAGTTGATGGTTCAGTACTACTTGTTCGGGTTCTTGCCGCTCTTGAAACCGTTTACCACCTTACCACTTGCACCACGTATGTGGCAGCTTCTTTTAGTTGACATCATGTACTCATCTGATGCTACTATTTATAGGTGTATTAACGTGGGCACTGCAACATCCATTTGACACCCTCACGCTTGTTCCGGATGTCAAGGCGTCGGTTCTCCTCGCTCACTGCCGCGGACGATTGGGATATTCCCTCACACAGCACTCAAGTTCCCTTTTTGACGCATTTCTTGGCCCATACCTCCCTTCTGTACCCGGCCTAATAATGGAGAGCCCCACGCCTAACCATAGTTGGAGTGAGCGCTCCGCCCAGAGTTTGGATGCACTGAAGGAACAACATGAAGCCCTCATCAAAACCACCACCATTCCTGGATTTGGGACCTTGAAGGAATTTATAGATCAGGGTAAAAGTGGGCGCCGAGTAGCAATGTTGACGACAAATGCCGGCGGGCATGACCTAGGTCGTCTGGAAGGAGTGCAGGATGTGATTGGGAGGATGTTTGAATTCTACTAATTATGTAGCCGTATCTATCATAATCGCGTCATATGTAGCTTAGTTCCATGGTGGGAGTCAGGCTCGGGCAACTCGCACTATGTATGTAGTAGACCAAGTTGAATCGGTTGTTCAGGATCTTATAGGGGACAATAAAGTGAGCGCTTGAGCACGTGGATATCAAAGTTCGATCGCACGGCATCTTTTCTGTGCCTATTGTTCCTTGACCAAAGTCTCCCACTGCAACAATTGCACTTGGCATAGCAATGTATTCTAGCCATGAACAATTAGTTACCTGCTCAGCTGAGCCGATTTATCTCCTCTCTTAGCGCCTGGCCTCCTTTTTGTTCTGGAGAGGTATGTATACTGACGTCCTAGGGGTTTATCACTGAAGAACCACCGCTTCATCGACATTAGGTCTCGAGCGCCACCACCATCCACCTCCTCTTCGCCGTTTAACGACCGAGCTATACGCCATCAATAGAACCCGCTATTATTCCACTATTGTAACCCTTCTTGGGTTCTTGTGCTGCGACTGGTCATCGATTAAGCTCATCCTCATCGCGGGTCCTATAACTTCCAGTTATCTTCCCTTCTCTCTCTTGACTCTCCAAGCACCTAATCCAAGTGTACATAATATCTGCTACCATGGCGGCATCCATATCCCTGTCTTCTGCGACTTCTACTGTTTTTCCGCCGCCGCCGCCTACCACTAACACCCTAACGTTGGAGCAACGTGCCCAGTTGCGGAAATCGGCCAAGAAGCTTAAGCAAGTTCTTGGTGCCACTCCACAGCTATTAGACACGGATATCGTGGGTATCCTAGGTGAGCACAATTTCCTCCTCCGGCTCCTCCTATTGTCTGGCACCTAGGCAGCAACGAGCTAATTGCCACATTTTTCCACCCATGAAACGTATTATAGGACCGGTACACGTCCAGCTTCCACGAAGCAAAACCTCTTCATCCTGGTCTCAATCCTCTTGTGATTCTTTTTCCTCGAGATCATCCTCGAGCCTTTCCTTCTACCCCAGTCATCCATACGCTACATGCACATCGCTTGACCGGAAGCCATCGACAGCATCCTCAATCTCTCGTCAGGGTTCATTTAGGACTAAATATTCCTCTACAACGTCGCAAGCTCCAATCCTACAGCTGGCTGTCGCACCGCCATCTCCCACTAGCTCTTCCTCCTCTTCCTCCTTTCTATCTAAAGCTTCTCTAAAGCTTGATCTTATCGCATCTCACTCACGCTCTAAGTCCGCCAACGAACTCGTCTCCACGACCGATACGTCGAGCGACATGCGCTTTATTCTCCACCCTACCCGCCATTCTAGCGCCGTTGAGTCTAGTGACCCTATTTGTGAATCCGCAGTCAAAGCACCATCGTCCTCGGCCGCCCGTCGGCAGAAGATGAACAGACTTCGCAAGATGCTAGGAGCAGACGTCCCCGTTCACCTCGTATTCCCAGACGGAAAGGAAGATGATGAGGTTGTGGAAGCTGGGGAGGGAGGTGGACGTGAAGGGGTTTCCACTGATGAGCGCCCATTTCCCATTTCTCCTGTCCCTGTAGCCGGAACCGTTACCCCTCGTCCCAGGAAGGGTGGCGCTGGAAAGATCATGGGCACGCGGGACTCGATGGGCATCGTGTCCCCTCACCGCGCTAAACGACAGGAGAAACAGAAACCGGAGAAAAATTCCCCTCCACTACACACTCTACCTTTTGTCGTTACCCCAGCCCCGACCCTCCACAAAGACTCGTCCGAGAAACCGCTCTGTGTCATTGTGGAGAGCCCTGACGAGCATGGGTCGAGCCCGTTCGAAGGGTTCGGGTTTGGTGGTTCCACCATAAAGTCCACACTTGTGGTGGAATCTAAGTGGCATGTTACTAGCAGCACTACTGGGTCTGGCATTGGATTTGACGATGCTAGTAAACTGTGGAACACGAGGAGAGGATACAGTGGCTGGGACCGACCTACAGCCATGGGAAAGTCGGAGTCGGCGAGGAAAAAATCGATGAGCTACAGGAAACCGCCCCCGCCGATCGACTTTTGAATAACATTTTCGTTTATAGTCGTGTTCGTTTATGGTTTTTGGTTTCCTCGATGAGAATGCCTGGTGCCTATTCGTACGTTGTACTATTGGACGGTCATTTTTGTTGTTTGGATTTTGGTGTTGCTGTTGAATGACTAGTCCATCTCGGAACCCCTATTATAGGATGACCACCTGCTTTACATGTACCAGTATCTTTTTTGCTCTACTTCACCGCTATGATTCCAGCCGCCCTCAAGTTGGTGACGCTTTCTATATGATTTTTGACCGTCCACGCTTTGCCGCACATGGATGTCGCAAACCTTGTTCCCCTTGGATAGTCGAGTCCTCTCAGGAACTTCAGCTGGTAATTATAGCCGCCAAAGTTTTATTATACAATATTGCTCGACACTGAACGCCCTTTTCCCTTCCTCTACGAGTCTTATGCCATGCATACTTACCTAGCTAATAGTTGTACCTTTACTATGACGACAGCAGAAGCAAGGAATGCAGTAACGATCATCATCTTTTAGGTCCGCTGTGATCTTATGTTCTAGCACCCGGTTTCTCCTACGGACCCCTTCATATCATTCTATTCAACCTTGGATCGGCTCGCTCTTCCGCCCTAGACCACATTTCCATCACTGATCTCCTTGTTTTGTGCCGAGCTATGTGCTTTAGGGAGAACTGGCCATACTAGGCTGTCAAAGGTGTCAGCTACATAGAACTTGTTGTCTAGGCGTCCCGTGTTGACAGATCCCGAGAAAAAATCAAGAAGCCTGGACTAAAATCAAAGGCGGCTGTGCACCCATTTTTGCATGCTGTACGGTGCAGCCACGGTCGATACTCCTCTTACCACTATCTTCAGGTCCTCACCGCTGCTCACGCTTTCTTCTTGAAATTCCAGACCCCGATTGACGCACCCATTCAGAGTCTGCGGCTCTTGCATTAAACTGTGAGGACTGGGGCGAGTAAAGCCCTATATTGATCATGAAATCGGAAGAACAGCATTGCGACAGTCATGCCACCACCTGGCCTTCCCGGGACACAATACATCTTATACCTACACCCGGTAGAGGGGAGGGGACTCCGAAACAATTCGTAGGTAGTGTAGCTATAACGAGCAGCTTTGAGTAACTCTCCTTGGCCCCCGAAGGAACCGATGGAGTTGAAACTGATAATCGTGATCGGTTTGCCTGCTATCCTCATATTGCTTGGTATTTTGCTGGAGGTTGCCATCAAGCTCTCCACTGAACAAGGTGGTGGGTGTCTCAAGGTTCGACCATAGTTTGGGCCATTTACTTATGTTGTTATGCGGCTAGGCTTCAAAGTCCCCACGGTAAATGTCTTTGGTACAGTATCTGGACAATTTCTTGCCGTGGGTTATATGCTTACTTGAATCCCTGAACACATGAATGACATGTCGCCTAGTCCACTATTCCCTCACTGTGAGTCTTTAGTCGTGGTTTTATGGTGCTCCCGACCTCGTGAAAGAGACCCGTGCACCCAACCACTGCATAATACTGAGTCGGTGCCACGACGGCTATTCTCAAACACACTATTTTCCGCCATTCAGTTTCAACTCACGCAACGTGACTAACGGCTCTCGGTTCAGCATTTTCATTCCAATAGTTACTTTATATAAGGAGCTTGACACGGCAATACGGTGGTTTCAGGTATGGGAAGGGCTAGGCTCTAGCAGATACGTCCTAATCGGTAATCTTCTGCCTGAATTTTTTCAAAATAGCCCTATATCGTCCTTCAACAAGGAAACGCCAGAGCAGAAGAAAGTTTGCTCCTCGATTACGTACGTGTTATCTTCACGATAATCTCAAGTTGATGTATCACTCGACGAATTCAGATCAATTTAGGGCAAGTAGACCGGTCCGAGTGATAGGCTCTAGCCAATTAACATTTCCCCGCTTAGGTCCTTTTTTTCGCTATTTCGTGCGCATAAATACAAGCATCGCGTCGTCTTCTGGTCGTGTCTCACAGTTGCGTTCACATGTGCTTTCCAACCGTTAGGCAAGTGAAATTCACCTTCCTTCGTCTTGCCTTAATTTATTAGACATGACAATTCTAGTTGGCGCTATGCTCCAAATCAGATTATCCTCGCAAACTGACGGTAAGAATGTGTTCTGGAAATCGTGGCCAGTACATAATATAACACAGGCAGTAATCTGACGTGCACGGAACAACTCGCTCTTGCGCCAGACATACAACAGCTGGATGGGTTCATGGCCGCAGCTGGACAGGTGGAAGCATCAGACAGGCTTGCAGGGTCTGCTGGCCCTTCCTTCGTCTTTGCTAACCTTGCGACAGCCGAATTATTGGTTTGTCCCTCGATGATATATCTTCCTGGTATCTCTAAACTTATCACTAGCTTTCCGAATTATCTGGTCTGAATGGCACGGCAGCGGTGAATGTGACCGGAATTTCAACAACTACCAACTGTGCAAGCTCAATATGGAATGTTGTAACGGAAATAGCTCCTACCCAGCTGAAGGTCACCTCTGTGATGGCAACGAACAACTGCACAACGGAATTTAGTTTGAACAGCACGGTAGTTTGGCTTGAACTGTGCCTCAGAAATTTGATTGACTCAGTTTGATAGGCAGCTACTCAGCAGTACGGTGTTATCAGTGCCTCTTGTGGAGGCTTCTTTGGCAGCAACCAAAACTTCCAACCTGTAATGTTCTGGTGTGTAACATTTCAATTCTTCCACTATCTTCATTCCATGTCATTATTTATTCAGGTACTTTCATATGAAAGAGGGTACGGCTGAGGTAGAAACGGTGTTCTGCCTCCCCACAATCCAATCCTCCATAGTTAGGGTCATGGCAGACTTGGAGAATGGCAAGCTCAATGAAGTAACACAGCTTTCCCCTGTTGAAGCCAATAACAATGTTACGGGTACAGTTGCACCTTTCAAAGGAAAGGCTTTCAATGGGTGAGCTTCTCTTGATATGGATAATGGCACCGCACCAACTACACTTTAGCCTATTTTTTAATGACACCGAGGATCCTTTTATCCAGGCTAAAGCAAGTGCTATTCGATCAATTTTGCCGGGCACTATTTATCGGAGGGCCATCCGAAGACCTGAGGGACTTCAGGGGGTATTTGACCGGCCAAATGGAATGCTGGACCTCACAAGTCAAGCTTATGTACGTGGTTATTTCTTATTAAAGGCGCTGATTGAAACCTAGTACTTGGATAGTCTCAATATCTCACCATATCAGCAAGACTTAACTATTTCATAAAACGGAATGAAACGATTGCCGCAGAGATAACTTCGCTTCAACCAAGATTATATATCGAGTACGCAGCACTTCATTGTACTTAAATATTGGGTTATTGATGGCACCGCTAGTCCCTTGCCTGCTCACTTTCTGGCCTCCTTCCTCCTTCTTACTGGCATTGTAGGGGGTATTGTACATATCATCCATCGCCGTCAGCGGAAAAGGTTAATTCTGGCCGCACCTCCGGGAAGCATTGCTTCTACCATGGCATTAACTGCCCACTCTGGCGTTGGGACGTTTTTATATCCTTATGACGATGGGAAGACACTCGAGAGAAAACTAGAGGATATGAGGTTTTGTTTGGATGAACGGACGGGAGCTATGGTCGCGGATAGAGCCTCATTGGGATGGATTCCACATCAGAGTGCTGATGATCATCTACTTGCATTGCTGAGCATACAGAGGAACCACTGATCTGGTGGGAACTGAAAGGCAATATTGAATGAAATTTGAGCCAGGGTCGTTGGCCGAGTCATCGGCTGGCATTTGGGCACTCATTGTCCGGGTCAATCACGTATCAACATTCGAAATAATTGTCTCAGCCAATAAGGAGATGTTCTTCAGGTCGCAGGCATCCTACTAGGTGCATGCTGGTGTTTCTTTCTGAAGCATGACAATGTGATTTTGGATTTTCTCAAAGACTGAAGTTCCCAAGTAACAACATTATGACGAGAGAAAGCGTGGGTACTAGGCGCCAACTGCCCCCCTGACGAGAGAGCCTCACTAAGATTCCATCAAGCTTGCCAGGCCTCAAGTATATCACTCGAGCGAGTTTCCTCTCCTATATTATGTTCTATCATATTGAGTGAAGAGCGATAGCCACACAAATATGCACCCTGTGTTGGTGACCAGTATAAAGTTATCAGGAGAGAAATACAGGAAAATATGTCCTTGCAAGTGTGTCATCTTCCTGACATTGTCAAAATGCTAACCCGATTGGATCAGAGTCTATGGTATTCCATTATTTTTGAGCAGGAAACACTGGATTCGAGACATGGGCAAAGCTAAGATACATGTAACCACACAGCGTGTGAATAGAATTTCTGAGGGCCAGATCCCCACAGACCTGTCCCTTGAATGTAGGGCCTCGACAAGAAAGGCTCAACCCCCGCTCCCTCTGATATATGTCGATAGAAGAACCCTTCAAGCTATGTCAATTGGCTGGCCAGCTCCGTTATCAAACCGCAGCGTCGAAATTCTTTGCTCAACCAAAGATTTCGAAAGCTTGCAGTTGGCTTCGCGTAAGTTAATTATCAGCCGCGTTCCCTAGTGATCATTCAGATTTGGCCGTTTTCAAGAGAAAAATACTTACGCAAATGCAATGTGTGACTGACAGCCACCTAAATAAGGTGCAAAGTTCTGGAAAAAGCTATACAGTAAAGATATTAGAGACTTACGGTGTCCAATCTATGGTGAAGAGGTACAGGTTCTTTGAATTTTGTGCTACAAATCCAAACATGCTCACGACTTGTGACCAATGCAATCAGTAACAGTAAGGAGGAAAAATAATTCACGCTTTCTCACCAAAAATCCTAAGAGTTCAGTAGGGTCAGTATAATCGGGGGAGCAAGGCAAAGTACGGTGTGCTCACGGAATCAGGAACAAGGTTCCATCACGATAAAAAACATATATGAGTGGCGTGAATCTTTTTACATTTTCAATTCTGCTTGTGAGAGTATGCCCGGGGAGCCTCGACTGCATCAGAGATGGATAGAGTTTCACGAACGTCAAGAGAAGTTCAATGCCTGGTGCAAACTAAATGAATAGTCATCAAATTAAGGTTTGGCTTACGACGCACTGGTACTAGCCAATCGGGTAACCCTGTTTAACATATCAGTACTTGTATGGGGCCAGACTGTGTCTATGTAATTACCATACTACAACGAAGGACTTTTTGAAACTAGGGCGGAGTGTGGGGGGCATGTGTGACCAACAGCCGTGCAGTGGATATCGATCAGCTACATATCTCCACTCAACAACTTCACTCCTAGTTGACACTATTGCACCAGCCTACGCTGTCGTTAATATACTGCCATCTTAAGCAAAGGTGAAGCATACAAGTATTTCAACTACATTCCTGTTAGACAGTTATGGACAAGTACACCATGGTTTAGCACATACCAGCCGTCATGAAACAGAGCAAAACTGTGACTATGATTGTTCAGAGCGAAGGTACCTATTGAGCTGGATATTCCACACCTTTGAAATTATTGGACCACAATGCACGAAGCCTCATGACAATCAATATTTTCATTATTGCGGGGAGGACCCTGTATAAGGCCCGGTGAGCCAAAGCATGATTGAGTAGTTCGGGACCTGTTGGGGTCGTGAGATACCAGTGGGAACTTACCAGACTCCGGCGGCATCGTATACCATACACCTGAAATGTTCCAGTCGGCATCTATTAGATCGGAAGTAATGACTTACATCTAACAAGTAGAGGTTGGCATTGAATAATATATACGCAGGATTTACTTACAGAAGGAAATTTATTTGTTAGGTTCCCTGGAATTTATAATCTTGTTGCCAGAAACGCGAGGGAAAACCCAGAGAACTGCTTACCACAGATACCGAGACTGAGCGCCTATCAGTTCTGAAGGCATAGAGGAAGATATCATTATACGTACATTATTCCCAGAAACGCGAACAAGCGAAGTAAGATATAGACAGTTCGGATCAGTGACCACGACCCTCTACCCTCCACTGAGCCAGTATTAACCATGAATTATCTAGCCAAGTACCGATATATGTGTTCAACCTGTGCCCTTTAAGTTGTTGAATGCTAAATAAAAAATATCCCCTTACCTCGCGTGAAAACATGCAGAGGGAATCATAGACAAGGAGAGTGACAACAGGAACTGGTATTGTCGATGGGTCATCTACATTATCTTGTCCATCTGGTCACTGGGATGGGAAGCTTACAGTAGGCATAGGAGATCGTTTGTACCAGCTGAATATCCGTTACAATATCGTCAGCTGTAGCTGGGCGGTTCGACATAACTGAGAGGGGTATGTAGGAGAGAACTTGATCGGGTACGAAGTCTCCTACTGCATCTCGTAGATGTGTTCGGTTAAATATGAGCCTGAAGAATGAGTACTACTGATGATATTCTGCCATCAACCGGCAGCTCAAAGATTACGATCAGATCGTCACCGAGCTCGGACAACCCCACTGAAGTCAAAACAGGGCATCCCCTCTCTCGGGCCCACCCGGGGGTTCGCGTTTTCATGAATATCTTACAACGTATTGCCGTAGTCTGCCTCAGAACACCACCAAATAGTGTACATGTTTGGTACTAACGAGTATGAATGAGGGGATGAGGGTGTAAGAGAGTGGGGATATTCATGCAGACGTGAACTCCCGGGTGGGCCCGAGAAGGGAGGCATAGTATGTGCGCGTGAACCGCCTCTCATCAGCACCATCATGCTTCACTCAGCTGAACCATCAACCGGCCCGTGTCGGCACAGCGTGACAAAGGCGTGGTGGCCGAACCTCCAGCGCTGACCGAGAGACTGCTTTACTTGTAGTGCTAACTATTTTAGACGACGCACAGTACTGATTAAAGCTAAAGAGCGATGTTGTGGTCAAAGAATTGTAGTTGATACTATCAATCCTACCTATATGCCATCGTTTCAGGTAAGGCCTTTGGTATTTGCGCTGGATGTTCGTGTTTAGCAAGCCAAGTGTTCCATCAAGACAGCTTCTCAACCTCGGTGGGTCCGTGGAGACGAAACATCCTATAGGCGCGCACCGGTTGAGAAAAAGCCAACGCCGAGGTTTGACAGGCATAGATCAGCTCTCGATTGTGGCCTAGCGTCCGGCCTCCTCGTGAAAGCAAAATATAAACCTCTGTGAGTATGCTGAAAGTGGAATCAAGGATCTAAATCTGTATATTCCCTTCATATTTTTGGTGCGATGGTAGGCTTGGTGAAGGTGATATCCCTATATTGCCGAGAACACAGTCGACTGCTTTGCTGAGCACTGCGCCAAGTTGGCCACGAAGTTTCAAGTGCGTTCATCCAGTTAGTAGCTAGTCGTGGTCAATGGCTACCACATTGAAACGGGTGGGGCGTGGCGACCGTGATCGTCGCTACAAATACGCCACCAGAGCATCACCAAGATGCAGGAATGGACAAATGTGTGTGTAACAACTTTCGATATAGACACTTCCGAAGCGAATCGGAAGCGAGATAGGTCACTGATAATACAGCGTAGTTGCATGGCACCCAAATAACCACGGGCTACTTGCTTCCGTTCGAGCCGTGAACGTGAGAACCGCGAGGATATAGGCTATCTGCGACCGTGTTACCCATGCCACCGGGATTATCCAATACTTGTTCAAGACCACTAAATCAAGATCAACATATCAGGGGTGCTTCCTATTGCACCTATCCCCCTTTCTTTTTCCTCCTCCCCCCTCCTTGTCATCCTCAACACAAATTTCTCGGAAATAATGGCTGAGCTGCTACATGCGAATCTAGTGAGGGCAGGTTGTTATCATTTTGTTGTGTGAACATGGGCAATTTCCATATGAGCTTCACCTGTTCAATGCACTGTCTTCATTGATTAGTTGTCGCTCAGCGTCAGAAAAGCATTAGTGACTGTTAGCGGTCAATGGGTAGGCAATGTATGGATAAATGTACTATTATTCGCATAACCCTGTTCTAAGTGCACAATCTAGGTGTCCAATTTCCTCCCTGTTGGTGAGGCGCGGTGAATAAGTGCACGGAAAATATATTTCCTTACCTTTCATTTTGTTTATTGACCAAAGACCCAAAAGTAGACGTAGTCTACAACACACCGGCATGTATTTCATATTCCACATGCCGGTGTTCCGCTTGTTTTAGAACTATGCAGTTTACCCTTTTCTGTAGTTACAAAAGCGATGTCTATACGTAGGCACACCTCAGCTGTTCACGACATAGCGTGGCGCTGAGGTGAGCAAACTCATTCTATTTTTAAAGTACAGTAACTAACTACACTGTAGTACGTTTGTCAATAGGTACGGAATCAAGTAGCTGTTCACGACGTAGCGTGGCGCTGAGTACGTTTGTCAATACTCCCTCATCCTGAATATCCACCGGAGGCCCTATACAAGCATGTCTTGTTGTCTGCTCTCACAATATGTAGCCCAGGTAGCATTGACATCCTCTGCTCAACCAAAGATCTCTTTGTGAAGGAGCTAATGATGGCAATTGGATTGAGGGCACAAAGAGCATAGTAAAGCCGACTAAAGGCTTACGGCTTAGGACCCAGGGCTTGTGATACCATAAACCCTTCGGATTCTTGCAGCGGTGAGTAACTCTCAAAATAATGAAGGATCATAGCACCCCTTGTAGTGCTAGTGCAATCAGGCTCGTGTAAATAATTCTAGTGTTGTTTAGAAATATACTATATTGGTATGATTTAGTTTTGCTTGAGTGATGAAGGGCTGGTAGCATTGTTAGAACTGGCGGGAAGAATCCTGATCTTCGTCAGGGTCATGCATCCAATACCGCGAGGCGTAAGGTAGACGACATCAGGAACCGGCACGTTTAGGTAAGCAGCTTAGTAAGCGCCAAGAGTGGCCAAATGCTGCGTTCGCAAAAAAAAAAAAGTTGTACAGCCATGATTTTGTACTTTCTAGTTGACTTTACCATGCTTGTCTTCAAATTCTTTCTTCAAATCTGTAAGAATTTCAGCGGGAAGGCACCTATGACCGTGATACTTCCTGTTGGCCCACGCGGCCTCAGGACCTGACAGACCCTGTGAATACGCATTGATAAATTGGTGTTTCCTCGGTGCTCTTTCCCTCTCTCATCCCCCCTATATGGTCACGTGTCGAGTCACGTGCATGATTATATAAGCGGCCAAATATTGAGATCGTGATTTTGAGTTTCTTTATCTCTTGTTCCTAAGTAATAATTGAGACATTTCGTGACATTTTGGGTGAAAAAATTTCAACCCTCAAAATATTAAGGTGCTCTAAGTTTTGTGAAAAAATAATCTCATAGAGATTTAGCTACATCCATTTTACATACTCTGATGATGTTATTTTGGTGCTAAGTGTTTCTATGTGTGAGAGATAGGAGCCACCAGTTGCAGTCGAGTTTTGATTATGTAAGGGTGCCGGTTCCTGATGTCGTCTACCTTAAGTTGAGGACCTTCCGAGTCTCGATTTTCGAGTACTAGGAATTACCAATGAAATAGTCTCCGGTCGTCGAATTACTTCTTGGCACCGTCTACGGTCGTTTATCCTAATTGATTCAATAAGTTGGTAATAAATGGCTGAATTTAGGGTGAGCGTACACTGCGAGCATTGCAATCATATAGACTTTCGATCAAGTTAGTGGTACGTCTGACACGAAATATAAGATCGAACCAACCTCGTCCACGTGAAAGAAATATGCTCGTAGAAATAAGGGTATCGGCCAGCAGCAGATACTAGATGGTCGGAGATGATTAGCATTTTTATACGCGAGGGCAAGCGGTGCTGAGCTCACTGTGAGTAAATGAACAATTGTTGAGACCCTAGTCCCTGAGGGGGTTAATCATTTCACATCGGACTGGCATTAGAGCGCCTACCACAAAATTGCCCCAGTACTCATAGTCCAATACATCAAGCTTCGGATTGCCCGTATTGTCCCCCCGCTGAGGGCAACCAGGTACACTTGATTAGCATGTACTCGGAAAACGGGTCCAAATCACGAAATAGATCCAGAGGTATACCTACCGCTTGCGTACCCCCCGACTTCGATGGTACAACAGCCAGATCATGGTCAACGCGATGACTCCGTCCGACACAAACTTGAAAACGTATGACAGAATTAGCCAGATCTGTGAACAGTGAACATACCGCTTCTGTAAAAAATGGGGAGGGCATACACGGTTTACCATCATCTCGGGGAAACAGGGAATGCGAATCCTATGCTAATCGTTCAGGGAATGCGCTTAATAGGGAGAGACGTTCAAAACGACACCGACATCCCGTGTAGATAGACTTTACCGTGATAGATTGGAATATCAATAAAATTAGAATAAATCAAATAGAGGGGAACAGACTCACCCAAAACAAAGACTAGGATCCAGGGCGATCAACCAACTCATTAGGTCGTGGTTGCAAGCCACCTAACCCCAACTCACCTCCTCCGGCTGTGTATGGAAGAAACTGGTCGGAGGGGAACATCAACATATCAGGTCTTTTGTTTTTGTTTGCATATTCTGTGCCGTACCGCAAGGAGAGCTAATCTCTTCCTTTCTGCAACTGGAAGTGATAGATTTTCGTGACCGTCCCAGTAGATTATGCTGGAACACTCACATCGCCACATTCGCACGATGAAAAATCTATGTGATGATGATTGGGACTCGAGGTTAGGGTGGAACATGAAGGAAATCAAGTACTCACAGCTCAACTAATAAGCAACACAACTCCTGATATCGTCAATAGTCTAACTTGAGACAGACCACTCGTAAAACTTCACATACTGTCAGGACAAGCATGGCCTACAGAGAGAGATGTTGTGAACAATAAAGCGGCAAAAGTATACAAAGAGCTCACATTATGCGACCTTCAACAAGTCAAGGTATGAGGATTGAGATTCGATTTTACAGTCAGAACAAGGATATGCAACTTACCAGTGGTCACAGTAGTAAAAGTAGTGATCATCTACACCAATTCCCCGAATTATGAGAAGATAATATAAATTTCCGACAGTTGCAGTCAATGTCAGGGTATCAACCTATTGGAAATCGGTCCGTCAAGCTTGGGCAGCCGGGTGAAGACCTTCTACTAACAACCCACACCAGAGCAATCTGGGAGAACAGATTAGTTGATGTTGACTAGCTGTCGTTGTATCAAGGAGCGAAGACGCACAAAATATCTGAATGCTAAGGGATCCTGTGAATAGGATCGGAAATACCACACAGTCTGGCTGGAGGCTATTCCGTAGAGGCTGTCACAGACAAGGCATAACACATCCGAAACCAGCCTCAGAGAGATCTAAAAAGAACATGGTTATGATGAACAGACTTACGCGAAAGCAAAACTTCCTCCGATACTCATCGCTCCGAAAATCATGTCTACGCTGCCAGGGCTCTCGTATGGATCCCCTGTGCCTGTAGTTGGAAGCGGCGGCGGTGTGTCAGACATAACCTTGCGAATTGTTACTGGGTCTATGAAGGTCCAAGGGGCGATACGGGATCGGAGCGCGGCGGTGTGAGGAACATTTGGCGCACCCTCACCTGTCCTTACTTTATATGCGCGCCTTACATCACAAAGGAACGTATGTAAACCCGGCATGCCTAGGTCCCATGGTCACCATAATAGGTCAGGTGAAAAATCGTCACATATTGCCATTCATTTGTACGAGATATTCTGTATCCGCCTGTCAAACGTCAGAATGGTAAGTTATGCTTGCTCACGGTTCAGCAGCAAGATTTCGAAACCGTGGCAACTATCGCAGTCGGGCGGCCGCCAGGCCCACATGAAGGTACAGCAGACTGACCTCTCCCGTCCGACTTGAAAACGGTGTCTATAAACCCTCTCACAAGTGGAAGAACCACTAGTCCCCACCGCCGTCTCACTATACAAATTACGCAATACATCAAAACCGAATAAAGGTCGACATGCAATTTGCTGTCGTCCATACCAGCATTTTATTATTGGCCTCCGCCCACAGCTGCTGATTAACCAAACTCTTGCCTCAACCGATGCGAACTCGGGATTGGGGATCATGCTTATGGCAACGCATGCGCATTGCGCACAACTCTGAGCTGCCATTGTTGAATTACGCATTGGCCTGGTTTTGAATTGGACAACAGGGTCCCAATGCAAAACGAATGCAGTTCTAGTTCCGCTGGAATATTTATGGCGTGGACTCTGGACCGGGGACAAGTGAGCTGTATCTGAGAGCTACGAGTATGTTGGGAACATCATCCTAACACTTTTCTCCTGGAAGCGTAGCAAGTAGTTGTTCGAAAATAATAATAAGATATTCAAGACTTATATCAAGTAGGTAACATGGAATCATAATATCATGTCCCGTCCTTTTGGAGATGTTCCTTATCAGATCCCCCGATTTACAATCTTATGCTACCTATGTACCCATGCGCTCCGTGAACTGATAATAACACATCTCTGCGGCGGCGCTTCACGGTGGTGATAATGTACCCACAGCGCATGACTATTGACACAATACTTATGGTCCGGTTAGTGATAACCCAAAAACATCATGAGAGAATAAATGTGAATAACTGGCAATCCCTCAACGGACTCAAGTTGTGGGATCAGTCAAAATAGAAGGAAAAGAAAGCCTTTTTTCTAGACAAAAATGACACAAAGAAACATAACAAGAATTAGTGTACAGTGGATGCCAAGTTTACGCCACATCCGGTGATCTACGTCAATCATAAAACTTCAAACACTCGTAATAACTCTTGATGCAAGAGCAGGAACATTAGGACATGTTGTTCAATTCATGCCCTGCTTCGCAGCTGTCTTCTCTTCCTGGCTAGGGAAGGAGGTGAAATAATCTTTGAGTTTGTCGATCGGGGCTTGGAGGAACCCAACAAGAGTCTCATAGGGTGGCTGATTGGGGGCACTGGGATGGGGCCTAAACACAAATTTCATTATGAATGCAAGCTAAAAGCATCAAAATAAGGTACTTGCCTGGTCGGGGCGAAATGTTTCGTCCTTTCGAAAGAGTGGGCTGCGTTTTGGCTACCTTCAAGACCAACAGCCTTCTCAAGGAGGGGCAGGTCCTCATTTTCCTCGCTATCGTTATGCGTTCTCAAATGGTTCATAAGGTCTTGTAACAGCGTAGCATGTTCTGCTCCTCCTGGTGCAAGTCCCTCAAGTTGGTAGAGTTTCTCCTTTACATACTGCAGCACGAGCAATGAGTTTTGTATGAGGTGAAACCCGATGGTAGCGGCTTACTTGGTGGTCTTCGCGGTCATGGTCTGCGAGTTGCTTACCCTTCGCCCCAAGGTGTTTCTCCATGAGAGGGTAAACAACAATTTCCTCGGCTACGGCGTGCCGTGCGATTTCCCAGGTGAGCAGGTTTGCCCAGCGCTTTTGGGCGGCGGAGTCGCCCTTAGCTTGAGTGTACTTGTCAAAGTACAGGTACATCTGGATATTTATCAGTAGGCCGCTGAGCACTCACAGGCGGTCACCAACTTCATCATGGTCTTCCTTGACTGCCTTGAAGAGTGGCTGCATCTGTGTCGACATTGTTCTCAACCCTGTAGACAATGGGGCGCGGAGGATAGGTGCTAGTCGTAACATGACAGTGAAGGCTATTTATATAGCTCTCAGACCTGTATTGGAGTGAAGGTCGCCGACTGACGTCAATGATAGATCGATAATCCATGGGTCATCGATTACATATATATGTTAATCCCGCACGCGATACGATCGTAGCTTCCCAAGCCAATCAAAGTAAACGCTCTCACTTTGACTAATCATGGTGTTGCGTAACCCGAAAGCTCCACAGAGTACCGTGGCCTACCTAGCGGACGAACGCCTGCGAAAGTTCACAAGTCTTCGAAAGCCTTCGAGAGCCTGAGCCCCACCAAAATGCTCCCATGAAGCCAATGGCCCTGAAAATTTGAGGCTGAGTGTCCTAAAATTACCCAATGGGATGTGAATTGCCATCAATGTGCTGGTAAATAACGGGGATCATTTGGGGACAAAACCTTACAATCTATTTCTATTTCATCGCCGGTTTTGCTCCACCATCGGATAAGACCTGGAGGTCGTTGAGCAAGGAAGACGCTGGTGATTATTAGTCGAGAACCATTGAATAAACAAACCTGATGCCCAAGGGGTGAGGGGGCAAATCCTTTAGACGAGCACTGCTAAATTAGTAACCTGGTCAGGAGCACTAGTCTTTTCCCCTTCACTTGCTCCAATGGCGTGTAGGGTGGTGTCTACACGAGGGCTCAGGGGCCGTCGTTCGGTGTGGATTGAGGGCTCCCCTCGCCCCCAGGATCTTCGGTATTGACGTTATCTGATAATCGATGGTTCTTGTCGACTCTTCTATTTCTCGAGTTCCAATTCCGGCTGGCCATGTGGTGAGTAGTTTTCATATCTCTCGACAGCAGGGTCGACGTCACTGGCATAGCCATTTTATCTTAGGATATGATTTTCCAGCCTGAGTAGTTCACTGCATAGTCATGACTCACTTGGGTACACATCATGCTCGCCGCATACTTTGCAAAAGACCTCAGATTAAGACGGATTATTTACATATGGTTGAGGTAGTGTCGTCTTTCTGCGCCTCAGCACCAGATTGTTTTGCGCGGAATGCAAGCGTAAATGCCCAAAAAGAAAAAAGTGGGCACACGTGACTGCGCAACGTGCTTCAGCGCTAATCGAATTTCAGCAAGTTGACTTGCGTTTCCGGTCTCGAGGCTCCCTCACTCACCCTCCTTTAAGGATATAGCAGATTCTCTGATCGGACTCTTTCGACAATGGCAGACAAAATGAACGACCTCGTTACATTCTTCCAGCACAACACAGACCTCAAACAAAAGTCACTCCTCATTGTCCTGGCATCCATCACCTTCAACCCTACAGCATGGAACATCGTTGCTCGTAATGGTCAGTTTCCTGCCTCTCTCCCACACATGAGCATGCACTCAACATACTTTGCCCACGGGTAGAATACAGAAACAAAACTATCACACGGCTTTTTGGGGGCAACCCGCGCCACGGCTGCTACTTTCTAGCACTACTCATCTTTTCCTTCGGCATCCTCCGCGACCATCTCTACCACAAGGCACTCGCGGACCAGCCACGCGTACCTCTCCTGCCTGAGCCCTATGCTACTTATGTCCCTCTTGCGCTTTTGGCGCTTGGACAGCTCTTTGTTATTACCTCCACGTATGCCTTGGGCATCACCGGAACCTTCCTAGGCGACTATTTTGGGATCTTGATGGATCACAGAGTGACCGGGTATGTCATGATATAAATATCCAGATCACTTACTTTAAGATGTGCTGATCACATACTGCGTTCAGGTTCCCCTTCAACACTCTCGAGGACCCTATGTACGTTGGTAGTACACTTTCGTTCCTTGGCACCGCCCTCTGGTACGTCTACACTTTTTTTCGAGCACTTATGAATCCTCAAGCTGCTTGCACAGGTACGAGCGTCCCGCTGGTCTGCTCATTACCCTTTATGTCTGGATTGGCTACGTCATAGCGCTTCGCTTCGAAGGGTGCGTCCGTTACTTGTTTCGTTGCCATCGTAGCCCCCGTTCACTGTTTTGTTCTCAGACCTTTCACTGCCATGATCTATGCTCAACGAGCTAAAGAGTCCGACAAGAAGTCGTCTTGAGTTTGACCTTTTTGCTTCCCCTTTGGCCTCCACGCACAACTAGACTCTCATCAGTTACTCCTTGATATTGGGCTTCAACACCCAATTTATGACATTATGATCTCGTAGCGTTTTTTGTGTTGATTAGCATGGCGGCGGTTGTGTGTCACTGATCAACGTCTCATCGATAGCCTCTACGGACTGTCTTCATATACGGATGCCTGTGGTAAGGTAGACGACATCAGGAACCGGCACCCTTACATAATCAAAACTCGACTGCAACTGGTGGCTCCTATCTCTCACACATAGAAACACTTAGCACCAAAATAACATCATCAGAGTATGTAAAATGGATGTAGCTAAATCTCTATGAGATTATTTTTTCACAAAACTTAGAGCACCTTAATATTTTGAGGGTTGAAATTTTTTCACCCAAAATGTCACGAAATGTCTCAATTATTACTTAGGAACAAGAGATAAAGAAACTCAAAATCACGATCTCAATATTTGGCCGCTTATATAATCATGCACGTGACTCGACACGTGACCATATAGGGGGGATGAGAGAGGGAAAGAGCACCGAGGAAACACCAATTTATCAATGCGTATTCACAGGGTCTGTCAGGTCCTGAGGCCGCGTGGGCCAACAGGAAGTATCACGGTCATAGGTGCCTTCCCGCTGAAATTCTTACAGATTTGAAGAAAGAATTTGAAGACAAGCATGGTAAAGTCAACTAGAAAGTACAAAATCATGGCTGTACAACTTTTTTTTTTTTGCGAACGCAGCATTTGGCCGCTCTTGGCGCTTACTAAGCTGCTTACCTAAACGTGCCGGTTCCTGATGTCGTCTACCTTACCAGAGTGCCACTCAATTTATTTATTGTGCCCCCCACAAATCAGCTCCCTCTGGTTGTTCAAAGAACACCAAGATCATATATCAGTTCAGGCCGTGTTCCTTCTGTGGGAGTGGAGTCAACCAACTCTTGCAGTAAACTAGCCGCCGCCTTTGTCTCGTAATGTCCGCTCAGGCAGATAGCTAGGATTTGCCAGGCAAGGTGGCACGCTTTCTATGTCTCTAGTCTATTCACTAACTAAACTCGTATCCATCTACGACCTTATCCCAAATCCCCTTTGCATCAACTTCCGCATCTAGCCTCGTAGCCAACAAATATGCGCCACTTAGTTTACTTGTAACGCCAACAAGTCAGCTCATTTGTCCCTATTAAAGTAAAAGAAAAAGGACATACCGGTTGAGACTATACGTCTCTCTCGGAGGTGGTGTCAATCGATGTTGCAACATCACCGGAATAAAAGTCCTAATCTCCTTTGTGATATCCGCCCACATTGAGTGTGGGCCAAAGGCAAATGGCCGCGATGCCGAGGGTCTGAACGGGGTGGCGAAGGAGCTTCATTGATGTTATATGTGCGTTGAGCATGATCTAGATTTGTGAGGCGTTAAGTGATATGGCAAAGACGAAAAAAGAATCCAGTTGCAAACAGACCTCGTTTTCTTCTCCTGTCAAATACCCGAGTTTTAGACTCCACTCTTTACATGCTTCGTCGTCCTCTGATGCAGCTGCTTGGAGAAGTCGGAGCCAATTATCCATAAAATCTTTGGTGTATGTTCTAGTTGCACCAAAGTCCACCAACTCGATCTATTACAAAAAGAGAATGAGAGAAAGAACCCAAGAAACTATCACAAAAAACACGCTCACCTGTCGTGTGTTCTGATTCCACAAAAAGTTGGTCCAATTAGGGTCAGTCTGCATTGTTCGGAATTCGAAAAGCTCTCGGAGACAAAGTTCGATTATGGCTGCTGCAATCTGTAACATACCCTCGTTCAGGCGGCAGTCTCGTGAAGAGATAGGCTGTCAAACGTACATCGGTTGCGATCCTGTTGGTTCAGCCCCAGTCTCATAGCCTCACCGACACTAACCCCTTCAACCTTCTCCATCACCAGCACCGTATCCGTACTCCCTTCCCACACCCACGGCACCTTTGAATCTCTTGTCCTCCCCTAAAAATTCTTTCGACCCAAACAATGCGCAGGGACCCTGCCTCCCGCTCATACGAACACTCATCGGCCAGTTCCTCCTTCATCACTTCCTACCGTCCTCTCCAAAAACATGCCTCTAGGCAGAATCCGACTCGCAGGTCAACAGCATCCTCACATACCCTAGATCACTCTCAATCGAAGTTACGGATATTTGGGAACTGGACTTTAACTGCGACGGGTGTAGGGGACTGAGTGGGTGAGGAGGCAGAGTTGAGGATGGCGGAGTGGACTTGACCAATAGAAGCGGCTGCGAAGGGGATATGGTCAAAGGAGGTGAAATAAGTGGATTCCCAGTCTGGGCCGAGGGTGCTGGAGAGTGTTTGTTGGAGTTGCCAATCGGGCATGTAGTGTGCGCTGTCTTGAACCCGTCGGAAAATAGCATCAACGTCTGGCGGAAGCATGTAGGTATCTATCAGATAGGGCAGGGTTTCAGTTCGTGCTAGGGTGGGCTGTGAAGCGGAAAAAAAAACTTGTTACCTTGGATGCTCAGGAATTGGCCGAGCTTGAGCGCCGCGCCGCGCATTTGGGAGAGTTTGGAGACGAGACGACGGATGTTAGCTTCTGTCATTATGAGAGAGCCTTGAGATTCCCCGTCGGTTTGGCCAGTGCGGCGCAGGAGTTCAGTTGCAGCACCGTAGCCCAGAGACGCTGCGAGACCTGGGTGAAAATGTTGTAGCATCAGCATTAGAAATGTGTTCATACAGCATACTAACCTCCGTAGTGAAACAGACGTCCGATGCGGGATGAGGGAACCGTGGACGACAGGAGAACGCGAGCAGGCATTGGGGTGGGGGAGGACGCATCCATGGGTGGCTCCTTTGAGACTGAGCACACGAATATGAGAGGTGTAGTGATGAGCTTACAGGTTCTGTAATCGCCGCTGCTGGGCTTGCATGTTCTGGCATGGCTGGACTAGTGGCCGGGATATCAACTTGCGTTTCTGGTTCTCGACTGGGCACTGGTTCTGGTATGTCCACGACCACCGGCCTTCGACTCTGCAGCCGTCTCCAAGGAAACGAACGGAATGGTTTCTGGTAGTGCATTGCGCACCCCCAAGGCCCCTACACTTCGGATAGTCTGATCCTGTAGATTTCTTTCAGCAGGCTCCTGCCTTGGGGGAACCGCGGGCTCGACGCGTCGCTGGTTCCGCACACAAGGAGCATCTAGTAGGTGTGGTGAGAGTTGTGCAGCCTTGTAGCGGAGAACATTAGAAAGGATGTCTGCAGAGGTGTGGAGGACACAGAGCCAGTTGTACGCTGGTCCTGGTGGCATCGAATCAATTTATTTGTTTGGAGGAGAGGAAGCGCGTGAGCATGTTTGGATCGGGGGCCGTTGCCAAATACCGGGAGTCCCTTCGGAAGGTCCGTCGGCGCCATTCCGGAGCCATTGCGATCAGTGGAGGGCCGTTGCACTCACTAACACTCTCATACTTTCAGGGAAAAGCAATAGTCCCTCCCAGAGCTTCCCAGACCCTCTCGACCTCAAGCGTCCTCGCTAAAGGCTCTTGGATCTGACCCGAGTATCACCCTGGCAAGCGCCCTCCGTCCTCAACGAAAACCGGAAAGGCTTCATTCTACTTGATATCATAAATCCCCATATCTATCCATCCCCAGGTGCCACAAGATTGCTGATTGAGTTCCGTTCTCGGCAGGTAACTCTCCCCATCAAGGGCATTGTTCGAGGGGGAAATCATTTCATCCGGGTCTCTCGACGAGTGGAGCTTGGGGCGGTTTGGCACCTGCCACCAGCATTTGGTTTATTTTATACCGCAAAATCCCACGGTTTTTTGCCACTGCAGCTGTGCAAAACCTCCTATATATCAACATTTGGCTTTGGTCTTAGGAGCAGGACGCCTACCTACCGGAGCACCCCATTAGCCTCCTGCTCATCCCCACTTCTCCTAACAGGGATCATTGAAGGCCAAACCCTGATCACGTAAAACTGGATTTCCTAGTCCCGGCCATAAGCTCGGATTATACTTAGGCTTCTTCGGTTAAACCAGGCACCTACATAACTGGTAATGCAGCTTTGTTCTCCCCGCCTTGCATTCCCCGCTTCCAACTTCACCTTATTCCGTTCTCTCAACGAATCCACCACATTTCCTCAACTATTTCCGATGTCGCAAGAACGAGTTCGAGTGGCTGTGGTGTAAGCATGAATCAGTCCCTCTTAATTTGCCTTACAGCTATGCAGATAGTTAATATTACAACAATATCCAGTGGGGCTGGAATCGTCGGCCTCACATTGGCTATAGCCCTTAGCGTTTTCGACGAATCCTCTAGAATCACCATCGATCTATATGAAGGCTTCTCCCGAGCTCTCTGAAATCGGCGCCGGTATCAATATCTGGCCAAGGACGTGGCAAGTCCTGAAAGGCATTGGCATGGCGCACACCCTCATCCCCCTCTTTGACCACTTTCCTGACCTCGAACCACGTAAATAAATTTCCCACTGCAACTTTTGCTGCCATGGAAGGAACTATTGAACGAATCGACTTTAATCAGGGGTCGCCTATGAAATCCGGAAGGCCGACCAGAGAAACGGATTTAAAGTCATGGATGTCATCAAAAACGGTGCGTCACACTTGCTATATTTACCACCCCACGACCCCCAAATACCCCAGTCTAGCTACAAACCCACCGAACTGACTGTTTTGTTCTCCCAGGAGGAGTTCTAAGAATCCACCGAGGCGAATTCCAACGCAGTCTTATCAAACACCTCCCACCCGCCGCCAGCAACAAATGCAACCTCCACCTCTCCCATCGCCTCATCGACTACACCGAATCACCAACGGACGTGACGCTCCATTTCGCTAATGGCACGTCTGCATCCTGCGATGTCCTTGTAGGCGCCGACGGGATCAAGTCGACGATGCGGCGACTCTTTTTGTCCCGGCTCCCAGATCCGGGAAAGTACCGAACATGCTTGGAACCGGTATGGTCTGGAACGGTTGCCTATCGTGGTTTAGTCAGTAGGGAGGCACTGGCGAAGGAGTTTCCAGATCACAGGGCTTTGAATCATCCTGGGATCATGGTGAGTCTTGTGATCATAATCTTCGATGGCCTAACTAAATTACTGTAGTACGTAGGCAAAAATAAAGTGAGACGGTTAGAGGATGATACCGATTCAGTCCGCTGAGAACCGCTGTTTTTGGTGTTAGCACACGGTGGTTTACCCGGTGTCGGGAGGCAAATTCATCAACGTTGTCGCCGCTGTTCATGATTCGTCGAAGGATGGTACGATCCTGGGATGGTCCATGGAATACAGATGTATCCCAACAAGAGATGTTGGACAGCTTCATAGGATGGGATGAAGAGTACCAAGCGCTGTTGAGGGTACGTCTCTACGAAACAAATCGGCAGATTGAGGTTCATTATCGAATTTTTTGTAGTGTATCAAACAAGCCGACAAAGTGGACACTACAGAAAGTGAATCCACCAGACATATTCGCCAGAGAGCGCGTATTCCTTATCGGAGACTCTGTAGGCAGCTTCTCTCGTCATTTCCACCCGGAACTCTTGATCGAAATTATTCCAGGTACACGCAATGGTACCATTCCAAGCCGCTGGCGCCGGCGTAGGCATTGAGGTCAGCGCAATAGCCCTAATCTAGTACCTCTCCCAAACCCAGCTCGTAACTGACCAAAAACACCAACAGGACGCATACATTCTCGCAACACTCCTCACCTGCCCAAGCAGCACCTCCACGAACATGCACAAAGCATCACAGATTTACAACAACATCCGCGTCCCGCGCGCCACTTCGTTATTAGGCTGCAGTCTGAGAAACAAGGCCATCTTGTCTCCTTGGATACACCCGGGTTTGAGGGGTTCCGCTGAAGGAGAGGAAGTTCCAAGAGAGATGCTTCTGGAGTTATTTAATGATGTGCAGAGGAATTGGGATTGGACTACGAGTGACCCGGAGGACGATCGACAGAAGGCCGCGAAAGCGATGTTGTAGGGGAATGTTTTTCCCCCGGTGGATATGGTTTATTTATTGATGTCTGTCTGGATCGTATATATGTAAAACGGGGGCTTTTGTGTTTCAAAGATAGGAGAGTGAGGTACAAATAGATGAATGTTATTGGCCGCCACCAATTGACGAACCCAGAGTTACCATTCAATCGCCTCCCCGGCACCGAGATTCCTGCTGAGATCCTCTTGATCAGACTCTCGCAGGGTCGTGCAAGAAACGCCAATCCCCTTGGAGGCTCTTCATCATTGACGGTTCCTCACTGCTCTATCAACATATCCCATTCACTGAACGACAGTTCAAACAGGCGACTCCAACTCATTCCCTGGATAATTTGACACAGAAATTTACGATTCGAGTGCTCAAGTCGGAAGATACCTGAGCTCAACATCTCTATATTTAGGTGCATCCCGCAACTAGGTGCCAGCGGTCAGAGGCGAGTTAGCCTACATATTTTTGAATCCTTTATATGAGAGATAATACAGTAGTACACAAAGAGTAATCATAGGCAGCAGGCCAAACAAATCACTAATAGCAAGGGTCCGAGTAAAAGGTGAAAAGTAGTCAAGGAGTATAACCTATACATGCAGAGTAATTACACAAGAAAAACGAAGACGTGTATGGACTCGATCACTAGCCAACTTTAGCTGTGACGTTGAAAGAAAATGCCCGACCACGACAAAATTACTCGATTGTTATCTAGTGTAGATCAAGAGGGTCATCAGGTTGATTGAACCACTGTCCGAAATCTCTCTCAAAGTTGAGGTCATCGCCAGGTCTATATAACAAAGGATCAATACCATCCAAAACGTTAGTCATGCCCTGCATAAACTCCTGCGAGAATATGTTGCTGGGGCTTGTTCGCCGGCTCAAAGATGTTGAGCCCACTAGCAATATCTGCCCAGATTGGATTCGAAACCGAAGCCTCTGAAGAGGAAGGACCCCGTTGCTCACCCATGCCAGGGCTATTCGTCGCGCAAGCTATTTCATCTACCTTGTCCACCCCAGAAGTGAATATTTCCAGCTCTCTATCGGTAAAACATCCATACACCTTCTCTTTGGACCTCTCTGTCAGCGTTAAAGCAAAGTCATACGCCAACTCTCTGAGTCCGTCCTGTGCACTATGGCTCCAGACCACCTCACAGCCCACCGTCTCGAACTTGAAGCTCTGAGAACGTAAGACTGATCGCCTGGTTTTCACCATTTCTACGAAAGCCACAGACAAATCATCACCGTCGTCATCGAAGTTACGCACTATGATGCGGTCCAGGCAGGGGAGGAGGCATTTGGACTTGGAGTCGAGGAATTCGCAGGAAAGAAGGGAAAAGATGGATCTCATGAAGCTTGCAGGAGCATCTGTTGAACGTCAATGTGCGAATATGAGGGATTGTCGAAAGGACCCGACGGTAATGGTGATAATCAGTCTGAGCTTTCAAAGAATTCAGTGTCCTGCTCGTAGTAGGAAAGGGAATGAACGGTCTCGGGAAGGTTGGAGAAGAAAGATAGTATAGCTTCGAAATCCTCGGTCAGGATTTCTTCTGCCTTCCACTGCACCTCCTCCAGAGATGGTAAGCGAATGTTGGTAAGGATGTCGATGTTTATTCTCTCCCCTTCTTTGGATGTCCAACCAAAACGTTTTAGAGCTGGGAGCGTGAATGGCTCTCGGAAGGGAACGAAGTGCCAGTCGTCTTCCTCATTCTCGGGAAGATCCATAGTAGGTTCGTAGCAACGATACTCGATAAGACGAGGCATATAGTAGAGAATTTTTGCACATAGAGGGAGTTCGACGTTGCGTAGATGAAGGGTAGTGAGAGCGGGCATGGGGGGTCGAGCTCCTGGGATAGGGGGCAGTATGGCAGTTCCATTAGGTACTCGTGCCAGCACAGGTGTCACATTGAAAGCTCCTCCCTCGAGCTTTACCAGGATTTTGTCTCCAACATCTATGCCCCACCCGACCTGTGAGGTCCTGTAAGCTAGGAAACCTTTCTTGTGATAGGTAGGCCATCCACGCCGATGGTGCACCGGCCAAACGGAGGGTCCGTATTTTCCTCGGGAACTCGTCAAATACGAGGTTTGCGAGGGACTGAAATACCCTTAACTGGACCAGAACTGCGTCTTCTTCATATTTTTCAACATAGGCGAAATGCTGGACTCGCATGTCCAAGTCGAGTGAGACAGGAAGTACGCCTGAATTGGTCAAATAAAGACGTAGGAGAGGTATCTGGGTTTCGAGCTTCCGCTCAAGAATTTCCAAAGCAAACGTTGTCCAGAGTTCTGGTGTTGCCCACGCTACACTTCTCCAACGACTACATACTGCACCAAGGACAAGGGGAAAGTAGCGGTATCGCAGGTCAACTATGTTCCTCGGCTGAGGGTACTCGGATCCGTTGTCCGACATGTTATCCAAGAAGTCGTCACAGTCCTCCGCTTCGCAGAGCGAGCGCTCGTTGAAATTAATTGGAGGACAGGCGAGATGGAATATGTGGGCAAGAATTTCGAATGGGAGGGAGCTAGAGACTGGGCGGATGTCGTTGAGCTCCCTCAGAGTCGCGTGTTTCATGTCAACTATAGCGTTGCATCGCGTTGTCGAGGCGCTCAACTCTCTCCAGGAGACGAGCAATGTCCGCGGGTCGGTTACGGCTGTGGGTGCGGGTGTGAATGCCCAGCGAGGTTCGTTTCGCAAAGGGGACAGGGTGCGGAAAGAGACGACATGAGGCCAATCGCGGTGGCACTGATTCAACCCATCGCCAACAGCGCCTGATCTTCTCTTGGGAGGGCACGTGCATCAATCCATCCCATCTTCCGTTTCGTCCGGCACGATCAGCACACTGCAAACTTATGATGCGTTTATTACTGACGTTCTGGGGTATCTTTGCTGTATATACAGTCTCACCAGGAACACCGACAGGCTCGGCGTACTGGTTTTGGGGTCGTGTTCTTAACAAGTGTCAAGAGACGCACAGACTATCATATATCTCTATCTCTAATTTCTACCTGCTGGGCTTGTATTGAGTCAAGTCAGACCCGGCCCGATTCGGCAGTGAGATCAGCTGTGCCGTGACCCGCTTTCTCGCGCTCCGCCATAGATATTTTGAGTAAGACACCCGTGCTCCTCCTACCCCAGACACGCACACATACTTTCATCTCCCCGATAAAATGCGCATCAGCCTGGATAATTTCCTCAAACACCTCGGCGTTCCACATAAGACAGAACCTTCGAGTATCCGCCGCGTGAACAGAAATAAAAGTACCGAGGTGACAAGCAGGAAGAAAAGGAAGGAGATCAAGACAGCCGAGTTTGGCTCCCCTGAAGCTTTTATCAGCAAAGCAGAAGCCTTCCTCGATAGCCTCCCCACCAAGAGTATGTGTGAAGCATTCATCTCGTAGATTAAATACAAACCACCCATAGACATATGGTTCCAAACTCGCGGAGAGACACAGCTGGCCAATCACCCCACCGCTACACAGTGTAGACCAGACATTATCGCTTGTTCATCCAAATTCGCCACCCCCGGTCACAAAATCCCCTGGGGCGCTCTTGAAATTGCCATCAAGTATCAGTCCACCGAAAAATACTACAAAAAGTGTGTCAAGCAAGCCATATCCTACGCTGCACACTTGCTCGAGGCACGGCCAGATCTTAAATCGGTAATAGGACTCTTAGTGAGGCCGAATTGTCTGCACTTTTTCATCTGTGATGTTTCTGGCGTCAAAGCGCTCCGACCAATTGAACTTGAAGAAGGTTATATTCTGTTGGAAGCGATGATCACATACCTCAATGAGGGCCAGCGCTGCGCTCTGGATCTATCGCTGCAGAGGACAGAAGACAGTGAATCCCGTGTTATTTTTAACTTGACTCTGAATGACGGTGGACCACTCGACGCTTACTGCCACAAACATGCGAACAACCCATTTCATTGCAGGACCCATGTCTTCGTTCACCGTGATAGCCCCCCAAAGTATAATGGAAGGGTCGTGCCAGTAATCAAGGACCAATGTATTCGGAAAGGTCAGCGTTTTACAGAGCAGACAATCTTGGAGGAGATCCATAGGACCGGTACCTACCCAGCAGTTGTTCGGATGGTATTCTGGCACAAAGTTGAAAGGGCAGATGTTGGTGGTTGGACCAAGTACCGCATTGGACTGGAGGATTATGGTAGTGGGTTCATGGAACTGAAAACACCAATGGAGGTATTGTTGACAATATATGATTTACTCGAAGGTGAAATGATCAAGATCTCCCTTTACTAATTTAGACATTACTAATAGCCTTTCCAGTTACGCGTGGCCTATATCATGATCGCAGGATCCTACATCGTGATCTCAGCCCCGGAAATGTTGTTATTCAACAGCATGTGCAGGATCCTAGCCCACACACAATTCACAATGTTTCTGCTGGCTATATCCGGCACCTGATTGGAAAACAGTATGTAGTTTGCACATTCTAAATGCCTTTATTGACCTGGGTTACAATTTGAAGTGAGAATCGCTATGCATCTTCGCTCACTCTCATTGACTTTGGCTATGCTAAGAAGATGACATCTGGTACAAAGGCTGCTGGACCATGGCTCATTGTGTGTAACACTGCATTGATCAATGATCTATGCCTTGGGTACTGATGTACGACAAGGGCACTCCAATATTTATCGCTCGTGCTGTTCAAGAAAATGGCCCACTCTTGGTTGGACCTGGTACCGCAATGTTTTTCCCAGAATTACCACCCATCAATCCCAGTATTATTGGGGACTACAAAAGGCTTTATCCCCAACGATTTGAATCTTTTCATGGTTCTGAACAAGCACATATTGTCCTAGGTGATGAACTTGATGATGATTCTTCACTTTTGCAATCACTCTGGCAACATGAACTCTGTCATGATGCTGAGTCTATTTTCTGGATGCTAGTGTGGTGGGCAATTCAAGCAGCTCCTGAAGATGCCAAGTCCAATGCCCTGAACCTATCAGCTATACGCATTGGAATGCATTATTGCCAGGTAGAGGCAAGGATGAAAATGGAGTACCAGTCGATACACGAGGGGACTTTTTTCTTCCTGGTCTTATCAAGCTAGCAGACAAATTCTCCAGCCGCAAAATCAAGTATCTGCATTCATCATATGAGGGGCTTGAATTGCTACTCGGAACTATGGCAACACATATTCGATATGATCACTATTGGGCTAAGGATGAAAACATGAAGAAGCCAGATTATGTTCATGAAGTGTTTCAACGACTTATCCTGAACTTCATTATTGAACATGGGGAAATGGCATTCATGCATACAAGAAAAAGCAACAAAGATAGGACAGTGCAAGGTGGGAGCACAATTAAGCCCTCTACCACTGCAATTTTGGGACACCTTAAACAATCACTGGCTACAAATACCAATTCAAGTGTGACATCTAATTCTGAGGATGAATATCTTGTGGTATGTGGCTTTTCATTGTGTAATAACCAAGTTTTGCTCATTACTTGTAGGCCAAGAAAGTTAGAGTAACTTGATAGGTACATAGAATTATGCTGTCAGAAGATTAAAGTGAATTTATTTATATAATTTAATAGTATTACAACCATAATTCAAGTGAGTTTTTAGTATGTCGTTGTGATACAGGCAATGTGGTGAAGAGGAGAGGAGAACTCATGATGGCTGTGACTCAGTGCAATGCTCAGCTGTAGACCTACCATCTTTACTCTCTGCTTCCCTTATTGACAATATCAGCAGCAATGCTAATGCGACACAATTACCTTATGCCTCATCTTGAGTGGATTGGCTTGTCCGTCCAGGGTTCTTTCTATGCTATGTCCAGGCACAGCCTGGTCCCAGCCAGAATCTTTATACGTGAAGAGAGGAATTGGTATCACAGAAAGATGATGGCCCGACGCCCGTGACACCATCCACTGAAGCCTCTGCTGATCCACCTGTACACACACCACGACGTAAGTTTCAGTTCTACGCGATGGGCAAATGTGATATAGGTCATATTTGTCTGATTTTCCGTCATCATTCCATCACGCTTACAGGCAATTTAGGATTATGTCTGTTCACTGGCTGAAGGTGTCAATCCGACCTTGGATGGAACTCGAGCGACAATCCCTTGCAACCTCAAGAATGTTACCCTGTGGTAAGCACGAGAATTGGGGCCCATCCACCGATGCTTGTCAGGTTTAACAGATTTTCTTTTTGAGCTTCCTCTGCTTTCCTGGCCCTGGACTCTTACAAGATGTTCATACGGCGGGCCTTGTCATCTCACCGGATCCCCACATAGACTCTTCAACTCCAACAACAGGAGCGGCGTCATTGTCGTCCATGGCAACGTAGATTCAGAACGAGATTGCTGCAATATCGGCTGTTATCACGGACTTGTTGGCACTGGACAGAAGCCATTCGACTGATTTCGGTCACCGGCGCAATGCTGCATACTTAGCTAAGTTTTGTTCGTGGGAACCTGACGTCGTGCGTTCTGACACCTTGAACATGCCGGACGCGTATGAGCCGAACACCTGATGCACGTCTCTCTCGTGGTGGCAACGTAAGGCAAAGTTCAATGTTTTGTTCAGGAGTCGAGGAGTCGAGGACGTTGATGGAGTTGCAGTCGATCGCCTTCGCCGCGGACGGAATGTCCCGAGGAAAACACGTCTCTTCGAGCCCTGATTACCAAGGGTGTCGTCTCACAATAGCTAGTAAAAACCATCGACACCAATGCCTTACGATTCCTTTCGAGACTTAGGAATTTGGACAATATGGCGTGGCGTACTTTATCGTCACCCCTACCGAAATGCCGCCAAGCGTGCACGTCCATCAGCTGCTTTGCAAACCCAGCCGCACTCTTTGAAACATGGCCACACCACCTCAATACTCTGCCATCTAACGAACGTCACCCATCGTTAACCATTGTCAATCCGATGTCGCAACGCGGATCATCGCCCCTCGAACGACTCCAGCCATTCTACCCTATGCAAAACCACTCGGAGACCGCGAAACATGCCCCCAAGCGAACGAAGATCAGCGAGGGAGCCTTCTTCCGACACCTTGGCGTTGCACAGGTGGCGAGACCTCTGAATACCTCTGCAAGCGGAGGTAAGAGGACCAAGGTGACGAGCTGGAGGGGAAGGAAGGCGCTTAGCTCTCCTGAGGCCTTTGTCAACAAATTGACTGCCCTCCTCAACAGCCTGCCCGAGAAACGTAAATCTGAAACATTTATCTTATAAACTCAACGCTGACCACACACAGATATCGATTTCCGAACGCTCTTCCGATCTTAAATCGGCACTGGGACTCTTGGTGAAGCAGAGCGGACTACACTTTTTTATCTGCGACTCTTCCGGCGTCAAGGAGCTCGGACCGATTAAACCCTCGCGGTGCCACATTCTATTGAAAGCCATGGCTACGTACCTCAATGAGGGTCAGCGCAGTGCTCGGGATCTATCGTTGCAGAGGACGATAGACGACAAATCTCGCATTACCTTTGACTTGACGTTGGGTGACAGCAAAAGGCTCAGCCCCTACCATCACGAATATGCGAGCGACCCATTTGGTCGCAGAACCCACATCTTCATTTGCTGGCGTGGTAATCCCGAAAGGTATAACGGAAGAGTCGTACCAGTAGTCAAAGAACAATATGCTTCGGAAAGGCCAGCGTTTCACGGAGAAAGCAATCTTGGAGAATATTCATAAGAGCTGCGCCTACCCGGAAATTGTCCGGATGGCCTTCTGGCACCAAGTTAAAGGTGCTGATGTCGGGGATCGAGTCAAGTACCGCATTGGATTAGAGGATTACGGTACTGGATTTATGGAGCTTGGAACGCCGATGGAAGTGTTGTTTGCCATTGACAATTTACTAGAAGGTTAGTTTGTTAAGTTCTCCCTTTAGACGCTACTAATAGTTTTCCCAGTTACTCGTGGTCTATATCGTGATCGCAACATCCTTCATCGTGACCTCAGCCCAAGAAATGTTGTCATCCGACAGCATGTGCAAGCCCATAACCTATGCACGACCAAAGACATATCCGTCCGGCATATACTTGGACAACAGTAAGTAACTTACATATTCCGAATGCGTTCATTGAACTGGGTCGCAGTCGGAATCGCTACGCATCTCCCCTGATCCTCATTGACTTCAGCAACGCTGAGAACACGATATCTCACGAGGAGGTCGCACAAGAGCACACCATACGCAATACTTCCAACAATCGATGCCTTGGTTTACTAACATGCAACAAGGGCACTCCAGTATTCATTGCTAGGGCTGTCCAGGAAGGCGGCCCGCTCTCAGCTGAACCTGTAATGTCATTTCCAGCGTTGCCACGCGTCATTCCTAGCCATGTCAGGAACTACAAGAAGGTTGATTCTGAACGTTTTCAATTATTTCATGGCCCGAACAAGTGCATGTGGTTCTGGGTGGCGGTGGTCCTTCACTTCCGCAATTACCCTGGCGACACAAACTCCCGAGGGCGCCAAGTCTGAGCCCATCGAAAGTACATGTTGGAATACGTTACTGCCAGGTAGCAATAAAGATCAGAACGGGTTACCAATCGACGAGCGGGGTATCTATTTCCTCCCCGGTCTTATCAAGCTAGCCAATAGATCCTCCAACCGCAAAATAGAGTACTTGCATTCGTCATACGAGGCACTTGAGATGCTACTTGGAACTATGGCTACACACATTCGATACGATCACCATTGGGCCATAGATGAAAACATGAAGAGATCAGATTATGTACATGAGGTATTCCAACGCCTCATCCTGAACTTCATCGTCGAAAATTGGGGACAGCCATTCATGGTTATGAGGAAGAGCGATAGGAATAGGGTGGTGAATCGTGGAAGTTCGGTTCCCCATAACACTGACTCGCGAATCAGGAGGTGCCGAAATAGATCTATGGCCCAGGTGTCCACCAAACGCAAGGCCACGACACGCCGAAAGAGCACCACGGCCCGGGCGCTTACCAAACGCAAAGTCATGAAGGCTATCAGTGGTCCTAAGAATAAACATCGTGTGATATGTGACTCTTTGTAGCGTAACGGTCAAGTTTCTCATTTACCATTTGTAGACCAAGAAAGGAGGCACCTGATGGATACCCTATACCCTCATGTACTTCGCGTGTTTCCCTCTCGAGTCGTACTATCAATCCTTTCTTGCCTCATTTATAGCCATAGACCCTACCCTGATGTTGGGGCATTACTATGTGTCGTATTTACTCCAGGTCTGCTTTCCCTCCTATTTCAACAAACGGATACTCCCACCAGTGTTTTCTTGCGTCACGCAGGCTTGTCCAGAAAGACTATTGGAAGGAGACCCTTATCTCTTCAAACTTCCGGGCTTCTCAAAGGCTGGGCTGGTGGCGTTTTGACTTTCCCACTGCGCCGCTGGTTGATCGCTTGTTCCTCCCGCGGGTCCCGTGACGATCGTACCTAGTATCCGAGTGATTTGACAGGTCAAAATCAGCAGGCAGGAGAGCGCTGAACATATCCCATTGGCTCCCCTTCCGGGCATAAATCTGATTGGTTCGAGATCGTCTTTTAAGATCTACACACAGGGGCTCCGCCTGTCTACCGGCGGAAATATTATAACTAGATGACGGATTTTTTGTTCGTTGACAGACCCGTCCCCAACTGTCATCTTATCTGTGTGCTGCGGTCTCGCTGTTTTCTGTCGATCGTCCTCGATGCCACAGGAACATATTCGAGTGGCAGTAATGTAAGTATAAGCATTCCCCCTTGTATCTACTTCGGATCCGATACTTGATGACGATAGAGGCGCGGGTATAGTGGGCCTAACGCTGGCCGTCGCCCTCGACGTCTTTGACCAACGTGCCAAAATAGCGATCGATATCTACGAAGCCTCTCCGCAACTTTCAGAGGTTGGTGCTGGCATCAATGTCTGGCCAAGAACATGGCACGTTCTGAGCCGCATCGGTATGGCCGACACCCTTCTGCCGCTTCTTGATCATTATCCCGACCTCAACCCGCGTATATTTGTTCTTCTATTTTCAAAATAGAGACCGCTCTGATGCGAAGCAACTAGGGATCACTTTCGAAATCAGGAAGGCCGACCAGAAGGACGGGTTCAAAATTATAGATGTCATTAAGAACGGTATTTCCCACCAAGATTTCTGCCACTTTCACAATAAAGTTGACTTGTGGCTTGATCGTCTGATGTAGGAGGTGCTTTGCGTATCCACAGAGCAGACCTCCAGCGCAGCCTTCTCCAACACTTGGGCAGTAGCAGCCAATGCACTCTCCACCTTTCTCACCGTCTCGTTGATTATACCGAATCACCAACGGGAGTAACACTCCATTTCGCAAATGGCAAATCCGTGACTCATGATCTCCTCGTGGGCGCGGACGGGATCAAATCAACAGTACGACAGCTCTTCTTGGCTCGGCTCCCGAATCCAGAGAAGTATCAGGCGTGTTTGAATCCGGTGTGGACCGGAATGGTTGTTTATCGTGGACTTGTCGACAGAGAAGCATTGGAGAGGGAGTTTCCGGGCCATCGAATGCTGCACGATCATCCTGGTGTTATTGTAAGTGCTTGGAATGTTCCTCCTACGTGACGTGGTCTACCCCACCTCAGTTTTATTGAATGTTGTACTCAGTACGCAGGGCGAAATAAGGTATGGTAATGAGTAGTGGTTCGGTTTAGCAAGGGTGTTTTCGTTGACGCCGCTTCCTAATTTTGTACCAGCACGTAGTGGTATACCCAGTGTCAGGGGGCAAGTTCATCAATGTCGTTGCCGGAAATCATGATGGGTCGAAAGCAGGGACAGTGTGGGATGGACCGTGGAATACAGAGGTATTACAACAAGAACTGTTGGAAAATTTTTCCGGATGGGAGGAAGAGTTCCAGGCACTACTGAAGGTAAGGCGCCGTGCTTTTCCTAAAAGGTTGGGAGCGACATAGAGCCGAGCCAACTCCACGTACTTTGTAGTGTATCAAACGACCAACCAAGTGGGCATTGCAAAAGTTGAACTTGGCAGATACTTTTGCGAAGGATCGTGTGCTCCTTATTGGTGACTCGGTAGGAAACAAGCTGCTCACGCTTGACTTGTTGAACAAATCTTATGCAGGCACACGCCATGGAGCCGCATCAGGGAGCAGGTGCGGGCATTGGCATCGAGGTGAGCACACAGTTCACAATATACCCTATATCTCCACCACCTTCTAACCCACCCAGGACGCGTATGTCCTCGCGACACTCCTTGTCCGCGCAGGGGGTACTTCCATCAACATCAGCCGCCTTCTGGAAATCTATAACACTATTCGTATCCCGCGCGCCAAATTCATGTCAGAAACATCAAACAAGCAGGGGTATCTCCTTAGTTTGGATGCACCTGGGTTCGAAAGGTACTGTGAAGGAGATGACATCCCAAAAGATATGCTTGTAGAGCTGTTTCGCGTCGTGCAAAAGAACTGGGATTGGAGTACAGGCGACCCGGAGGAAGATCGACAGAAAGCCATACGGGCTCTGTTGTGATGGACGCTGTGACAGATTGTAGGTCGCAAGCTTCTAGTTGTTTCATTCTGCTAGGTTACTCCAGATGAAAGGCGTGTATGTGCGGAAGAACATCTTACATATATATTAATACATCCCCCATTTGGAGTGAATTCTTTAGAGCGCTCCAAGCGGCGAACTTCCCTCGGTATCCTATCGACAAGAACCTATCGTCAAGCCCTCGTAAACTGCGCAGATATCGAAATTAATGGGTATAGCGCGAAGGGGAAGCCTCCTGAGCTCCATTCTTTTACTATTCTTTCCCAGTGTTTCCCACTGCCCAACCGGACCGGCGAGTCACATTACATCTTCCTTCCACTTCTATTCTGCCTCATTGCATCGCCTGTGAGGTCTAGTCCAGCAATGAGGCCAGGTATATATATTCGAGGTTCTCGATAAAAACTTCCTCACCTATCCAAATTCATTAATGAAACTCAAGACCCAAATCGACACGAACTCTGGGAAAATCCACCGGATCCTCCAATTTGTTGGATTATTTACCCTTGGAGCTAAGAATTCATTTGCCCAGATTACGAGCGCGAATGTGGGATCGACTAGTATTACGGCACCAGTTCCTTCGACATCGACGTTACATGGCATCCCTCGGCTCTCGACTCTTAGTCTCACTACGGCTAGACCGACGGCTACGACTTCCGTTGCAGCCACTATCACCGCTGCGCCATCAACTGTTGCTAGCACCTCTGTGACATCGCTCCCTCTGTCGGCCAGTTTCCCTCCCGTCGGATCCGTACCTAGGGACTTCTCGCCAAATGGGCTAGAGCAGCTATGGAGTATTGTACGCCCCCTTTCTTACCTCCCATATCCCAACAGATCTCGACTAACCTAACGCGCGGAATTGTATTAGGTTGGCGGCCCAATCGAATCACCTCCTTTCACAACCACACGTGTACCCGATCTTCCCATACCCGTACCCTCACCACCGCCCCCTCTGTACCCATCGTGGTTTGCGCCAGAGCCAAAGAATATCTTCCATGAACTCAAGTTACCAAAGGGGTTCAAGTTTGGCGTGGCTACCGCCGCTTATCAAGTTGAGGGTGCGGCGAAGAGTGAAGGGAAAGGGCCAACGATGTGGGATTGGAATAGCCGCCAACCAGGAGGCGTAGTTGATGGAACCACTGGTATGGTCTTCCGAGTTTATTTTTGACCTCCAACCCTGAATCGATATATCTTTGACGTTGTTGTTATGAGTATAGGTGACATCGTGGACTTGCAATACTTTTTATACAAGGAAGATGTGGCACGGGTGGCTGCCCTTGGATTGAATACACACTCGTTCTCGTGCGTTGTGACTAGTCCATAAACGTGTCTTGAAGGCATGCGACGAACTGATTTGTGGCAGCATTTCATGGGCTAGGATCTTTCCATTCGGGACCGCGGACTCTCCTGTCAATCAAGCTGGTTTGGACCACTATTCTGACTGTGCGTCCTGTCATCATTTTGATCCCTCAGTATATTAACTGTGATCGGGAAGTGATTGACTACCACCTGGCACATGGAGTCGAGCCTGTGGCGACCCTATGTCAGTTTCCCACACATCTCGCACTTGACGCGAAAGTCTCTAACATATCAAACATCTAGTTCACTGGGATGTCCCACTAGCTCTTCAAGCATATTATGGTGGCTTCACTTCCCCTCAGATCGTGGACGATTTTGTCCAGTGAGTGCAGTGAACACGATGTATTTCGAGTTGGGCAGTGGCTGAAATCCATTGCAGCTACGCTAGAACCGTGTTCAAGGCATACAACGGTCGAATTAAGACGTGGTATACATTCAATGAACCACGGGTATACTGCGGTGAAGTTGGTGGATATCCCTTCAGTAAGTCTCTTTTTGGATAGTTTCTATGTGTATGTGGCAAGTGATAGTGAGTAGATGCTTCCCTGCCCGTCGGAATGAATTCTACTACTGCGGTGTATCACTGCTCTTATTATTTACGTACGTCATTATTGTGTGGCTCGGCTTATCACTGAGTGATTAATTTATCACCCTGCCTCTAGTGAAAGCTCATGCCGGGGCGGTGAAAGGTGACACATCTCAGATCCCATCCGCCGTTTCAATACTAAAAACTAATTTTATCAGCATTCAAGGAAATGAAAATCCAAGGAGAAATCGCATTCAAGAATGATGACTTTGTGTAACTTGCCATTCGGTGTAAAATTTTCACGAGTTTGCTGATCAGGTGTTACAGGGGAATGCCGTGGAGACTGAATAGCACAGAAGACAAAGAAGCGGTTGAACGGCATGCCGCATTCCGCATCGGCGTCTTCTCAGACCCGGTTTACAAAACCGGGGACTGGCCAAAAATTATGACTGATACGCTCCCTCCAGAGATCTTGCCGAGGTTCACTGAACAAGAAAAGAAAGATAATCTTGGTTCGTTGATGTCGTACTACTTGTTTCTGGTGTACTAGTAGCTAACGATGCCTTCTTATGTACCTCCTACCGCTCAGGTTCAGCAGATTTCTTTGCCATTGACGCGTACAGAACTTCGTGGGTTTTAGCACCGTCGGACGGAATAGCCGCCTGTGTGGACAACAGGAATCATCCATTATGGCCCGAGTGCCATGATATTGCACTATTCGATTCTAGTGCTGGTTGGGCCGGTGGTCCCAATCCAGATCCTGCGAGTGAAGCTTGGCTGCAAGCAACGCCCCAGTTTTTGAGAAGTTCACTAAAGGAACTACAATCGAGGTGGCCGACAAAGAAAATGGTAAGTACAGACCCGACCATTTGGATGCTAGAATGAATATTTTTGATTAGTACATTTCCGAGTTTGGATTTGTTGAGCCGTTTGAACAGCTGAGAAGCCCATTATTCCGAATCACGGAGGACGTGACGAGGACAAGTGAGTGAACGTCTGAGTGTGCTTCAGAGGCTGTCCACCAACCTTGTTCTTAATTAACTAGATTACTACATGACGTACCTAGGAGAAATCCTTCGAGGAATTCACGAAGACAAACTCCCTATCCAAGGAATATTCGCATGGGGTAAGGGTTTGTCATCAGAAATAATTTGAAATTCACTCACCAACACGTGTATATAGCAATGATCGATAATGCCGAGTGGGGCTCTGGGACCAGTGCGAGGTCTGGATTTTGTATTTGATTTCTGCTTGAATTCCACTGTCTCATTGTTGTACTCAGATTCGGGATCCAACACGTCAACTATACCACGCTCGAAAGAACCTATAAGCGTTCTGCTTTTGCGCTTGGTAAGTGGAATCTAGTCGTTTCGAACGATGTTCTAACGGGTAGTCAATCGTTCAGCGGAATTTCTCGAAGCACATAAAAGCTCATAAATAATCACACTAGCAGTACTTGTCATTGATGTTCATGACGTCACAATAAAGATCCCCCCCTGCTTCAGGCCTCACACACTTAGAAGATGCATGCCACCTGATGCTACCTGCATTCCGTGATCGCACAGAGGTTCTCGCGATCTCGTATCCCGGACCGGCCATCTAAAGCAGTCGGACTGATGGTGATGGCGCCAACCTGATATATCAACCTATATGTCAACCACATACAGGGGAGAAGGGTTCTAGGACACTTTCCATTTTGATTTGAAATTTCTCACCGAAGACGTGAGATGCACGTGTACTTGGCGATCGCGCTCGACAGATCGCTTCAGATTTATGGATTTCATTTAAAAACCACCAGGTCTCTGCACGCTGACTGTACTTGTGATATCTTCCAACATACCCACCCAATCCCTCTACGCTATTCCAAAAAAAAAAAGCAACATAATGATCGACAAGAACTCGCCCAGCGTCGCCGTCAATGGGCATAGTGCCCAACCCCAACGGGTGTGGCTTATCACAGGGTGCTCTACCGGGTTTGGTTATCGCTTAGTACGCATTGCACTTCGACGGGGTGACAAAGTAATCGCAACTGGTCGCTCCGTATCGAGCCTCAAGGGTCTCGTCGAGGAATGCTCCCAATCCGCCGACGAAAAAAGCAGGCTGAGGACACTAGGCTTCGATCTAGGCGACGGGATAGATGCGATCAAAAGTGCGGTCGACAAGGCCGCCAGCATATGGGGGCGGATCGATGTGCTAGTCAATAATGCTGGTAAGTGATTCTTACGCCCGCCCTGTGTCAGAGTTGGTGGGCTTAGGGGGCATTGGCGATGCGACCGTGGTTTGCGTTGTTGTAGGTTGGGGGCAACCAAGTATAACCGAGGAATTGGGGTACGCGAACCTTTCCCGCTCGAGTCAAAACTCCCATGCATGATCCATCTAATCCCGGCCAATATGCGATTTAACAGCTCAAGGGGAATACAACGTACCGTTGACACAAACGTCATGGGTACCGTCAACGTCACCATGTCCGTCCTCCCACACATGCGCGCCCGGAGGTCAGGAACGATAGTCACTATTGGGAGCAGATCATCATGGAGAGCAGAGTTTCCGGTGAGCACCCCCCGAGTCTAGCCTCCGATACACCTCGGTGATTTCTAATGCTCTAATCTTGATTAGGGTATAGGTGAGCTATCACGAGCCCTCCATTAAGTTAGTTCTCGTGGTTGCTAAACGAGTAAAAAAAAAAACACGCAGGATCCTACGCAATGGTGAAAGCCGCAATCCGAGGTCAGCACTGGGGTTCAA
Organism: Lepiota venenata; assembly: GCA_004296355.1. Taxonomy (NCBI): domain Eukaryota; kingdom Fungi; phylum Basidiomycota; class Agaricomycetes; order Agaricales; family Agaricaceae; genus Lepiota; species Lepiota venenata. The sequence goes on from RCFS01000004.1 coordinate 1,964,862, forward strand.
CTTGCTCTCCAACACTGCGCTTATACTACTCATTCCTAATTAGCATTTACCGAAAGTCTTTCTGCTGAACTCGCCCACCTCAATATCCGCGTCCTCCTCGTCGAACCAGGCGCCTTCCGCACCGAAGGAATTCTTAAACACGAATACAACAGATCCAACCTCATCCCCGACTACGATGATCTCCGCACACGAAGCGCTGCGAATTTTGCTAGTGTCCCCGGAAAGGAACCCGGAGATCCAGATAAGGCTATGGAGGTGGTAGCGGATATTGTGAGGGGTGAAGGGACCGCACATGGTCGGCCGTGGCCCAAATATTTGTTCTTGGGTGATGATGCGGCGAGGGATATCAGAGCCAAGTGTACGGCTGTGCTGGGTGTGTTGGAGGAATGGGCGGATGTGACGAGGGCTGTCAATTTTGATGGTCTTGGTGGTGTTACCTTGTAAGTCAGTAAGAGTTGGGCAAATGGCGATACCCCCCACCCAACCCAACAACCCCTTGTGCCTTGATTTTGACATCGGTTACCCAATCTTTCGAGAGTATCCTTATAGCCATAATGTTTCACAGCCGTGAAAAAAATATTACCTTTACTATACTATATTTACCTGGCATCCCATCAGCCTCCTTGGGGGCATCCGAGAGTGTGGGACTATTCTTCTCCTCAAAGTTATATACACTCAGTCCTGCTTACCAACCGTCGCTAACAAGGAGGGGGTTCCAAGAGAAAAAAAAAACAAACAAAGAAGCTAATGACCGACCCGAACAGCCCCGTCGTCGCCACCACTGCTGCCAACGGATATAGCGGCCAGACAGAAACTTCTCAACAACGCATCTGGCTCATCACAGGCGGCTCTTCTGGCTTCGGCCTCCGCCTCGTACGTATTGCGCTTCGGAGGGGCGACAAAGTGATCGCTACGGGTCGCTCTATACCCAAACTCCAGAAACTCATCAATGAGTGTTCTCATTCCGCGGATAGACTAGAGACGCTGAAACTTGATTTCGATGATGGGCCGGATGCGATTAAGGATGGGGTTGACAGAGCCGTGAGTATATGGGGACGGGTTGATGTGCTTGTTAATAATGCAAGTGGGTAATCTCTTTTTGCGTTTCGAATGCGGTATGGGGGTTGGGTGACAGTGATTGGCATATTTTGTGTTCTATAGGCTGGGGGCAACCAAGTTTGAACGAAGAAGCAGGGTACGCAAAAGTGTTGCCACTTCCACTGCAAGTTATGTTACAGACTCCAACCGCTGAACCATCAACCTTTTCCACAACAGCCCGGAAGGAATCCAGCGGTTCATAGACACTAATGCCATGGGCACTGTCAACGTCACCTTATCCGCCCTCCCATACATGCGCGCACAAAAATCAGGCACGATAGTCACCATCGGGAGCAGGTCCGCATGGAAAGCAGAATTACCCGTAGGTACCCCAGTGATTAAACCATTCGCTCCCCCCCGCCAGACCCTCACCCCAAAATTGATTTTCCATCATCATTCATGGTTTTCCCGATTGACATTGTTCGACGTTTTTTTTTTTTTCTAAATCAAAAACGGATCGAATGGGTTATGCACTTGTTCCACGTTTAACGGCGTAATCAGGGCCTAGGTAAATCCGGGCCCCCTTTGCCACGAATCAAACCCTTATTCTTCACCCACAGCACCCTATGCAATCGCCAAAGCCCTAGTCCACGGTAAGTATTTCCAAAATCACCCGATGCATTATGTAAATCGCCACCTGCTCACCCAATCTTATCACCCGTCCAATAACTTAGCGTTCACCGAAAACCTCTCCGCCGAACTTGCCCACCTCAACATCCGCGTCCTCCTAGTCCAACCAGGCTCCTTCCGCACAGAAGGCATGTACCGGAACGGCTTCAACTACACCAATCTCATCCCCGACTACGACGACCTCCGCACACGCACCGCCGCTCTCTACGCTGGCGTACCCGGAAACGAACCGGGTAATCCCAGACAAAGCAATGGAAGCCGTGGTAGACGTTGTTCGAGGAGAGGGTGTGGCTCAGGGCCGGCCGTGGCCCAAGTACTTGTTTCTGGGTGGGGATTCGGAGAGGGATGTGAGAGCTAAATGCAAGACCGTCTTGGGTATATTGGAGGAGTGGGGGGATGTGACGAAGAGCGTCGGTTTTGATAGCGGTGGCGTCGTGTGAAGGCCTAAAGTCATACCGTGCCACAGGGTTGTAGGTGGGACTTATGGGTCACAAAGTATATGAGCTGCGAGGTCTATTACCATTATCATTAAACAAAAATTGCAAGCTACATGTGGATAGGTTTGCCATAGGCAGCCATAGCAGCCTCCTTAAAGGCTTCAGATAATGTCGGCTACAGATTCCAGACCATCAGCCAAAAACATCCATCAGAGACGAGAAATCAGGGCAACGTACGTGAGCATGTGTAGTCCGTCCGATATCCTCAGCGCTAGCGCCATACTCGACAGCAAGCACGCCCTCCGCAATCATCTCACCAGCATTAGGGCCAATAATATGCACACCCAAAATCTTATCGGTCTCCTTCTCCGTCAGGATCTTCACGAAACCTTCGGTATCGAGGTTGGTCTTGGCACGAGAGTTGGCGGCAAAGCTGAATTTGCCAATATTGTACTTGACACCTTCAGCCTTGAGGTCTTGCTCCGTCCTGCCAACCCAAGAAACTTCGGGATGGGTATACACAACGGAGGGAATGGCGTTGTAGTTGACATGGCCATGACCAGACTTGATGAACTCGACAGCAGGCAATACCTAGACACACAATGAGCAACAGTAGAATGACGACTTGTCAAGGAATAGACGTACCCTCTTCCTCAGCCTTGTGAGCTAACATGGGCCCGAAGGTGACGTCACCGATGCACTTGATGTTCTTGACCGAAGTGTTGAATTGGTCGTCAATTACAACTCTGCCCCTTGCGTCCTTCTCGATGCCAGCGGCTTCCAAGTTGAGGCCGTCGGTATACGGGCGACGGCCAACGGCGACGAGGACCACATCGGCTTCGAGCTGTGAGCGCCTTGAGCATTATTGAAGGTAAAAGAAATATCCGGAAGGAAACACGAACAGCCTCCTTCTTGCCATCTTTGGCAGACTCGGCCTGCAGGTACACCTTGCCGTCCTTCTTCTCAGCAGATAATACCTTGGTGTTCAGTTTGAACTTGAGGCCTTGCTTGGACAATATACGCTGGAATTGCTTCCTGTGACATAATCAGCGCCCACAATATTTGAAATATGTGACAAAATCTTGACATACGCAATCTCCTCATCGATACCAGCGCCACCAATGCCACCCAAAAATTCAACGACAGTCACCTCGGCACCGAGCCGGCTCCATACACTACCCATCTCGAGACCGATAATACCACCACCAATCACCACCATCTTTTCAGGCACTTTTTGGAGCTCGAGAGCACCCGTCGAACTGACGATCTGCTCTTCGTCAATCTCGATAGCACCACCAGGGAATGGTGCGACTTCAGAGCCTGTCGCGATAACGAAATTCTTGGCGTCGACTTGGGTCTCGCCGCCCTCGAGGAGGGCAACGGAGAGCTTGGTCGACGATACGAAGGATGCAGTGCCCTTGATATAGTCGACCTTGTTTGCCTTGAACAAATGCTCGATGCCTTTTGTTAGACCAGTGACGGCATTGTTTTTGGCTTCGAGCATCTTGGGGAGGTTGAGCGAGACACCGCTCACTGGGAATATTTGTCAAAAGGGGAGCGGTGGAAAGGGGTGTGACGAGGGAGACCTTACCGTCAATACCACGTCGTTTGAAATCGTGTTGGGCTTGGTGGTAAAGGTGCGAGTTGTTGAGCATGGCTTTCGATGGGATACAGCCAACGTTCAGACATGTTCCGCCAAGTGCACCACGTTTTTCTACGCAAGCCGTCTGAAAGAAAAAGGGGGAGAACACGGGATATTAGGAGTTGGTTATATCCGGCACCGAGTACGAACGTACCCTAAGGCCAAGTTGTGCTGCCTTGATAGCAGCCACGTATCCTCCAGGACCTATAGAACAGACACGTATCAGCACGAATAAGAGTGAAAAATGGTGGTAAGAACATACCTCCTCCAATCACAACCACATCGTATGGTTCTGACGAAGTCGCGAGTCCCCGGTATGCCTGCCAGCTCCCGACCTGCAAACCCGTCTGGCGCAGACGACGCCCGGCCTTTGGGACGCTCTGTATATCTGTGTGTCAGTGCAATGCTACAGTGCTGGCAAGAGTGTCGTACCTGCTGAGCAACTCGTCTGAGCTGGAGCATTGTCAAGTTGTAAAAGAATACAAAAAGTTCCGGGTGTGCATGGCGAGGGTAGCGGGTGCATCACGTGCATTCGGCTCACACTTTTCCCGCGGTGCTGACTAACCCGGGCACAAAGTACGTACATATACTAACTACCGTACATACATGTTAGAGTCAGGAGCAGCGAGCGGGGTTGGTAGAGAAATTTTTCAAAGAGCCATCGATATCCCAATCAACGCTGGCCAGACGATAAACACAAGCCGGAATTTGACCGTTTCGAGCAGATCTGTTCGGCTACTATGTGCTGCGTTATGCCGATGACCGGAACCAGCAGAATGACTTTTATCCAGTGCCAATGAGTCTGTGATGACAGCCGATGTCGGAGCAATGTCGTTCTGAATCTGCATCGTCGTGGCTGAGGCCGGCGCAGCTCTTGCTGTCGAGTTCGAAAAGTTTGTATGGGGATCCGGTAAGATGACAAAGTCCGCCGTGTAAACATCTTGGGAAAGTCCAGGACCAGAAAAGCGGAGTAGGCTCAAAAAGAAACCCCGTTAGACCTGACAAGAATCGCTGGACAAGTTCCATTTCTCGTGCTTACTACAGAGTATCATTTTTGAGGTCGCGAGGGATCACCACTCGAGTTCCATTCGAGGTCGGGCTAACACCTTCAGCCAGTGAACAGACGAGATCCTATATCGCGCGCGTACGCGTGATGGAATGATGGCGGAACATCAGACAAGTATGTCCACACATCGCGTTTGCTCATCATGCTAGTAGAACTGAAACCTACGTCGTGGTGCGTGTATAGTCGTATCGACAGAAGCCCTAGTTGATGAAGTGGTGGACGCCGGCCATCGTCTTTCCATGTTACCAGTTCCTCTCTTCCACGTACAAAGATTGTCGCTGCGACCGGCTGTGTGGGATATAGCGCAGAAAGAACCCCAGATAGACAAGCCAGTCCGCTCAAGATGAGATAGAAATGCCGGTAGTGTTGCCGCATCAGAATTGCTGTTAATTTTGTCACGTAGGAGGGAGTAGAGAGTAGAGATACCCGCCAGCGGTAGTGAGAATAGGAATGATAGCGAGTGTGTTTGAGCAGAAACAGATTCATAAGTCCGTTTGAGGCTTATATAAGCTGGCAAGTCGCTGATTGACCATGTGCAGGGTTTCGCTTACTGACGCACAAGCTCCTTCTACGAGCCGGGGGATTCAGAGTGTCTGAACGGAAAATTATCTGCTCTTCGTCCTTTTGACGCATTTTTTCCAACGTGTGATGCCGGGAAAAAAAAATGCTCTGGGTTTTTCTCGGGTCGTGACCCGCCGCTTGATCCCCAAACCTAATATGCAGCCGCGTTTCAAACCTCCAAGCAAGCGGCTTGCAGATATGGACTCGGTAAGTGACGGTAATGTACACGCTAGCATATTCATTCTATCGGATCAGGTCTAAACAGATATACGAATGCTCCCGCAAGACTAGTAGTTCCGAGCAAAAAGCTTCTTGGGATCCTTCTCCCAGCAATCAATCATCGATCATATGGCAATTTTTCATCATATGTGATCGATATCATTTCCTGGGGCAAAAATCGTTCTTCCAAAAATTGAAACACATTGGTGTAGAGAAGGTGTGATGGTACTGGGTCGTTGTGGTATTTATGGAGGAGAATATGCAGGGACTCTAACTTGCGTCCCCGGATGCTTGAGTTCTCGGGAATATGCAGGCGGGAGTTGATCATGGAAACAAGTTCTTCTCGGATGCTCTCTAGAGTCCACATATCTCCAAGAACAATCCTTCTGATATTTGGACCGATCCATTGAGGTTTGGAGTCGTCAAAGGTGAGGGCTCGTATGAGATCTCCGCCTGCTGAGATATCCCATAAAGAGGCAGTTTCAACCTCAGGAACGAGAGCGAGAATTGAGGTCACGAGCTCCGCACTGAACCTCCCCAGCCTGATAGAATTAATTTTGCATTTCGACCGGGAGAGGAAGCGATGGAAAGAATCGTTCCAATTCGCATCCGAACACTGAAACTCAATCTCCTCGAGTCGAGGAGCATAAATCGAGTCGAAGAATAAGGAATGGTCAACCATGTACGTCAACCAGTTGAGTTTCTGCAAGTATGGAAGCTCCAAGATTTGTGTAGCCTGGACACCCTGTTCTGCTCCATGATATTTGTGAAATCGTAAAGAGATGAGGTTGGTCATGTTTCGTAATAATTCAAGGAGATCGCTAATTTCGCCCGCATTCATTTCCGTAGAGAAGTCGGTTATCTGAGACCAAGGGAGCTGCAGTTTCGCCAGGCGATACGGAAACTCCTGGAGAACGAGCTTCGACAGTAGAGGTGCTTCTTTAAACAGCGTGTATTTGGATACGTCTTGGCTATCTCCTGTAGGAATTGCCGTGCCACGGAGGGCAAGCGAACGAAGGTGAGGGTACCGGAGGTTGGGATCGGATATGAAAGGTAAGACGAGGTCAATTGGGACATCGAGAACAGCAGTGTCCCAATGGCTGGCATGGTTTACACATGGTCTGATGAACGATGGAATGAATATCAGTGTCCCTGCCCCATCTGCTTGTATAGAGAGCTTAAGCGGGTACCCCCTCGACCGCTCTAAACACACATCCCATGCCTAAGACCAGTTCCTTGTGACGTGTATTGATTCTGGACACTCGAACCGGATCCAAATCAACGGAAATGGTTGCCCATAGTTGTGGTGTGGTAAATATGATATCTCGCCACAGCCTGCAGACGAGTGAGAGCCTCCAGGGGTAGGGTTCCTTGCGGACGAGTTCTACTCCTCTGCCTTGCGCAAAGGAAAAGATCTCGCTAAGGTTCTCTGGAGGAAGACGATTAATTGGGGGTGTATTCTCTGACATGGAGGCATATATGAAGGTGATAGTGATGGGACAGGGAAAGTACTGTATGACTCAAGACCAACAAGGTGGTGTCATTGCGGTGTCATTATCCCGTGCATCAGGAAAATCACATGGCCGCTTTTGGTGCTTTCAAAAGCGGCCAAAAGTAGAAAAGTGGTACAAGTATTCTGCACTAGGTCTTCGAGTGGACAAGAGGATAACAAGCACGAGGGATGTATTGTAGGAAATAAAAGAGATGAGAGGAAAGGGGAGAAATGCGAAGATAAGCTGTAATAGTCCCCTTTGTTCCGTATATAAGCTAGATCAGTAGTCACATGTTCGTATAAGGTCGCGACAATCTTACACTATCCCCCCTTGACCAACTTGAAGACGCCATCCGCTATGCACCCACAAATAAGAGAATAGGGGAACAATATCTAAATGACAAAAGTGATGGTGATATGGAAATTGACACAGAGGACCAGATACAGTAGAACCAAATCTCATAGACATATACACAAGTGCATACTGCAAAGAACCTGGCACTGAGAATGCCAGAGCTGGAACTGGCTTCTTTTTCCAGAAGAACAATACCAGGAATAGTGCCTCCAGAACCCCCGGAGACCAAATGGTGGGTGCAGCAGAAATCTACACAGTACTAAACACACTAAAATGACTAAACAAGTATACCAGAGCACGCATACACACAACCTCAAAACAGGCCATAGAAACCCTGACAAATAAGTACCAATGTTAGGAGGACAAAGGGTGGGTAGACACACCAGCTAAAAATGTCACCAAATACACCATAATGCTACTCAGGAAGAGAAGGGCCCCAACCATCTTCAAACTCACTAAACAAAAAGAGAGAACAAGTGATTCTGATGAAGCAAAAAAGCTAGCCAAAATAGGAGCTGAGAAAACCCAGCTAGACCCAGAAGGCATTGCCCTAAAACATAAGTACTACCCAGACAGAGCAAACTTGGCAAAAACCTTGCAATCCCTTGCCTACAAGCTCATTCTAGAGATGAAGCTACTGAAAATCCCAGGTCTCTGCCAGAGAAACCTTGAAACAATAAAAGCAGACACCCAAGCCACCACAAATGCTGCCCCCACCTCAGAAAGCATATGGCTCACTCTCAAGAAGAACAAACACCTAGTCAGAAAACACAAAGAATTCCTATTCCATGCAATACAAGACTCACTAAGAATTGGTAGCTACTGGGCAAATATGGATATACCAGAACTCCAAGAAAGAAAAACCTGCAAACCCTGTAACAAAATTGAATCCCTAGAGCATATCCCTCACAACTTGCAATGCAATTGGCCAAAAAACAGTCTGGAAGGCCTGCCAAAAGGTATGGAACCAAAAATATGGAGACTAGAAAGAGCCAAACATAAGCACAATCCTTGGCATAGCTGCAATAGCACTGAAAGATAATAAGTGTGAGGGCGACCTGGAGTGAGAGGGAGGCGAAACGTGATTGCTCACACTCAGACTATGCAGGGAGATCCTCAGTATATTAAATAATTGTGAAAGCGCGAGAAAGCGCAAAGCTACTACACACCTATGCAGGGAGATCCTCAGAGAAACGAATGAGGAAGTCCCTGCACTGCTACAAGAGCTACAGGAGTGGTGGCTGAACTACTGTACAGACTAAATGATCACTGTCCAAAATGGGAACTAGGGAGCGGGTGCGCACACGCATGACTGGAGGGCAGGAAGGTGTGTCATGTGATCACGTTTGGGGATGTGCTGAGCGCAGGAAGCGGGCACTTGCACACGCGGCTGTGCGCGCCAGTTCATAGAGGCATTGGCGGGTGATGCTGGGTAGTGGTGAGGGCTGGGACGACTTGGGGGAACCAGGGGGATAACAGGAGCAGAGGGAGGAGTGTAGGGAGGACTTGAAGGTCCCCTTACAATAAGAACAGGACAGACCATGCAAAGACAAGGCTCTTCCAAATCCTAATATCAGAAGGTACAGTGGTGGGCAAAAGTATTGCATGGCATCCCTTCTTGACCTTGTACCACCACCACCAATTTTCGAGTTGGTCTCTGGTTGGTCCATAGCATTGTAGTTAGGTATCTGACTTGATTACCAGCTTCCCCGCATCCATGCCACCAAAACCCAGCACGCGCATGGCTTCTGAGAGGTCGCTGGCTGCAGCATGTTTTTTCTCCCCGGGAGCTTTTGGCTCTGCCTCCCCCCCCCTCCCCCTCCCTGGCCCCTGCTGCTGTTGACTCTGTCGGTGCAGCTCTGGCTAACGTTGCCGCAAAGCGTTTATGCTTTGAGGCTTCCCTGGCCCTTTTGTATGGCTCCACACCCTCCCCCCCTGCTGAGGAAGATTTCTCCCATCTTCCTGAGGTACTTCGACCACTTCCCAAAACCACCACTGTCAAATGGGACCCCGCACTTGACTATGGCTCCTGGTTGGTAGGTACAGCCCTCCCCTGTCTTGGTCCCCTACTGGCTGCCGTGCCCCCGGACCTCAATTCCGCGCTTGCCCTTGCTGAAGGGGCATACAAACTCTTGGATGCCATCCTGGCCTCTGAGTGGTCTCAAATACCGGTCACTTCCCAAGACCAGAAAATAACCTTCTGTGAGTACTTCTGTCGTTATGTGGCGCACTGGGCTCTGGCTCCCCCCCCTCCCCAACATGTGGACACCACATGCCCATTCTGTGGAACCGCTGAGGTAAGCGGCTCCTCTGTCCCCACTAATGCAACCCCTGCTGTGCAGGAGTCTACTCCTGCAGGGTCAGCACCAGCTGCTGGTGCTGCCCCGGCACTGCCCCCTCCCCCTTGCCCTGCACACTCTCCCCGGTGCCCTCGGTTTGTTCCATCCAGTGTGGCCCCTCCTCCCCCCCTTTCCTATGCCAGTGCCCTCAAGGCAGCACCCACCTTGGTCCACATGGCCAAGGCATTCCCCACCCTCCCGATGGACCGCATCATCGCTGTCCAGAAGGCTGTTCTCAGCGCTCTGGCTTCCAAAGCCAAGTGCTCTTGCACTGTTGCTGGCCCTTCCAGGCACCAGATTATAGTCCCCAGTTCTGAAGCCTTGTCCAAGGTGTCCCTGCTGCACATCACCCACGTTGTTAACTCAGCATTATTGGCCTCTGGCTCTGCACTTTGCATCGAGTCAGTGCGCCCAGCCTCTGGGGGTTTGTCCCTCTCTACTTCTGCTGTAGCGTCAGCCTCTGAGCTGGCAACTGTCAGTGCTGCCATCGGCAAGGACCTCAAGGCTCCCCTGGTCCCTGTCTCCCTCCCCACATCACGATCCTATCTCAAGCTTGTGGACGTCCCTCTCTTTCAACCTGGTACCGCTGACCGGGTTACCCCTGCCAAGGTGGTGCAGGCTCTTAGCCAGTACCCCCTTGCACTCTCCCTTCCCCTTGCTGGTCCCCCCCAGGTGATCCACAATTCTGCCAAGTCAACCACGGCTACCGCATGGTTTGACATCCACAACTCACAGTCCGGCTCCCGCATCAAAGCAGTGGCCAGGCACTCCATCCCCCTTGCTGGCGCTGTCTGCTTCATCCAGACCACCCGCACTAATCCCGGCACCCCCCACTGCTCTTGTTGCTGGCGCTGGGGCCACACCATTCATTCATGCTATGCACGCTCTGCACATTGCCCCATCTGCTCCGAGCCTCACTCCGAGGAAGAACACCAGTCTTTAGCTGGCTGCTGCAAAGGCCACCCCAAGGCCAAGCCCCCTGTGTTACCCGGGTTAGGGGTCCACTTCTGAGTCGCAAGGTTGGGATCGCAAGGATGTCTATACAGACTTGGTCCTTGAGTCTTACTACTTGACTTGAAGATGGGCTGGATAAATCTCTGATACCCTTTCAGGCGAACAAGAGGTTTAAGCAGAACAGTGTATAACACTAAGCTAAGGATACAGGTGACTGTAGCTAGGTTTATATACATATTGGTTATCTGCTATTTATAAGTACCCTGGGTAAGTACTTGTCAGAGCGAGTCATTGGAAAGTGGACCCAGGTAAAGAGAAGGCTTCCTGTGAGAAATAGAAGTTGGGTATGGGAGAAAGGAAGCGTCAGTGTGGGAGTATCAGTATTAAAGATAGAAAAGAAGTATTCTACTGTCCGTCAGGAAGGTGGCTAAAACCTAATTATAGTCCTTCTGAGGGTTCTGATAACACCCTGTCTCTGCCACCCCCTCTGACTCTCCCTGCCCCCACATGGGCAAGTGCGTTAATTGCGGCAAGTCACATGCTGCCAATAGCCCGAAGTGCCCCTTCTGGCAACACCATTTCCAACCAGACTGGATCAAAGCCCGGTACGCGGCTGATGGTCACACTGAAGTGAGTGAAACTCGCTTACGAACAAATAGATGCGAGCGTGATCGTCTACGATGACCACCAGGCTTCGAGAAGGACAAACGAGACAGGGGGCGGGGAGTTGTGCACAACAAGCACGAGGATGGGGGAGAGACGAGGTGATTAGAAAGAGAAAGATTCAAGAGAGAGCTCGCGATGGTGCGAGAAAGGGGAACAAGAGATGAGCGTCGGTAATATTTCGCTGGTCTCCTACGAACACAGGAGACTGTTTATAAGTAGCTACGACACAATAGAGAGGCTATTGTTGTACATGAACATTCAACTATTTCTTTCTGAGGTGTATGCGGGGAATATGGAGCCACAGGGGAAAGGTATGAATATCTACATAAGCTTGAGAGCATAAGGGGATGTTTCAGGTAGACGAAGACAGATAGCTATGGAGGATGGGCAATAGAGAAAATACGGCGAATTCGAGAGGGCGCAGCCTAGTCCTACTGGAGCAGTGGGACACATATGATTTGAACCCCTGGCGCTTGTTCTTGTCGATCGCAGGGGGTCTCGTGTCTTATCGTGGGCGCTCCGTCTTCCTGATCCGGGCGAGTCGTTCGGAGGGCGTTCCTAAGTGCCGATCGAGGGTAGCGCATGGGCTCCCCTCACAGCACTGCAGAGGCTGGTCGCAAGACCAGTGTCAGTTCTTCTGCCCGGAAGGACAAGGGGAAGCTAGTGGCTTTGGCCCCTCCCTTGTCCATGTAGACCTTCTTGTTTCTTTCTACAGTAGGTTTTGGGTTCTGTCTCTTGGCGCATTGGGTTCTTTTTTCTTCTCCCCAGGGCCTCTTGCCCGGCGCTTTGTCCTGCCCGCCCTTGGGGCCTCCCCATGTTTTAACTTCTCCTTAGTTACTTATTCTGGTTGGGTTTGGGTGTCTAGGTGCTCACCTGGCTCGGCCCTGGCCTGCTTTCCCTTCACAGTCACTTGACAGCCTTTTGTATTTAAGCAGTCTATTACTTGAGCTTCAATGTAGTAGGTACATCATCTGGGAGTGGCAGCTCACCTCCTCCCCCTTGACTGCTCTCGGCTCACAGTTCCTGCCCCTCGCACATTGCGACGAACCCATCCGACCTTCATACTTCAAAGACGGGTCTTTCTTATCCTCTGTGGCAAAACAAGCCCCATCCCTCACCGCCCGATTGACGAGATGCATACTTAACCATGCTCCCACTGGCGAATATCGATCCTGGTTCTTTCCTAATGAACCCACGGCTTGCCCCTGTGGATTCCCCTTCCAATGGCGCGATCATATCCTCTGGTCATGCCCCCTCTACACCTGCTATTGGTCCTGGACTCAGGACAATGGCTCGAACTACTACACGGATCTTGATGGGTTGATCATGTTTCTCCAGGATAACCCCCTGGCCTTCTCCTTTCCCCCTGACCCTGGGGGTACTGTTGTCCGATACTCCTCCCCACCCTCCCTGCATCCCTAGCCCACCTGCTGGTATGTACTTTCCATTACATCTCTCTTTCTAGTTTCCTAGTTAGTCTCTTTCCCCTCATGGGCACTTGACGCCCTTACTCAGTACATCGGACAATGTTGGACCCCTTCGGGGTCTATCTGTAGAACTCTCGTATACCTTGTAGCTACCTCTTGTAGTAGATAGCTACCGCGGACTGCTACCATGCACCACGTTATAAATTGATGATTAAAAAAAAAAAAAAAAAAATGTAGTAGGTACACTGCTGTGGACTGCTATTGCGCACCGCGTAATAAATTGTTGAGAACAAAAAAAAAAAAAAAAGTATTGCATGGCCATCATGTGATCACATCATTTATTTCTCCTTGTCTTCATACTTCTTTGGCAGTATGGGAAACACCTGTTTTAGGGTCTTTAATATATAGTTAATATATCTGAGATATTTACAAATGAAACAAATAGCCCAAATATGCAGTATATTGGTTTCAATTCAAAAGTACTGTACAATACTTTTGCACATGAGTATCTGACACACTTTGAGTTTTTTTTTTTTTTTTTTAAATCAACAATTTATAATGCAGTGTGTGGTAGCAGTCTGCGGCAGCTATCTACTACAAGAGAGGTAGCTACAGGATATACAAGAGTTCTACAGATGGACCCTGAAGGGGTCCAACATCATCTGATGTACTGAGTGAGGGTGTCAAGTGCCCGTGAGGGGAGAGAAACTAACTAGGAGACTAGAAAGAGAATGGTGAGGGGAAAGGTACATACCAGCGGGCGGGCTAAGAATGCAGGGGGGGTGGGGAGGAGTGTTGGTCAGCAAAGCCTCCCAGGTCTGGGGGAAAGAAAAAGGCCAGGGGGTTGTCCTAGAGGAAGAGGATAAGACCGTTGAGGTTAGTGAAGTAATTCGAGCCGCTGTCCTGGGTCCAGGACCAGTGCCAGGTGTAGAGAGGGCAGGACCAGAGAATATGGTTGTGCCATTGGAAAGGGAAGCCGCAAGGGCAGGCAGTCGGTTCAGTAGAGAAGAACCATGAATGATATTCACCAGTGGGGGCATGGTTGAGTATGCACTGCATCAAGCGGGCGGTGAGGGAGGGGGTCTTTTTGGCCACAGAGGATAGGAAAGCACCATCTTTGAAATAGGAGGGGCGGATGGGCTTGTCACAGTGGGTGAGGGGCAAGAATTGAGAGCCCAGTGAGGACAGAGTGGAGGAGGCAAGTTGCCACTCACGGATGACATGTTTGGTGCTCAGCTTCCGGATAGACAATGCCCAGACTGGGGATGAGGTCGAGTAGGGTGGATGGGGTTTCATGGAAGCAAGGGTGTGGGCTAGCCCATGAACTGAAAGCTTCCAATGTGAGAGAGAGTGTGCAAAGGTGACAGAGTGATGTTCCAACATTTGGAACCAAGGGATAAGGAGGGAGGAGACCTGGAGGGAGGTATGCTGACCCAAGGAGGGGGAGGGGGAAAGTGCAGCCTGCACCGCTGTAGGGGAGTCAGTAAGGAAGAACAGAGAGGTAATACTATTGCTAAATAGTGGGAGCAGAGAGGAGAGAGCAAAGGAGAAAGCAAAGCGTTCAGAGTCAGTACCTGTAAGGGAGCCAGTGTTAGCGGAATTGGAGCATACAATTACATTGTCAACAGAAGCAACATAAGAGATGTGTGAAGAGAGTCCAGTGAGATGGGGAGGGGGGGAGGAAGAATCGAAGCCAATTACAAGCGTACTCAAAGAGAAAAGGGCTCTGGAGAGGGCTGGGTCAAGAATAGAACTGCGCCAAGAGAACAAAGCAGCCTTGGAACAGGGGAAGGGGGGGTTGAGGAAAGTGATCCGTTCAGAATATCTGTCAAGGATTTGTGAACCGGGTTCAGCCAGGGGATGGGATTGGAGGATAGGATCTCCAATGATGGAGGGGAGCACTGCGTCCATGAAAGCAAGGGTGGAGCCAGAGATCTGCTTTTGTCTAGCAGTGAGGAAGGGGAGTGACAGAGGGTGGCGCTCAGTGGTAGAGGCATGGGTGAGAAGGGAGTTAAGTCCATGAGTGTGAGGGAGGGAGGCCAACCGCATGGCATTCCGGGTCTGGAGTTTCCTCAGATGGAGGTGGATGGGCAGAAGGCCTGCGATGGCTTTGACTCCTTGGGATGGGGAGGTGCGGAATGCCCCCATGATCCACAAGGCAGCACACCGTTGCAAGGCCCTGATGTTATCAGAACCCTAGAAAAGGACTATAATTAGGTCTTAGCCACCTTCCTGATGGACAATAGAATACTTCTTTTCTTTCCCCTTTAATACGAATACTCTTACACTTATGCTTCCTTCCCCACTCACCACTTCTATTTCTCACAGGAAGCCTTCTCATTACCTGGGTCCACCTTCTTATGACTCGCTCTGACTAAGTACTTACCCAGGGTACTTATAAATAGTAGACAACCAGTAGTATATAAGGATAGCCACAAAACCTGTATCCTTAGCTTAGTGTTATACACTGTTCTGTCTAAATATCCAGTTTGCCTGAAAGGGCTTCAGAGATATATTCAGCCTGCCTCTAAGTCAAGTAGTAAGACACTTGGACCAAGTCTGTATAGACATCCTTGTGATCCCAATCTTGCGACTCAAGAGTGGACCCCTAACCCGGGTAACAAAACACTAAGCTATCTCTGTTTCCCTTGTGCCTCTTTAGGCACGTGTTGTGCTCTCAGAGCGCGTGTTGTAGCCGTTGCTACGTGTCTCCCCTCCCTGCAGTCATCCTGGAATTCAAAGGGCTCCTCATCAACATCATCATCTGTGCCGCCAGCTACGCGATTGGAAAAATCATCGCGTGGTATATCATCAACCACTCCCCCCACCAACCTTTCCTCCGCCTCGAAATACATTTGTATTTCGTAACAACAAACTAATCGACACCCTGGAGTTTAGAAAACTCCTTCGCTACGCCGCCCTCCTCATTCTTGGTTACTTAATCAAGAAAATAATCAAAACATATCAAAATTCCACCCCAACTCCATCCCCCTTCTTCATCCAAAGAAGAAGAATATATTTCCGAAGAACAACCTCCCTCCAATCCCCAGTCTGAAGAAGAAGAAGACGCTTCAGACAAACAACCTCTTCAACCCAAAGAACAAGAACAACTTCTCCAACAAGCAGTTGAAGAATACCCTTTCCAGACTAACCTCCACTACTACCAATCCCCTGTCCAAACCCCAAACCCTTCTACTCCCTCTCGAACAGAAGAATCCCCTTTTCGTAATCCTTACGAAAGAACCAATATACCACCTCGTCCGACTCAAATTAGCGGACCAGGACCATCTCGACCCTTAGACCCAAGAAGGCCCCCTCTTTCTATCCAGCCTTCCCCTCATTCTCTCACCCCTCAAACATCTCAACCAGTAACACTACCACCCGCATCACCTATACAAACTTCCCCCACACACGCCCCCACTATCAACCCACAAACAATCATGGGTTCACAAGCCGCCGCCCCACCTCCTGCCCAACTGGCAGCACCAGCACCAGCACCCCGAGAAATCGGATTCCTCAAACCTCCGGTCTTTGACGGAGATCAAAACAAATTCGAAGACTGGCTCTTCGCAGTCGACGTCTATCTACTCGGTAATGACGCCGTATATCCTCGACACTACGACAAGTGCATCTTCGCACTCACATCAATGCAAAAAGGAGAAGCTCGAGCATGGGCATCTCAGTATATCGCCGAATGACTAGCCGCAGGACAGGCTCAAAACCCCCCAGTACAAGGGTACTACACCAAGACATGGAGAGCAATGAAAGCTCGCCTCAGACAAGACTTCCGACCTGCAGACAAATCTGCCTATGCCCACACCCGCCTCCAAACGATCAAACAAGGAGGAAAATCAATGACGGAATTTAATTCCACATTCAAAGAACTAGTCCAACAAGCAGACATCCACGAGGATCGAACTCTCATCGATCTCTACTGAAAAGCCATTGATTGCCGAATTGCGATCAAGATCGACACGTCCGACAACCTGCCACAAACCATTGCTAGATGGTACACTATGGCTAACCAACTTGACAATAATTTCCGCCGAGTAAACGCCCTCTATGGAACTCCCCATTCCTTCAACAACAATAACCGCTTCCAATCAAAGCAGAAACAAAATAATGTAGTTCCCTATGCGAACTACTACTCCAAATCAGCACCTAGGTTCACACCTAAAGACCCCTACGCCATGGAGATAGACAATCTCCAAACAGAAGAATACGAGGACCCTTACCCAATGATTCCTCACGAAATCAACGAAATCAACATACCTTGCGAAGATAACTGCAATGGATCCCTTGAAATTGATGCCGTCCTTACCGGACAGCAAATGAAACAACACCAGAACCGCCAATGCTTCAGATGCGGATCTGAAAAACATTTTATTGCGGAATGTCCCATTCCCTCACCAACTCACCGATTCCCCGGCGCCCGAACTCAACCGGTTTGACCGGTTCAAAACCCAAACAGGCCTAAACCCTCTACCTCCACCCCTCGCAAGTATTCACTTGTGGTTGCTGATGTTGCCGCTCAAATGCAGCAACTTGTGGACACCTTGGAGCCGGAACTCCAAGAAGAATTACACTCAGCACTGGCTGAGGACCCCCAAATGCGTCCCTTCCAGGATTTTTAAAACGGAGTGATGTCGAACAATGTGCCCCTGCACACTCCCAAAACGGACAAATTTTCTCTTCGTCTCTTACGATCGATTCTGTACAATTAACTACGTCCTCAAATAAAAGATCTCTTTTTCTCCCCATTGAGATCTGGAGCGAACAATCATCGAAACCTGTGGCCATCACCGCCCTGATAGATTCAGGAGCTCAAGGAAATTTTATATCCAACAAAGTTGTGGAACGACTTGGATATCACCAACAATCCCTGGACAATCCCATTGCATTAACCAATGTGGATGGATCAAATAATCAACATGGTATGATCCGAGATTATGTGACAATCAATGCCATCATCGACAGTCGTGATTGCAAGCTTGAAGCCTTTGTCACCAATACTGGAGCAAAGGACTTCATTATAGGATTTCCCTGGTTGGAACAACACAACCCCAACATCAATTGGAAAACCAAGACATTCTCTTGGAAACCACAAATCGAACACTTGGCATTCCCTCATCTTCTCAAAACTCTCTGCCGACCAATTGAAGCAAACTCCATTTCTATGGACTATATGGCCGGACATACCACCACTACCGACGAAGCACCATCCAAATACTTCAATATTAACAACACTAATCTCGATGAATTCTCTATGGAGAATGAAATGAACCCAATGTTGTTTACACCATTGGAAATAAACGCAAAGGCAACCTTTGCTACTCAACTCCACAACACCGCCGCAAAACTGACAACAAAACTCCGTGGAAAACTCCCTGAAAAGTCGGAAGAAAATAAAATCCCTAGACGATTTGCTCGATGGGCAAAACTATTCGACAAGAAAGCATCTGAACGCTTTCCACCATCAAGATCTTTTGATCACGCCATTGAAACAAAACCGACTTTCGAACCAAAGTCGATGAAACCATACCACTTAGCGCCTGCTGAAAATAAAGTGTTAAAAGAATTCATAGATGAGAATCTATGAAAGGGATATATCTGACCCTCAAAATCACCAATGGCCTTGCCATTCTTTTTTGTCGCAAAGAAAGGAGGAGATCTCCGACCTTGTCAAGATTACCATTACATCAATGAACATACGGTAAAGAACGCCTACCCGATACCCATGATATCTGCCATCATGGATAAGCTCAAAGGAGCTAAATACTTCACCAAACTCGACGTTCAACTCGGATATAACAATATTCGAATCAAAGAAGGCAATCAATGGAAAGCTGCGTTCAAAATGCCACAGGGTTTATTCGAACCCACAGTAATGTTCTTTGGATTGTGCAATTCACCTGCTACATTCCAACATATGATAGACACAATATTCGCTGAACAACTCAATAAAAGAGGAATTATCATCTATATGGATGACATACTCATCTTTGGCAAAACTCAAGAAGAAACTGACCAAATTACCGAACAAGTACTCAAAATACTCGAGAAAAACAACCTCTACCTTAAAGGAGAAAAATGCGAGTTCAATAAACAACAACTTGAATACCTAGGCATGATCATCATGCCTGATAACATCAAAATGGATCCCGGAAAACTCAAAGGGATTAAAGATTGGCCTATCCCCAAAACCGTCCGTCAAGTACAGAAATTCATTGGGTTTTGCAACTTCTACCGAAAGTTCATCCGGAAATACTCGGATCTAACCAAACCCCTCAACAACCTCCTTTCGAAAAAGAACAAATTCGAATGGAAGTCCGAACAACAAGAGTCATTCGAGACTCTCAAAAATGAATTCCTCAAGGAGCCAGTACTCCTTATGCTGGATCAAGAAAAACCTTTCAAAATCGAAACCGATGCATCGAAAGTAGCAAGTGGAGCTGTGCTCTATCAATACAACATCAATGGTAACTGTAGACCGGTATCATTCTTCTCAAAGACTTTCACACCAGCTGAAAGAAATTACAACATCTACGACCGCAAACTCCTTGCCATCATTTGCGCTCTAGAAGAATGGAGACATTATCTCCTCGGATCTCCACACCCCGTGATCATTAAAACCGATCACCAAAACCTTACTTATTGGAGAAAACCCCAAAAGATTAGCCGCCGCCAAGCTCGCTGGGTCCAGCTAATGGCCGACTACAATTTCAAGCTTGAACACATACCTGGTGTAAAAATCCCAGCGCCAGATGCTCTATCCCGCCAACCTGATTATGATCTAGATGACGATCAGGATAACGCCGATGTTACAGTTCTCCCTGAAGAACTGTTTATTTCCGCCATTGATGTGGCGTTATGAGATCGGGTCATTAATTCCCCGAAATACAATCCTAAAACCGCTGAAGCGATCCAACAAATCAAGGACCATCTCCCTAAATCTGCCGACTCTGACTTCAGACTTGTCCCTACCGATAATGGCAACCTTGTCACTTTCCAAAACCGGGTTATTATCCCCGAAGATCTCAAACTCCGCTGTGAAGTAATCATGAAATATCACGATCATCCCACCAAGGGTCACCCTGGTGAACAAGAAACATACCAGCTAGCCAAAAAGGATGTGTATTGGCCTGGCATGTCGACATTTGTCAAGAATTACGTCAAAGGCTGTCCTGAATGTCAGCAGTACAAAATTATCCGAAGACCGGATAAAATCCCTCCTCAGCTGATCTTGGCTTCGGAGACACTACGCCCCTTCTCCCAGATATCTTGGGATCTCATCACGGGTCTCCCTATTTCCGCCAGCTATAATGCCATTTTGTCCATGGTGGACCACGGCCTTACGAAGGGGGTAATTTTCATCCCTACTACCGACAAATCAACCACCAATGACATCACAAGATTACTCATTGAAAAAGTATTCACACAATTTGGTCTCCCTGACAAGATCATATCCAACTGCTGTGATGGTATTGGTGGGGTAGGTATGTAATGTGTGGCTCGGATAACCACTACCTATATCAACCAGTACCTTGAAATGCGATTCTGGGGTGTTGGAGACAGTTCTCGAAGAGAGGGATTCAACTTTATAAAGGGGTTTTGAGGGAATAGGAATATATAATGGGTTTTCTCGAAAATATACCCAAGGGCACCAAGTGTACTTTGGGGATGGTCTCTGTGGTAGTAGCACAAGTCTCCTCTTGCAACTACAGCCTCTGTTCTCAATATCTCTGATCTTGAAACCTTGGGGGAATCTGCACTACCCCACTGAGTCTCTATCTCTCTGTGTCTCTAGGCCTAAGGGGAATCTAAACTACCCCTGAGCCTCAATATCTCTCTCTAGAAGTCCCTCGGACTCAAACAATGGTCTCAACAATTCTCTCGACGATCACAGTTTGTCTCTACTGTTTTCTGAGTGGTCTATGACCGAAGCTCTCACTTAGTTTGCCTTAATGCACACAATAACACAAGATATGAAATCGTTAATTCCCAATCTCGTGGTCTCGAAGCTAGGGCAGCGAGTGCTTGCCTTTCACCTCTCCTCCACGCTGTATTTATATGTTTTTGGTAGCTAGGACACAGCCCGAGTAAATAAGGAAGTATTAGAGAGAGTAATGCTAGTATACACAATTGGTCTGATATTCCCCTGCGTAATAATGCTTTTCCACCCGGTATTGGTCCTGGCTGCCTGTTGTAGACTCATTTCGAGTCATTGAGACGCTGCTGGCGTCATTTCGTGGGTCATCACAATGGCCTGCGGCTGTTTCAGCATGCCCGGGGAGGTTCTCTACCCATATACGCATACTTTCTACCACCGCGCGTCTACCCTATTGGTCTCCTCCCGACCCGGCATTTTGGTATACTGTTAATATACCCTTCTAGTATCTTGAACTGGCCGTGCGTTGCTTACACATCGTGCGGATAGTCCAAGATAGTCCAACTACTCCATCATTTGTCCTTTGATCCGCTACTGGACCCTGCAAGGCCTTGCAAGGTACTCGATCGGTCATCGAGATGCTATTGCACGTATTGTATTGCCATAGCTACCCCCTTGGGGCTGGCTGATAGGCTTACGCGTCTGTAGCTTAATAGGTTTTTCTATTCATTCCACTCCTCCCTCATCTCTATTGGTCCTCCTGACAATCGGCGGTCCTTCCGATCGTCGTATTGCAATCAGACAAGCTGACACGGCTTTGGGTGTACATTCCTCGGCCGATGCTCTCTGTCTGTGTTTCTCGGGCAATAGCCATAGTCTCCCTCTTCTCGATAGAACATCATCCCTGCCCCTTGCCTAATATAGCAGCCCGTACCTTGTTTCTTAGTACATTGTATGCCATGTATTCAGGTGAGGGACACTGTTCATTACTAATCGAGGTATCTCGAAAATCCATCTACCAAGTTTCTCGCTGCCTGTCACACGATCCTCTCAAAGGTTTTAGTCAGTGCTAGACTGCTATATGTGTCCCCTTTCGAGATGGTCGAGTTAGGGGCCCTCAGTCTTCTCAGGTCATCTCGATGGCCGTTTATATGGTTGTGAGCTCTTCCCTCATGATCAGGGAGTTTCTACTGACAACATTCTCGATAACTGGTGCTTCTCTGAGTGTGTACAACCGCGATGCCACCTGTTGTACCCTTTGTTCACTCTCGAAGCCATACAATAGCTATTTAGTAGCCACTGGCTGACTCCTGGGGTGCCTTGTAGCCTCATAGAGGTCCTTACATGACATACCAGTCGGGTTAGGGTCATTGTAGGGGGTGTTATGGGTATATCGAGATGATTACATCATAGCTATTGCTGAGCCATGGGTATATAGGGGTATAATGGCTTATTTTAGCAATGCTTTGATTTTCGGTGTAATACTGCGACCCTCGATTTGCTGCCAAATCACTTTGAGAACTGGCCAAACGCCTCAACATCAAACAGGCATTCTCTACAGCCTATCACCCTCAAACAGATGGATCCACAGAACGCTACAACCAAGAGATTGAAACATATCTTTCCATCTACTGCACCCGAAATCCCCTCCACTGGGTCGATTCCCTACCCCTTGCCGAGTTCTCACACAATTCAAGAACTCATGCTTCAAGGCAAAAATCCCCATTCGAACTCATCATGGGATACAACCCTCCCTCCATCCCTACTATCATGGAAACATCAGACTTTCCATCAGTCAATGAACGCATCTGAACTCTGGACCATGCCAGAAGAGAAGCACAAGCAGCACATCAAATATCCGCTGACATCATGCGACAACAAAACCACAAAACGATCAAACCATTCACAATAGAACAACGTGTATGGCTAGAAGCCAAGAACCTCAAACTTCCGTTCTTATCAAACAAAATATCCCCAAAACGCCTAGGACCATTCCAAATCAAGAAAGTCCTATCACCAATCAATTACAAATTGATATTACCAACCCACTGGAAAATACATCCAGTCTTCCATCGAAACCTTCTAACCCCATATGAAGAAACAGAAGTGTACAGAGCAACTCAAACTCCACCTCCACCGATAATCATCAACGATGAAGAAGAATACAAAATAGAAGCAATCATAAATCACCGCCGATGCCACAATCAACTCCATTTCTACATCAAATGGAAAGGATATCCCCACACGGAGAACCAATGGCTACCAGAAAAGGAACTCTCAAAGAATGCCAACGAGATCCTTCAAGAATATAAAAGAACACACAAAACTTGAAAGAAACCCCAGGAACTTTCAAGAACCTACCAAACACAGAAGCCAAACAGCCTCTAACACTTATAACCAACTCTTTCAACAATGTCTCAAATCATCTGCCCCCAATCTGCCCTTGCTTCCATTTCCTCCACTTCCTCCAACACCACTAGTTCCATTGTGATCATTGATGGACACTCATTTTCAGCAAAGAGCTCGCTTTCAGGAGCTTCCATTCCGCCCCTGTCTCCCTACACTCCCTCCAACGCCTTTGACAATGTCTCCGATAAGGACGAAACCCCTGACCCCAACGACATCCCCGCAGGAACCCCTGCGCCACTCCCTGCCTTCCCCAAGGCAACAGTCACTGTACGTCCCGGACCAGCAACAATTAGCGCTCGACCACTGGGACCAAATCGAATTAGCAATAGCAATCTCAGGAAGATTGCAACTGACATCTCTTTTGGAGATAGACTACTCAACCCTACAGTTCAAAGCTCCGACCGAGCTTTCTGGAACTACTATGCCGACATGGTTTGACAAACTCAGGCTCTCAATAGAGCGTTCCAACAACAACGAAGCTGGACAGAATCACTTGAAGTCTCATGCCAAGACTGACCAACTCTCATGTCTGCGCTGCATGCGCACCTATCCTACGGTCCCCCAGGCTCCCATATTCAGGACCCCATCACCATTGATGACTCTGTCATCCAACCCCAGCCCTCCTCCAAGCCCTCCAAACCCACTCCCAACACTACCCCCGGCCCAAAGAGCCGAAACCCCTTCAACAACTCCACCATGGCCGCTTTCAAGGCCCTCGATGAGGAGCAATCTAGACGACACATGGCCAAGCCCACAACTAACAACACTAAACCCGGCCCTCTGGGTCGACCCAAGCCTTACCCCACCAGAACCGTTCACTCACGAACTGACCCCAACCCCACCAAACCAGCCGACCCCAAGTATATCTGTCCTGAATGCAAACGAGCTGGACACTGGGCATCAGACTGCCCCAACTTCCAATGTATGGGATGCAAATTATATGCTCCCGGACACTACTCCTACAATTGCGTCAAATATCGATGCCCCTACTGCAAGAAATGGGAACCCAAACACCCTCAACAGGTTTGCCCCAAACGAGGCACCAAACCCACCAAGAATATCACGGCCTACTTTGCCAGAAATCCACCTAGGCCAAAATCTCCCAAACCACATACCCCCATCCCCGACTACCAGTTCCCCGAACCACACACACCCAATATGGGAACCTACTACAATGACTTCATCAACGATGCCACTGATGCAAATATTACCAGCAAACCAGCTGGACCTTCCTATCTCTGATCCAACTCAGAGAAGAAGATTTTGGGATATCTTCTTTCCAAACAAACCACCTTCTCCTCAAACCGCACAAGAGTTCAATCTGAACCGAACCCCCACTCCACCATTTTCCCCAGTCATACCGGCTGCAATATACATCGAAGATGTCGACTTCTTAACCGCTTATCCAAGCGATGACGAACCACAAGATCATAACAGAGTATGATCATAAAAATGGGGTAATGTTATCAGAACCCTAGAAAAGGACTATAATTAGGTCTTAGCCACCTTCCTGATGGACAATAGAATACTTCTTTTCTTTCCCCTTTAATACGAATACTCTTACACTTATGCTTCCTTCCCCACTCACCACTTCTATTTCTCACAGGAAGCCTTCTCATTACCTGGGTCCACCTTCTTATGACTCGCTCTGACTAAGTACTTACCCAGGGTACTTATAAATAGTAGACAACCAGTAGTATATAAGGATAGCCACAAAACCTGTATCCTTAGCTTAGTGTTATACACTGTTCTGTCTAAATATCCAGTTTGCCTGAAAGGGCTTCAGAGATATATTCAGCCTGCCTCTAAGTCAAGTAGTAAGACACTTGGACCAAGTCTGTATAGACATCCTTGTGATCCCAATCTTGCGACTCAAGAGTGGACCCCTAACCCGGGTAACACCTGAGTTGCTTGAGGAGTCCCTTGATGCAAGCCGCATCATGGAACCAGAGAGATGAACCGTATGTCATTAAGGGGACAACACAGGAACGGTAGAGGAGGTGTTTATGTGAAGGGTTTAGGCCACAGGATGAGTTACCCAGTAGGTGTATAGCGCCTAGGAGTGAGAACGATTTGTTTGCATAAAAGGTAACATGCTCTTTGAAAGAGAGCCAGGGGTCGAACCAGAAACCCAGATAGTGCCATATAGGGGATGGTAGGAGGGGAGTGTTCCCAGTGAAGGGGGCATAGCTCAGGTCCAAAGAGGGGAAAGATTCGCTGTGCCTTCTGGAGAAGAAGAATGATTCGGTTTTGGAGTGCTCGAGGACCAGTCCAAAGTCAGACAGAAGCTGGAAGACAATTCCATATGCTTTGATCAGGGGGGGAGTCATGTCTGCCCACTGCTTACCTCGGGACACAATGAGGCCATCGTTGACGTAGGACAGGAAGTCAATACCCCAGAGGAGGGGGTCAAGGGAGAATAGGTGATCTGCAATGTAAAGGACTGGCACAAGGAAGAGGGACAACAGTATTGGAGATAGGGCAGATCCCTGGACGACTCCAACAGAGCAGTCCATGGAGTTGGAGACAATGTTCGCCCCCCAGGATAGGGAAGTGGTGCGGCCTACAAGGTAGGATTCGAAGAATGAGAGAACCTGGGGGGGGAAACCCTGGTGGCGAAGGATGGCGACAAGAGTGGAATGATGAAGGGAGGGGAAGAATTGGGCGACATCAAAGGCGACCACTCTGGTGACCGAGTTTTTGGCCCAACTGGCCCTGACAAGGTGTGATAGATAAAGGCCAGTGTCCTTGGTAGAGCGACCAGCAATGCCGCCGAGCTGGCGGGGGTGAACAAGTGCGTGGCGGACAGCCGCAAATTGGAGTTGAGTGGCCAGTATCTTCTCGAAAAGTTTGCCCATGGTGTTAAGGAGCATGATGGGGCAAAAGTCCCTGGGTTTAGTGTGTGAGGGTTTAGGG
The DNA here is from genome assembly GCA_004296355.1 of Lepiota venenata. Taxonomy (NCBI): domain Eukaryota; kingdom Fungi; phylum Basidiomycota; class Agaricomycetes; order Agaricales; family Agaricaceae; genus Lepiota; species Lepiota venenata. Next base: position 1,990,961 of record RCFS01000004.1, read on the forward strand.
GGTTTGGGGATAACAACAGTGGTCGAATCCTTGAAGTAGGAAGGCCAGTGTCCGTGTTTGACACAGGCATTGGCGAGGGCAAGGAGGGCGGAATGACAGGAAGGGCAAGATACCAGTTTTTTGAGGTGTTGCCAGGTGAGGTGGTTGGGCCAGCAGCAGATCAATTAGAAGTGCCTGCTAAGGCTTCGTCAAGTTCAGGTGGGGCAAAGGGAACCCAAATGTGGGGATCCTGTTCGGGGAGGTAGTCAAGCCCCAAGAGGTTTGTTGTGTGGCCCTTTGCATTGAAGAAGTGAGAGCCCAATGCGTCAAAGAGCCCTTCCTGGGTAACACAGGGTTTGGAGGTTCTGGGGTCAACAACAGCGTCGATGGCTGGCAGGGAGCGGGGGCCCACCCAAGACATCAAGTCCCAGGGCCACTTGTTGGTTACCGCTATGTCCTTAGCCAGAGCGTCGTAGTAGGCCCGTTTGGCAGAGCGGCAGCCAGATTGGAACAAGCCCCAAGTTTCCTTGGAGGGGGAGGACCTGTACGAGTCCAGGAGGAGCAAGCAAGTGTTGTTCCACCACAGTTTGGATCTGTGGCAGACCAGGGAGGTTTTCGAGTTGGTGGACCAGGTGTCAGAGACGACGGTCATGAGGGAGGAGGCAAAAACCTCAACGTCTTTGGCCGAGTGAAGAGAGGACACACTTTGAGTGCTTATAGAGACTTGGAAATTTTTCAGAAAATCCCCAAAATTTATACAAATACTCTCCTCATTATGGTCTATACATTTCCTACCAAAGTTGCTTGCATTGTAGACCTCAAAACTGTTGGGGTAACCATTCAAGACATTGTATCCAAATTTGACATCCACTGTTAGATGCTGAATGGGGTGCATGTCAGAGGGACAAGCAGAGCGAGACCTTGGCTTCAACGTATGTGTTGCACCACTCCGATATTGCTAGGCAGTCTCAATTTGCACTTCAGACCCAGAGAGGAGAGGATGCAACTCGGATCAAAGGGAACCAAGTCTGAGAGAGAGATGAGACAATGAACCAAGGTTCAGAGGATAGGAGGCAAGTCAAGTTGATATTCTGATTGAGGAAAACTACTCCAGACTAACTCCAGTTTATATACATGTGGACTATCGGAGGAACGGAGATAGTCCTACAATAAGTATCTAGGTTACTGGTAGTTAGTGGGTGCCTATAATAAAGTGTTCAGAGTATAATAGAAGTTATAGGAACAATAGGAATAATAAACAGAACGGAGTGATGACATCAGAGTAATGAACGGATCAGAGAAGAATGAATCTGGGAACCAGGCTTAAGGAGACCAGTCAGACTTCAGGGTCTAGGATCGGAGAAGGATTTGGACCCATCCCTTCTTGACCTCTTACCACCACCACCGACTTTTGGGTTGGTCTCTGGCTGGTTTATAGCATTGTAGTTAGGCTTCTTTTGCGAATACTAGCTCCCACTGTCCATGCCTCCCAAATCCAGTGTGCGCACAGCCTCTGAACGGTTGCTGGCCATGGCACGTTTTTTCACTCTGGGGTCATTTGATACATCCTCGCCCCCCTCCCCCTCTCCGGCCCCTGCCCCTGCCGACTCTGTTGACATAGCTCTGGCCAATGTTGCCGCAAAGTGTTTATGCTTTGAGGCCTCACCAGCCCTCTTGTATGGGTCCACACCCTCCCCCCCCTCTGAAGACGCCATCACTGCTGTGTTGGCCTCCTTTGCTGCTCACGATGCCCAGCCCTTTTCCTCTGCCCCTGTCCAGCAGGACCCCGCTCTGGACTATAGCTCCTGGCTGGTCAAGACCACCCTCCCCTGCCTGGGTCCCCTACTTGCCTCTGTGCTGGTAGACTCTGCTGCTGCCCTTGCCCTTGTTGAGGGCTCCTACTGCCTCTTAGATGCCATCTTGGCATCTGAATGGTCCAATATCCAGGTCTCTTCACAGGGCCAGCAAGTCTCTTTCTGGGAGTACTTTCATCACTATGTGGCTCAGTGGGCTCCCCCCTCCCCTCCCCAACATGTGGATGCCACATGCCCATTCTGTGGAGCAGCTGAGGTAATCAGTTCCTCTGGTAAAACTAACAATGCCCCTGCTGGGCCAGCTTCAGGACTGGTTGTGCAGGAGTCTACTGCTGTGAGACCAGCTCCAGTTGCTGGTATTGCTGCTGCAGTTCCCCCTCCCCCTCACCCTGTGCGCTCTCTCTGGCGCCCTCGGTTTGTTCCACCTGGTGTGGCCCCTCCCCCCCTCCTCTTCTATGCCAGCACACTCAAAGCGGCACCCACCTTGGTCCATGTGGCCAAGGCATTCCCCTCCCTCCCCACAGACCATGTCATTGCCATCCAAAAGGCCGTTCTTGGCGCTCTGGCTTCCAAAGCCAAGCGCACATGCACAGTTGCTGGGCCCTCAAGGCGCCAGATTCTAGTTCCTGGCTCTGACGCCCTATCCAGGGCATCCCTGCCCCACATCACTCATGTCATCAACTCAGTGTTATTGGCCTCTGGTTCCATGCTCTGCATAGAGTCAGTGCACCCTTCCTCTGGGGGCCTGTCCCTCTCCACCTCAGCTGTTGCATCAGCCTCTGATTTGACTGCTGTTGGTGTCACCCTCAGCAAGGACCTCAAGGCCTCCCCGGTCTCTGTCTCCCTCCCCACATTGCACTCCTATTTGAAGCTAGTTGATGTTCCCCTCTTCCAGCCTGGTACTGCTGACCAGGTTACCTCAGCCAAGGTTGCACAGGCTCTCAGCCGGTCCCCCCTCGCGCTCTCCCTCCCCCTTGCTGGCCCTCCCCAGGTGGTCTGCAATTCTGCAAAGTCAACCACTGCCACTGCATGGTTTGACATTCACTCCTCACAGTCCGGATCCTGTGCCAAAGTGGTAACTGGACACTCCATTCCTCTGGCTGGCACTGTCTGCTTTATCTGGACTGCCTGTGCCAATCCTGGCACCCCCCGCTGCTCTCACTGCTGGGGATGGGGCCACACCATCCACTCCTGCTGCGTACACTCTGTACACTGCCCTATCTGCTCTGAACCTCACACTGAGGCTGAGCACCAGTCTTCAGCTGGCTGCTGCAAGGGCCACCCCAAGGCCAAACCCCCCGTCCCCGCCACTCCTGCTGGCTCCCCCTGCCCCCACTCAGGTAAGTGCGTCAACTGTGGCAAGTCCCATGCTGCCAACAGCATTAAGTGCCCTTTCTGGTGCCATTGCTTCCAACCTGACTGGATCAAGGCCCATTACCTGGCCGATGGTTGCACTGCAGACTCTGGTTGCAAGACCAGTGTTGGTTCCTCTGCCCGCAAGGACAAGACCTGAGGGTCTTGCACCTCCACATTGGTCTCTTCTTAGTAGGTTTTCTTGTTTTATTTTACATACCCTCTGGTTTGGGCTCTTTTTCCTTCTCTCCAGGGCCTCTTGCCCGGCACTTCATCCTGCCGCCTTATGGGCAAATTCCACTACTCTTTTGTGCTTTTTGGACAGGGCTTGGGTGTCTAGGCTCATGCCTGGCCTGGTCCCTGGCTATTCTTGCTTAGTTTACACGGTCACTTGATGGCCCCACTCAGTACAGCAATGGCTGTTGGGACCCCTTTGGGGTCCCTCTGTAAACTATGTTTTATTTAAGGTAGTTGCCTGTTTTGTGTAGATACAGCTGCTCCCGGACTGCTACCACACACCAGGTAATAAATTGTTGATTTAAAAAAAAAAAAAAAGAAGGATTTGGACCAGTGGTAACATGGTCTGGAGTGATCTGGGATGCCTGTAACATCCACAGGACAACTGTAGCTCAAATTTTCAAAAAATTTGAGAAATCAGCTGATCCCTACCATATCAATCCCAAAACAAGTTGCCCACAGAAGCTTGAGAAGCAGGAGGCAAGGATTGCTGTGAGAATGATTGCAAAAATGGAGGTGGCTAATGTGGCAGAACTTGCCAAAGTAGGGTCATTTGGTGTATCATGATATACTCTGGCTCAGCAAATAAGAGGCCATGGATGAGTGTGTTGTGTTTGGAGGAAACAACCCTACATTTCTGCCAAGAATGCCAAACCACACCAAGCATGGGCCTTACAGTATGCCTTATGGACTGTAGAAGATTGAAAAAGAGTCATCTTTACAGATGAGTTGAAATTCCTGCTCTTCAAGTCTGATAGCCACCAATACTGCTGGATTAAGCCTGGATAAGCCCTAGATCCATATTTTACTCAAAAAAACATCAAGCATGGGGGTAGAAACTTGATGGTCTGGGGGTATGTCACTTCAAAGAGGATGGGAAGACTTCATCAGATCAAAGAAATTATGATAGGTGATAGCTATGTCAAGATTCTTGATGCCAATTATTTAGGGACACTCAAGGATCTGAAATTACATTGTACTGGGCCAGAACAGCCTATATTCCAGTAGGACAATGACTCAAAACACTGGTCAAAGGTGGCACAGGCATGGTTTGCTGAGAAAAAAGTCCCATTACTGCCCTGGGCACCCTCCAGCCCAGATATGAACATCATTGAGCATGTGTGGGACCAGGTAGATGCTCTTGTACATGCTCAGAACCCTCTCCCTCACAACAAGGAGGAGTTATGGGTTGCTCTTCAGGAGAAATGGGACAACTTTCCAAGGTCTTTTCTTAATACTTTTTATGAAAGTATGCCTTGTTGTATAGTAGCATTAATTAAGACTTGGGGTAGTAATACTAAGTATTAAATTTCATAGCATGTTTCATTTGTGTTTTAGCTGCTATCACATTATTTCTTCAGTAGTTACTCATGTGCAAAAGAAATGCATATCCTATGTTATCAGAAACCCAAGAAGGACTATAATTAGGTGTTAGCTACCTTCCAGTTGAACAGTAGTATACTTCTTTTCTTCTTTAATATTCCCATACCACTGCTTCCTGTTTCCTACTCCACACTTCCATTTCACACAGGAAGCCTTCTATCTACCTGGGTCCACCTTCTCATGACTTGCTCTGACTAAGTACTTACCCAGAGTACTTATAATTAGACACCACCAGTAGTATATAAAGGATACCATATAATGCTTGTATCCTTAGCTTAGTGTTATACACTGTTCTGTCTTATCACTGTTTGCTTGAGAGAGCTTCAGAGATCAGTCAGCCTGCCTTCAAGCCAGAAAGTAAGACACAAGGAATAAGTCTGTATAGACACCTTGTGATCCCAACTCTGCAACTCAGAAGTGGACCCCTAACCTGGGTAACATCTTATGCTCAGTTACAATCTCTCTTATTAGCCATTTGTCCTAGATACTGTCTATACTGCATTATATCCATTTTTTACTTTAATTAAGCTATTGAATGAGCCCTTACTCAAAGCAAGATATGCTGTTTTCACTCTGTGGGGGATAAAGTTTGTTTGTTTGGTTTTGTGTGCATTACTTTTGCCTACCACTGTATATACCTACATGTAATATAGACAATGCAATATGAAAAGGTGATCCAGAATAGAGATAAACCAGAACTATGACTGACCCATGCATCCCTTCTTAACCTCTTACCACCACCACCGATTTTCAAATCGGTCTCTGACTGGTTAACGAGCGTTGTAGTTAGGTTTCTTGCGAACTCTAGCTTCTCTATATACATGCCTCCTAAGTCCAATGCGCGGACCGCCTCTGATAGGTCGCCTGCCGCAGTACGTGTTTTCACCCCGGGGGCGTTTGGTACGTCCTCCCCCCCCTCCCCCTCCCCGGCCCCTGCCCCTGTCAACTCTGTTGACAAGGCTTTGGCCAACGTCGCTGCAAAGCGTTTACGCTTTGAGGCATCGCCGGCCCTTTCGTATGGGTCCACACCTTCCCCCCCCCCTGGAGACTTCTCACCCCCTCCTGTCGCCTCCCAACCCGTTCCCAGATTTACCGGCACTCAGCGGGACCCCTTGAGCTATGGCTCCTGGCTGGTTGGTACTGCCCTTCCCCGCCTTGGTCCTATTCTGGCCTCTGCGCCCCCGGACCAGGCCACTGCCCTCACCCTTGCTGAAGGGGCATACCGCCTTTTAGATGCCATTCTGGCCTCTGAATGGTCCCAGGTCCTGGTCTCCTCTCAAGGCCAACAAGTATCATTTTGTGAGTACTTCCATCGTTATGCGGCACATTGGGCTCTGTCTCCCCCTCCCCCCAAACATGTGGACGCCACATGCCCGTTCCGTGGAACCGCTGAGGTAAGCGGCTCCTCTGGCTCAACTGACACAACCCCTGCTGCGCCGGCCTCTGGTCCGACCGTGCAGGAGTCTACTCCTGCAGGGTCGGCACCAGTTACTGGTACTGCCCTGGCACCGCCCCCTCCCCCTTGCCCTGCACGCTCCCCTCGGCGCCCTCGGTCATCTCCCTCTGGCATTCCCCCTTCTCCCCCCCTCTCCTATGCTGGAGCGCTCAGAGCGGCTCCCACCCTGGTCCACGTGGCCAAGGCGTTCCCTTCACTCCCTACGGACCGCGTTATTGCTGTCCAGAAAGCTGTCCTCGGCACTCTGGCCTCCAAAGCCAAGCGCTCATGCACTGTTGCTGGCCCATCCAGGCGCCAGATTTTGATTCCCGGATCTGATGCCTTGTCCAAGGCGTCTCTTCCCCATATCACCCATGTAGCCAACTCGGCACTATCGGCCTCTGGCTCCTTGCTTCGCGTGGAATCAGTGCGCCCTTCTGCTGGGGGCTTGTCCCTCTCCACATCTGCTGTCGCGTCAGCCTCTGAACTGTCAGTGGTCAGCACTGCTATTGGCAAGGACCTTAAGGCTTCCCCAATTTCTGCCGCCCTGCCCACGTCCCGATCTTACCTCAAGCTCGTTGATGTCCCTCTTTTCCAGCCCGGTACTGCAGACCGGGTCACATCTGCCGAAGTTGCTCAGGCTCTTAGCTGGTCACCTCTCGCCCTCTCACTTCCCCTTGCTGGTCCCCCCCGGGTGATCCGCAACTCAGCCAAGTCAACCATGGCCACTGCCTGGTTTGACATTCACGACTCTCAGTCCAGTTCCCGCGCCAAGGCGGTTATCGGGCGTTCCATTCCTCTTGCGGGCGCTGTATGCTTCATCAGAGCTGCCCGCGCTAACCCCGGCACCCCCCGCTGTTCCCGTTGTTGGCACTGGGGCCATACTATTCACACTTGCCATGCACGCTCTGCGCGCTGCCCCATCTGCTCTGAGCCTCACTCTGAGGCTGAACACCAGTCTCACGCCGGATGCTGCAAGGGCCACCCCAAGGCCAAGCCCCCTGTCCCCGCCACCCCCACTGGCTCCCCATGCCCCCACCCCCATAAGTGCATCAATTGCGGCAAGTCACACGCCGCCAACAGCCCGAAGTGCCCCTTCTGGCGCCATCGATTCCAGGCCGATTGGATCAAGGCCAGATATGCGGCTGACGGCCGCACTGCAGATGCTGGTCGCAAGACCAGTGTTGGCTCCTCTGCCCGCAAGAGTAAGTCCTCGGGGTCTCATACCTTGACATCAGTCTCCTCTTAGTAGGTTTTCTCGCTTACTTTACTCTCTATCTGGTTTGGGTTCTCTTTCTTTCCTCCCGGGGCCTTTTGCCCGGCGCTTTGTCCTGCCTGCCCTTGGGGCCCCCTCCCTGTATTTTGACTTCTTTTAGTTATTTTCCTGGTGGGGTTTGGGTGTCTAGGCGTCGCCTGGCCCAGCCCCCACCTGACTCTCTTTTCACGGTCACTTGACGGCTGCGCTCAGTACAACGGACGTTGTTGGGCCCCCTCCAGGGGCCCTTCTGTGAATTTTCTGTATTTAGGTAGCCGCCTGTTCTTGTGTAGTTACGGCTGCCCGCGGACTGCTACCATGCACCGCGTAATAAATTGTTGATAAAAAAAAAAAAAAAAATGACTGACCCATGCAAGAATACTGAACACCCTCCAGCATTGGTTAAACTACTGGCTCAGAATAGATTGTATACAAACTATTATCAGAACCCTAAATAAGGACTATAAATAGGTGTTAGCTACCTTCCAGAAGGACAGTACCATACTTCTTTTCTTCTTTTATTACTCCTACACTACCACTTCCTATCTTCCACTCCACCCTTCTATTTTTCACAGGAAGCCTTCTTTACATGGGTCCACCTTCTCATGACTTGTCTTGAACAAGTACTTACCCAGGGTACTTATAATTAGACAATACAGCCCACACCTGAGTAGTATATAAGAGTAACTACATACCTCTTGTATCCTTAGCTTAGTGTTATATACTGTTCTATCTTATCTTCTGTTTGCCCTAAGAAGCTTCAGAGATCAGTCAGCCCATCTCCAAGTCAGATAGTAAGACACAAGGGAACAAGTCTGTATAGACACCTTTGTGATCCCAACTCTGCTACTCAGGAGTGAACCCCTAACCTGGGTAACATAGGGGTTGCACATGGCCAACTCTTGGCCAATCTCTGTCTCTGGAGCTGACCTCTCAGAACCCTTGAGCCTTCAAGGGACCAAGCATTTATCTTGCTTAGTAACACTTTTTATCTTAAATGTTAGTATTATTGTAAGTATAAATCATTTCAAGACTAAATTATATCTCAATAAAAGCTGATTAGTCAATCATCTTGGCATATGTTAGTGATTATAGTATACCAACTCTCAACCCCTGCAGCTAACCCTCAGAGTATTTGTGACCCCTTGACCCCTCAAGACCCCTCACTGACCCCAGGGTTTTGAGGGGTCAAACCCTCTACCCCTGGTGAGGGGCAGGGGTTTGGAGGGTAGGAGTAGGGGTTAGCTCTCCAAAACCCTGGGGTAAACCCTGCCATTTCCTATTTAGCATATACTGTTGATGACATCCCTTCTTGACCTTGTACCACCACCACCGATTTTTGAGTCAGTCTCTGGCTGGTCCGAAGCATTGTAGTTAGGTATCTTTTGTGATCTCTAGCTCTACTGCACCGATGCCACCAAAACCCAGCGTGCGCACAGCCTCTGAAAGGTCGCCGGCTGTGGCACATTTTTTCACACCGGGGAGCTTTGGTACGTCCTCACCCCCTTCCCCCTCTCCGGCCCCAGCCCCTGCCGACTCTGTCGATGCGGCTCTGGCCAATGTTGCCACAAAGCATTTATGCTTTGAGGCTTCACTGGCCCTCTCTTACGGATCCACACCCTCCCCCTCTTCTGAGGATGCTGTTGCTGCTGCAGCGGCCTCCTTTGCTACCCTCGATGCCCAGCGCTCCCCTTCTGCCCCTGTCCAGCAGGACCCTGCTCTGGACTACGGCTCCTGGCTGGTCAAGACTGCTCTCCCCCGCCTGGGTCCCCTGCTCGCCTCTGTGCCTGTGGACTCTGCAGCTGCCCTTGCTCTCATTGAGAGCTCCTACTGCCTCTTAGATGCTATTTTGGCATCTGAGTGGTCCAACATCCAGGTCTCTTCACAAGGCCAACAAGTCTCTTTCTGGGAGTACTTTTGTCGCTATGCGGCTCAATGGGCTCCCCCCTCCCCTCCCCAACATGTGGATGCCACATGCCTGTTCCGTGGAACAGCTGAGGTAAGCGGTTCCTCTGGTAACACTAACACTGCCCCTGCTGGGCCAGCTACAGGACCGGTCATGCAGGAGTCTACTGCTGCGAGACTGGCTCCAATTGCTGGTACTGCCGCTGCGGTCCCCCCTCCCCCTTGCCCTGCACGCTCCCCTAGGCGCCCTCAGTTTGTTCCACCCAGCGTGGCCCCTCCCCCCCTCCTTTCCTATGCCAGTGCGCTCAAAGCAGCACCCACCTTGGTCCACGTGGCCAAGGCATTCCCCTCCCTCCCCACGGACCGTGTCATTGCTGTCCAAAAGGCCGTTCTTGGCGCTCCAGCTTCCAAAGCCAAGCGCACATGCACAGTTGCTGGCCCCTCAAGGCGCCAGATCCTAGTTCCTGGCTCTGATGCCCTGTCCAGGGCATCTCTGCCCCATATTACTATTGTCATTAACTCAGTATTGTCGGCCTCTGGCTCTGCGCTCTGCATAGAGTCAGTGTGCCCTTCCTCTGGGGGCCTGTCCCTCTCCACCTCAACTGTCGCATCGGCCTCCGATTTGACTACTGTTGGCATTGCCCTTGGCAAGGACCTCAAGGCCTCCCCAGTTCCTGTCTCCTTTCCCACATCACGCTTGTTACCCGGGTTAGGGGTCCACTCTTGAGTCGCAAGGTTGGGATCACAAGGATGTCTATACAGACTTGGTCCAAGTGTCTTATTACTTGACTTAGAGGCGGGCTGGATAAATCTCTGAAGCCCTTTCAGGCGAACAAGTGATTTAAGCAGAACAGTGTATAACACTAAGCTAAGGATACAGGTGGTTGTAGCTATCCTTATATACTACTGAGTATCTGCTAATTATAAGTACCCTGGGTAAGTACTTAGTCAAGGCAAGTCATGAGAAGGTGGACCCAGGTAACAAGAAGGCTTCCTGTGAGAAATAGAAGTTGTAAGTGGGAAAGGAAGCGTAGATGTGAGAGTTTGTACTAAAGGGGAAAGAAAAGAAGTATTCTACTGTCCATCAGGAAGGCAGCTGAGACCTATTTACAGTCCTTTTTAGGGTTCTGATAACAACGCTTGTATCTAAAGCTGGTTGATGTTCCTCTCTACCAACCTGGTACTGCTGACTGGGTTACCTCAGCCGAGGTTGCACAGGCCCTCAGCCGATCCCCCCTTGCACTCTCCCTCCCCCTTGCTGGCCCTCCCCGGGTGGTCCGCAATTCTGCAAAGTCAACCACTGCCACTGTGTGGTTTGACATTCACGACTCACAGTCCGGATCCCATGCCAAAGCGGTGACTGGACACTCTATTCCTCTTGCCGGCGCTGTCTGCTTTATCCGGACCACCTGTGCCAATCCCAGCACCCCCTGCTGCTCTCGCTGCTGGTATTGGGGCCATACCATCCACTCCTGCCGCGTACGTTCTGTGCGCTGCCCTATCTGCTCTGAACCTCACTCTAAGGCTGAGCACCGATCCTCCGCTGGCTGCTGCAAAGGCCACCCCAAGGCCAAGCCCCCTGTCCCTGCCACCCCTGCTGGTACCCCCTGCCCCCACATGGGCAAGTGCATCAACTGCGGTAAATCCCATGCTGCTAACAGCATTAAGTGCCCTTTCTGGCGCCACTGCTTCCAACCGGACTGGATCAAGGCCTGCTACCTGGCTGATGGTTGCACTGCAGACTCTGGTCACAAGACCAGTGTCGGGTCCTCAGCCCGCAAGGACAAGACCTCGGGGTCCTGCACCTCAACATTGGTCTCTTCTTAGTAGGTTTTCTCATTTCATTTTATATACTATCTGGTTTGGGCTCTTTTTCCTTCTCCCCAGGGCCTCCTGCCCGGCGCTTCATCCTGCCGCCTTATGGGCATCTTCCACTGGGCTCCTTTCACTTCTCTTCTGTGCTTTTCGGACAGGGCTCGGGTGTCTAGGCTCACACCTGGCCTGGTCCCTGGCTATTCTCACTTAGTTTACATGGTCACTTGACAGCCCCACTCAGTACAGCAATGGCTGTTGGGATCCCTTCAGGGTCCCTCTGTGAACTATGTTTTATTTAAGGTAGTTGCCTGTTCTGTGTAGATACAACTGCCCCCAGACTGCTACCACGCACCGGGTAATAAATTGTTGATTAAAAATATATATATATATATACTGTTGATGATGTAATGAGCACTTTTCAATACTTGCTCAATGTTGAAGACATAGAGGGGACATGGTAGAGCATGATAGTATGATCACCAAGCTCATGATTTCTGAAGATTCACACAACTGGTTGTCCAAGCCTACAATCATGGAATACTCTGTTTGACAGATCAATCACAATATAATTATATTTAATACGTTATTTGTCCGTGCTTGATGCTGACACATGTAAAATTAGAAGGTTGCCGCCGTCTTCAACAAAATGTATTTTGACCTCCACGTTCCCATTCCTCAGACTTCCTCCGGACAAGGAAACAAGAAGGGAAAAGGAAAACAAGCCGATTTATTCCTTCCTGCTCAGGTTCAAGAGATTGAGGCGCATGTCGATCTTCTCGTATTTCTCGTACACTGTTGGTTCTTTTGTTGCGGATAGCCACATTCACCTGACCCAGTCTAGTAGGATATGCCATCATCGGACTCGCACAGACTGTGCACAAGCGGGTAGAAAAGTCACACATTAACGCTTTGGACATTCTTCTTCCGCTGCTGCGCAAGCGAACAGGTGTTCTCTACCTGAAGAGATTGAATATCGTTCTAGACGAAGATAGCGAGAAAGGCTTCGGCTTGGTGCGCTTGCTTCCACTCTTGACCGAATATTACTGAGGGAATTATTGTAGATTAACGCCAGCACACCCTTATTTGATACATATGATATCATCGCCCTCATGCCAACAACTCATGCCACCCTGTCACTTGCCTGCCTGACGCATAGCCAACCTTCTCCTCTCACCGCTCATATCATCGCGCTACCATTGACTCTACCTCGACTTCCCTTTCATTTAAAACACACACTTGTACGAACAGCTATCAAGAACGGAGCTGTTTTCGAAATTAATTATGTCGGCGCTCTTGGTGGCGAACACGATCCCGTGATCATGAATGCAGGAGCAGCCGAAGCCGGTGCCTCGGCGAAAAGAAATTGGTGGGCAGCTTCACGGGAGCTTGTCCGCGTCACCAAGGGGAAAGGATTGCTACTTAGCGGAGGTGTTTCCTCAATTGGAGATCTGCGCGCTCCACGAGACATCGGGAACCTGTTTGTGTCTCTTCTCCCTTCTTTTAACGACACCATCACTTACTTTTACACAGCACGACTCTCCTCGGCCTACCACAAGACGCTACTCACGCGATGTCGACTACAATACCCAAATCTGTAGTCCTCCGCGCACGTAAGTGCACATCTAATAGATTTCAGGACATTTCATGACTAGGCTTCCATATTTAGGAACGCGGAAAACATATCGAGCCGTATTTTCCGAACCGAAGCTCATCATCCCAAGCTCAGGATCTCAAATGGCTACGCCTCCAATCTCAACTAACCAACCACTTGAAGAAGACCTAAGCACCACATTGGGGATCACTCCTGGGCTGACCCCTCAAAAGAGGGCTCTGGACGACACTTATCCAAACTTAGCTCCAGGGAAGGGTGGTAAGCTCGTGGACAACCATCTTGGTGATCAGCAGGGAGCATCGAGTAAGAGGAAGAAACGAGAGAAAAATAAAGAGCGCAATCCCGATTCCGTCACATGACTCCTCATCATTAAATCAGGCTCGCATCGTCAACCAGTGTATTCATATCTGCGTAATCAGTACTTGTCCGGGTGCCAGTCTGGTGGTGCCCGTGTATACAGCGGAATCTTAGGTTCTTGTGTCTGTGCTGTCCCAGTGAAGACCGCCACCACATACTGCCCCCCATCGTGATTATCCGGGTCGTACAACTGAACCCATTCAATGAATGCCCTTCCGATACCTTCATCCACCAAGTTCTCAAACTTGCCGACAAGAATATGCGCAGGATTGAGCAGTGGATCCTTCTCGTCATCCATTCCCTCCTTGTAGATTTCGAAGTCGATCATGCACCTCGCCGGGGCAAGAGAGCCATGTTCCCTTGTCTGTGAGCGTGTATTCACCGAGTTGAGATGCGGCTTCTAGAGCTTGGATGGGAAATCGCGGGTACTGGTGATACCATCTAGAGTACACGTAACCCCACGGCACCTTGTCACAGCTGTTCAGCAGCGAGCCGCAAGAGGCTGAAGCACGTATCTTACTTGGCCGATCTCGGTAAATAGCTCACTTTCCTTAATGTTAGTAGCACTTTTATCGAATCTTGACAAGAAGCGAGTTGCGGGTCCGGTAGCAGGGGGATTCTGATGTATAGCAACATTAGCGATCCCACAGCTCCAGTTCTGGCTCCATACCACTCTGTGCTCGTTTCCTGTTCTAACGATTTTCTTTAACATGCTCAAAACGCTCTCGCCCTTGTCTAGTCCAGCTGGGTTACTCTTTGGCCCCACGAGATAAAAGTGATCCTGAACGCAGCCAGTTACTCGACACTCCCGCTGGAGCGTCTCAGTTCGGAGGAATGATAACGGCTAGTAACTCACCCGAAACCCGTAAAGCCATGCAGATAGAACACCGACCTCTTGTAGTTGACGCTCAGCAGCCTCATTATATGTCACGGCAACATCAACTGAACAATGTTCCAGTAAACCAATACTTTCCGTGGTATCGCCCAAATACCACTCAACCTAAATTTTAAAAATTAAACAAAAACAACTTGAGAAATCAATTCGTCACAAGCGACTTCCATGGCGTCGTCGAAGCCACTTGAAAAAGAAATAATAGAAAGCTCACTGCGAAAGCATCGTAACCCTTGTGCTTCACCATGTAGTTGATGAATGCATCCGCCCAGGCACCAATTAATCCAGATTGACCCGCTCCGCCGTTTGCGATTCGTAGACCGATTGTACTTGTATCAGGATAATCGCCGTAGTAGGTAGCTTGGGGCCTCAACGAGACGTTGGTGGAGGATACACCAGAATCGAGATATAACCCATCCGGGATTATAGCGGCCCGTTCACTCGTGCTCTGGGGGATGATATAAAGGGTCCTATTTCTGAGTTAGGAATGAAAGCTGTTGGGAAAAGAGAGCAAAGACGTACGAGAGATGGTGTTCTTTTGGGTTGGTAAGCATTGGTGCAGGCAGGATTTCCACTTGTGCTCAATCAGTCTATTGTATTTATGGCACCTAGCTGTTTGAGCTGGAGGTGCTTGTTGCGTATATCAGTGTGATCAAGTACTTGTATTTGCTCCCCCCAGATGTTTTGGCTGATGATATAGCACCGGCATTATCAAGCACGGGTCCCCGGGTGGGAAAACTTATTATTGCGCAACAATCTAGCATATCCTATGCTACGGATACTATACCAGGTTCCGACTCAAGGGAGGGCGTACAGCCCAAGGGACGGCAAGTACCCAAATCCGTTAAAGTACTTCTATTTCACTTCCTTATCAACCCATCCGACAGCATGCCACTCGGGCCATTTTGCACATGAAAAACTAATAGTCACACCTGGCCTTTGCTCGAATGCTCTCCCCGACACAACTTCGAACCAGGATACAATATTAGAGCTCCCAGTCCACAGTATATTTTGCCCTGGGGTTTACGATAGCGCTGTTTGGGGGGCGAGGTGGACCATTGTCACACTTCTGCTTTCGAAGATGCATCAAGCTTGGAGATTCCGGCGACCTGGTCATTATCATTTGAAAGTAGTACACAAAGCTTGCTACAGGTAGATACGAGAAGGGAAACATACAAAACACATGGGGGTATACGGTATCCATCAAGTGCCTCTCACTCTCTTGGCCTACAAATCGTGAATGAGAAACCTGATCACCGCGCTATGAAAAGCCACATACCGCAGCATCTTCATCCTCAGGGGCGCCACTAGCCCTGCGCTTACTAGGTGACGCCCTTGAACTATTGCTTGGGGCCAAAGATTGGGTGCGGCGCCCCGAGGTTTCTGTGGGAGCAAAATATGGAGTTGTGCCCAGAGCGCCCACCTTCCTATTCTCGTCGCTTTTCGGTGTATCCATGAATTTCTTTTCCCCATTTTCGATGAGGAAGTTCAGGATGAGTCGTTGGAATACCTCATGGACAAAGTCTGGCTTGCGCATCGTTTTATCCGTAGTCCAGTGGTGATCATGGAAAATATGCATTGCCATCACTCCAAGTAGTGGCTCGAGTTCCTTATACGACGAATGCAGATACTTGGCTCCGCCGCTGCCGGGTTCGTAGGCCAGGTCGATGAGACCAAGAAGAAAGTGATTGTTCCGCTTGTCGGTTGGTACCCCATTCTCATGCATGTCTTTACCTGACAGCAGCGCAATCCAATGGAAAGCGTCGATGAGCTCTGGCTTAGCGCCTTCAGCGGCCGCTCGAATTGCCCACCACACTAGTATCCAGAAGATAGACTCGGCATCGTGACGGAGCTCATGTCGCCAGTGTGATTGCGGAAACGAAGGAATATCTTCCTGTAGAATGATGATCCTCTCGGTGTGACCATTAAAAGCCTTGAAGCGTTCAGGATAAACCTCTCTGTAGTTCTTGACTATGTTGGGATCGATGCATGGTAATGCTGGGAAAAACACGAAGGATCCGGCTGGGAGTGGGCCGCCTCGCTGAACAGCCCGAGCGATGAACATCGGAGTACCCTTGCTGCACGTTAGTACCAAGGCGAGGGTTGTTAGCGGTGCCACGTACAATGCACTCTTGGTCAACGGCCTCCCCATTAGATCTCAGCTTTTCGGCATAGCCAAAATCGATGAGAATGAGTGAAGATGCATAACGATTCAGGACTACGGCCCATGTTAACTGAATGCAGTCGGATTATATGTGAACCACGCACTGTTCTCCAAGCAGATGCCGGATGTAGCCGGCAGAAACTTTCTCAATCGTGTCTAGGCCAGGCTCCTGCACATGCTGTCGAATGACGACATTTCCCGGGCTGAGGTCGCGATGGAGAACTTGGCGATCGTGATATAGGCCACGCGTTACTTGAAAGACTGTCAGGAATTGTTTAATGGGAGATCTCAACAGCTCACCTTCTAATAAATCATAAATGGCCAACAATACCTCCCTCGGCGTTTTCAGCTTCATGAACTTGGTACCATAATCCTCCAACCCGATGCGGTACTTGATTCGATCCCCAACCTCAGCTCCTTGTACCTGGTGCCAGAATACCATCGAAGCAACCGCCGGGTAGGCAAGACCCGCTTGGATGCCATGAATCTCCTCCAAGATCACCCGCTCTGTAAAAGGCCGATCTTTCCTAATGTATTGGTCCTTGATTACCGGTACAACCCTCCCATTGTACTTTATGGAGCCATCAGGGCGAATGAAGACGTGAGTCCTGCGACCAAAGGGGTCGCTTGCATATTGGTGATGGTAAGCATTGAACATTGAGCCGTCGTCCAGAGCTAAGTCAAAGATGACGCGAGATTCATTGTCGATTGTCCTCTCCAGTGACGGGTCCAGAGCACCGCTCTGGCGGTCATTGAGGTATATGATCATCGCTTCCAATGGAACGTAGCATTCCTCAGTTTCAATCGAATTTAGCTCTTTGACACCGGAAGCGTCGCAGATGAAGAAGTGTAGACCATTTCGCTTCACCAAGAGTCCTAGTGCCGAGTTCAGATCAGGTCGTGCCTCGAGCAGGTATGCGGCGTAGGATATGGCTCGTTTGACACAGTCTTGGTCGGATTTTCCGGCGGACTGATACTTGATGGCAATCTCGAGAGCGCCCCAGGGGGTTCTGTGACTGTCGGTGGCTGAATTCGGGTGAATATGCGATAATGTCTGGTCTACACTGTGTAGCGGTGGGGTGGTCGGCGAGGTACGTGTTGTCGCGAGCTTGGAAGCATATGTCTGTGTGTGGTTTGTATTCAATCTGCAAGATAGGTGCTTCAGACGTACTCTTCTTGGGGAGTTTGCTGAGGAAGGCATCCACTGTTTTGATAAAGTCTTCAGGGGTGCCGAAATCAACTTCCTTTTTCTCCTCCTCGCACATCACATTGGTGCTTTTATCTCTATCCGCGCAGCCACCCGGTCTGTGTGCAACGCCGAGGTGCTTGAGGAACTCCTCGACGCTGATCTTCATGTAGCGCAGTCTCTGCACGGTCGTGTCCGGGGTAGAAGGAGCACAGTCCGTTTACAGGAGAACATAGTGTGTACCAACGAGGTCCATTGAAACCCCCGCGCTCGGCGCTACTTCTGTTTGTGTATCTTTACAGTGTTCCCACGCTCCTCTATACACCCAGTTGCCGCAATGAGTATTAAAGTCCATACGAAACCAAATGTACATTAGCTTTCTTTCTTTTCCCCAACAAAGATTGTAGCTGCGCTTGTTCATCTTGACATGTGTGATTACTCTTGAAAGCTACCCCTGCCAGTGGAGGGCTTTACCTCACTTACAAGGAGGTTCTCAGCAAGATTCACTACAAGACACTATGTGAAGGTAACAGAGAAGTGTGGAGGAGATGTAGTGTAGGGACATGGTCACTCGACTTATTACATAATCACGTTCACTCTCTCTCGTTTTACACCATCACTCCAAATCACTTGCTACAATATATCTCTCTTTTACTGGTTTCCCCTCATAGCCAATTACCATTCCTTACAGAGGTATAAGCTGAAGGGAAAGTGAAAACCTCAAGTAAAAGTATTGATAAGCTCAAGAATAAGTGATGACTAAAACTACCAAAAAGAGAAAGTCGTTATAAGTGAAACGAAAAGGTTATTTGAGGTGAGGGCAAGAGATTTATGGGAAAGGGAATACGGACATGTGATGGAGAGGGTTGAAGGGATTAGTGTCTGCGAGGCAGTGAGATTGGGGCTGAACCAGATTGGGGCATAACTGGGATAACTGAGTGGCCTCGAGAAAGCTACCAATCACCAACAGCATGCCCCGATGGTTATGACACTCTCAAGATTGTTACAGAGAGATTACATACAATTTGGCTATGAGAAATGGTGTAAATACAATCAACCAAGTGGTCCACTAGTACCTATGATAGTGTATTCCTAGAACATCTTTACCTATTAATAGTGAGTTTTAGGTCCGCTAAACGCCCTTCTATGCCCTCAATCTCCCCAACAAGCAAATCCAACCTCCTCTCCAACTTCTCGAACGGGTTTATACCCCAGGATTCAGCCTCTGCAACAAGCGCCTTTCTACTTTCTTCACGGATGTCTCGTATCCCGTGCGTTAGACCGGATACTATTCTCTCGCCCGTTTTCTCCAGTTCCGTCCTTATTCGAGATCCTTCCCCGGCTTCTACACTTTCGGCCCTTACGCCAGACAATCCCACCACATTCCTCTCCCTTGTTCAACGAAAACCCGACCTTCCGCGCGCGCTTGCCTCCCATCTTTCTCCTTCTCTTTGTCCCCACTCACGTTCCTTTCAACCTGAACCTGTGCAGGTACAGGAAAACTCGCCGACCTCGTCGTCAGAGGAACCAACAAACTCGAACTCGACGACCTCCTCGTTAACATCATACTACTCATCGTAGCCGTCGTCGGTGTCGTCATGCTCCTCATCGACAAAGACCCAGTCATCATCGTCATCGTAACCGTCGGCGTCGCACTCCGTCTCGATATCGATAGCGCCGAACCTGGGCGCGGACTCGGACTAGGTGGTCCCTCAGAGTCCGTGATATCTGCTTCGGACCCGGAATACCCGCCGGTATCAATCACAATCGGTGCAAGGCGCCCTGCTTTTTGTGTATAGGTAAGCTTCGGTTCCATGACTTGGTCCTCGGTATGATCTTGTTGGCCGGAGGAGAGGTTGGACGTGGAGAGGGAGGAGGAATGGGAGAAAGAGCCGTAATCTGGCATCGGGATGGGATCGGCCATGAACCTTAGCTCTTTCCTCAGCGTCCCGTATCCGCCTCGTAAGGACAATGAGCTGGTAAGGACTTTGGGTTTACGACCGCTCTCCATAACCTTCTTTCTAGCGCTCATACCCACACAGTCTACCAGCTGCTTCATCGCCTCTCTATCCGACATATCACGTCGCTGTGCTGAGCCTCGAATGGTGCCCATGCGGGGTAGTGTGTTCGTTCGGAAAGGGGTAAAGGCATATGGTCGGTTCGGAGTGCTAAATGTGTTGAAACGCTGAAGCGGTGTCGTCAGTAGATTATTTCCAGGGCTTGGCTTCGGTGTGGAGAAATGTGCAGGAACGGCGAGGGACAGAGGCTGGGGTGTGCTGGGAACATAGGCCTGCGCAGGAGGGGAGAGATTTGCTGGAGGTGGAGGGAATGCGTCGCTAGTTGGACCCCAGGAAAATCCAATAAAAGCTGCGGTGGGGGTTTCCTGCAGAGCGGACTTGGTGGGCGTGGGCCGTAGAAGAGAAGGGCTGGCAGAAGATCCCACGGCGGGAGATGATTGAAAGAGAGCTGAAAATGCAAAGCCTTGAGATAGCGACTCTTCATACTTGGATTCTAGCTGAACTTGTGCAGGAGGCGCCTCGTTGTAAGTGAATTGGGGGAGATGAAGACCCTCTGGTGCTTTCTCTGTAGATCTCAGTCGATCAGTCGGGGATTCGAGCAATGGACCCAATTCACACACGCTCATGGAGGTTCGTCCAGTTTACCGCTTCGAACAGGGGGTGATCCGCAATTTCCATGATATTATACCTCCCGATGCGAAATTCGGGATATGTTAGTAGTCTGGCGGCTTCAGTGAATTGGGGCTCTGGTTAGAGACAAAATATCCGTACTTGCTAATAAAGTCTTTGTAAACCGATGGAACTGGTATGGACTCATCAAAACGAAGGCTTCTCTACAGAAACCAATATATCAGCTATAAATAAGCGGAAATGGCCTGAGCTTCACCTCGTGGTTTATAATTTTCTGGTACGTATGTCGAATTTCATTTGCAAAGAATGGGGTCACCCCATAGGCCATCTCGTACAACATAGCGCCAAAACTCCACCAGTCGGTCTCGACGCCATAACCACCTCCATCATCCCTTGACGAGCGCTCAGCGCCTTCGTCATCCTCCATTTCCAGAGCCACCAGGGCCTCTTCGTGTGACTTCAGAATTTCGGGAGAGATATAATCACAGGTCCCACAAGGCACAAGGCAATAGCGCTTCGGGATGAGTTGCGTTCCATCGAGTCCTGGGGGCAGCAAGGGTGCAGCCGAGCCAAAATCGATGAGAAGAATGCGAGCATCTTGCGTGAGCACGAAGTTCTGAGGTTTAATATCGCTAAGGTTCGTGAGACGACTTTCATCTAGGGCGAAGCTAAAATCGACTCACCGATGGGCGAAACCTTGTGTATGGCACCAATGAATAGCGCTCACAATTTGGGGTACCCACCATTGAAGGTCGGACTCGAGAAGCTTGCCGTTGTGAGGGCTCGACTCCAGCACATCCCAAAGTGAACCCCCTTCAGCATAGTCCATCACGAGGTTCACGTGCGTCGGTGTCTGGAAAGCACAAAGAAGATGAGGTGCCCATTGCGAATCGGTCTTGAGTGCTCTGAGGAGGATGTCGCGTTCAAAACACGGGAAGCATTGCTACTGCCAAGATCAGTGGATAAGGACGGCTGGGTGACTTTTTGATGACATACATCGCGTGTGCGAAGCGCAAAACGCTTTTCGATCGATTTTCGAACGTATACGCGGCCGTCGAGGCGACAGGAAACGACATCGATCTTTGTTCCACGAGATTGATTACGACGGCAACATCCACCCAATTATCGACACGCCACTCACCACACCATATTGTCCGAATTCCAAAGTTCCGACAAGAGCGAGATCATTATCCTGGAATCGTAAGGCGTCGATTTCGATGGTTTTTGCTAGTCATTATGAGACGTCCATCCTTGGCGATCAGGGCTGAGGAGAGACTCACATGTTTTTCCAATGACATTCTGTCCGTGGAGAAGGCGGTCGAGTGCGACTCCATCAGCGTCCTCGTCCCCTCGACTCTTGAGCAAAACATTGAGCTTTGCCTTGCGTTGCCGCCACGAGAGAGACATGCATCAGGTCGTGAAGCGCATGCACGTCCGGAATGTTCAACAAATCAACTTGCTGAGCCACAAACTGATCAGGCTGCCCCCATCACGACGTCAGGTTCCCACGAAACAAAACTTATTTGGTGCTACTGATAGCTATGACCGCCTCCCGCAATCTCCTCAGCCCTTCATTCATCTCCTCTGCAGAATGTACACCAAACGCAGCACGTACATACCCCGTCTTCGAACATCCAGGCACGGAGGACGTCCCTGGAAGGGCGAGGACGCCTCTGTCGAATGCACAGCCGTGCATTATGGACTCTGAATCAATTTCCTCTCCGTCTCGAGCCGATTTCAGCTTGAACCTGTGACCCAGGCACATCCACCAAAGCAAAAAAAAAAAACCACGAGGACGCGAATGAGCGATCGAAAGAAGAACGAGAAAACGTTAACATCGGGCCCCGCTAAGCATGATAAATTAGAAAGTACTTGCCAGAAAAACATGCCGGCTTCTGGGGCAGTCCACTCTGCATAACCGTCCAAGTATTTTTTCATTGCTGATTGGAAAAGGTCCCGCTGCTCTCGATAAAACACGGAGACCCGCTCGACATGGGTTTGGAATCCCTCATAGCCCCAAGACTCGAGTAGTCTGTAGACAATGACTTGGGTGAGGGTGGAAGTCTGCAAGTTCAACGTCTCTGTCTAGAAGGAAAAAAACAAGAACATTAACGTATCACGTAGTAGAGAGTTTTCCACACGTACATGGCGATCAAGAATTTGCAGGAGTCTTTCAGGACCAGAAGCGAATCCAATCCTGACACCCGCAGATATAACTTTGGAGAGACTATCAAACCGGAGTACCCGGCCCACTTCCGGTTCGTCCTTCTCTAAAGAAAAGTACGACGGCGGACGGGGCTCCTTGCCGTAGTATACGTAGTAATAAGGGTCGTCTACAACGGAGTAAAGTTTGAATCAGAGCGGACTAATGTTCATTTACAACGGCTATACATACCTTCAAGGATAAGGAAGTCGAACTCTCGCGCTAATTTGAGGATTTCCTTGCGTCGTTCCAGAGCTGCTGTTGTTCCCGTCGGATTGCATCCCGTCTGCCCAAATCCAGTGGACAGATCATCCGTGAGAGGGAGGAGGGAGCAGTGAGAGTGGGCTGGACGTACAGGGACGGTGTAGAGCACCCTTGGTCTTCGCTTTTCAGCTGGCCAATTCTCGAGCACGGTTCTTAGGGATGTTACCACCATCCCTTGATTGTCAGTCTCGATTTCTGAGAATTTTGACGAGTTGGATAGAGATTCAGAGTGAAACTCGTAAGATAAAGGGACTGCAGATCGCAATGACAGAAATACAACTTGCCTATCAACTCACAGTGCAAACTGTGTAATATGGGAACAACCGCACTAAAAGAGAGGTCAAACCCGCTTGAATAAATATAATTATCTCTGAAGAGATTTTTTCGCACGTACGGATAGACTGGAGATTCAACGAGCACTGGATCTGTGTCGTCGACAAGAGCCTGAATGGCCTGGCAAGGTCATTAATGCATCAGTCACTTGTACGCTTTTGTACTATGATTGCCCCTGCCACCCCTTGCCCCGTCTAACCTTGTAGAGTAGCTCCTGAGAGCCCGCGCCAACAAAGACATTCCATCCTTCCCCCTGCTTTCGACCATGACTAAACTCCTGTAATCCGAGGAGCCAATCCCGCAATTCCTTAATCCCGCTAGTCGCACTATACTGCAAAGCTCGAGCAAGCTCCCCAGGAGCTAGAGTATACGAAACATCTTCATTGGCGTCCACCGGGGAATGAGCAGTAAAGTTTAGCGAGGTGAAAGGGGAACATCGCGGGATTTGGCTTTCCCAAGAGGAAGGAGATGAGGCCGGGTTTCGCCTCTAGAGGAAATAGGATGCGGACTGGACGGATAAACAAGCGGAGACGGGGTTGTGAAACATGAGCAACGGAACCAGTGTCTCTAGAGTTAAGGAAGATTCACTTGGACTAGGCATTCGTTCCCTCGCATTTTGTGAAAGGAATGGAACATAGTAGTCATCAGACAGTCGTTTTAAGCCTGGAAATTGTGGCCAATATAGGTATTTGGGTGTTTTCAACGCAAGAAAGTTAAGAGCGCGTCCAACCTGTATCTGTCTGTTATTTCCTGGGTTTAATACCTTGTTCACAACTCAGTTGATGGTTGAGTTTCCTGACCTCTACCACTTCGCGGGGAGCCTGAGCCAATGCGCCGTTCATGAATGCAGTTGAAACGAGAAACAGTCTGAGAGAGTAGATGTTTATCGGCTACCACGATAGGTGTGTTCTTTTCACACCCACTCGAAGGGATTTACATTGTCAGTTGATCGCGGGTGAGATCTTGCAACACATCACATTACG
Organism: Lepiota venenata; assembly: GCA_004296355.1. Taxonomy (NCBI): domain Eukaryota; kingdom Fungi; phylum Basidiomycota; class Agaricomycetes; order Agaricales; family Agaricaceae; genus Lepiota; species Lepiota venenata. Next base: position 2,014,779 of record RCFS01000004.1, read on the forward strand.
TAATCGTATGTTGTTTCCAGTCGACCCAAATGGCGCGAGATAGCGACTTTGAAGACAAATCCTCCAGCCTCGACCCATCTTCACAGGAACAACTTTTCGAAGAACGCGAGGACGACGAATTATGGGAGGTCATCGAGATTCTAGCAGAGAGGCCGAAACAGTATAAAGTCCGATGGGTGGGTGTCGATCCCAGCACAGGCAAGCCTTGGGCACCAAGTTGGGTGCCCAAGTCAGACTGCACAAATCCCCTCGTTGATACATGGAAACGCAAAAAAGCAGAGAAAGCAAAGGCGAAGGGAAAATGTGAGCACCTTGTTCTCTTCTCCTTATACACACACTCTCTCAACCACGGACGCACACGCGTGAACAGCCAGGGCTTCAGGTCGGAGTCGCGTTTCAGCCGCGTCCACCAAGTCCAAGGCTTCTCCTGGCACTTCTACTCGCTCAGCTAGCTCGAACTCCGGTAAACCCAAGTCTGTCAATGCAGGAACTAAACGAAAGAACCGTCCCATTTCCTCAAGCCCCGAATTGATTGTCTCACAGAACATCCTTGACGATTCTGTGTTCTCAAGTCGGCCAAGAAAGAAGCGCAAGATAGCTGTCGAAACCCTACCAGCTACCAACCCTTCATCGAGTTCCCAGTCCAAGTCAGAATCTCGAGGACCGTTGAAAGAAGCGCCGATGTGGACAGAAGAAGCGGAAGAGGAGGAGGGAGAGGAGGAGGGAGAGGGAGAGGAGGAGGATGAAGAAATGAAGTCTACACTTGAAATTCGACCGCCTGGGCCTCACAAGCGCCCACCCAGAGTCGCGCCTTTAACTCTTGATTCTGACAGCGACGAAGACTTATCACCTCCTAAGAGTCGTCCAATCAAGAAGGTCGAAACTCCCCCCTTCCCCGTCAGACAGACAGGCCAAGAAAAAACCTTCCAAGCGCGCTGATCTGACTTCCACCAACCCGCGGCGAAAGTCTAGCTCAGCTTCCCAGTCTACGGCTCTGTCTCGAACAAGTCTACGCTCTCCGCCCATTCCACCCGAACAAGAGTCCTCGAGCGACGAATCACCGGGGATCGTACCTCACAGCACTGTCACTAAGAAGCAGACAAATGGAGAGAAATTGAATATTCGACAGGGGTCTTCTCACCCGAAACATCAATCTCCACGACAGGAAGTACGCCCCCGAGCCTCATCCCCGGCTCTTGAATCCGGCTCCGCTCATTCGCGACCAGGGCCCGGGACGGCTTCGTCTTATCGTCCAACGGCGGCTGAGGATGCGGCGAGACAATCACCTGGGCTGTCAGAAGACACTGAGGCCTCTCAATCTACTACGGCTGACTCCAAAGACAAAGGAAAAATAGCGAAGAGTGACAGATCCCCGGGTCCCGGCCTCCAGAATAACCGAAGCGACGATGACCTTGACGGAGGATTGGAATACACCGATGTCGATCCCACCCCCCTGTCTCCGCTGACACCAATCCAATCATCCCCCGCTCTCCAAACTAGTCCAACGCAGCCGCCACAGCCGCAAACATCCGTTCGCAAGAATAAGCCTCGTGAACCGGACATCGTACCAGAGACAGAGGAAGAAGAGTCTCAGCAATCTCAAGTTCACCCCCCACGACACCTCACTAGGACGCCCTCGAAGAACTCTGTCGTATCTAGGATGAAACCGCGCACCCCAGGTTCCAAGAGGAACGTTCTCGATGCTGATCTTATCACTGCCCCCCTCAATCTCGACGACCCTAATGCCAATGTTCAAAAACCCCGGCTGACGAAACAGCTACATCCTCTCCCTCACATTTCTCCTTCGAGATTTACCCCTCACATTCAATCTTCTGCGATTGAAAATCCCCCAAGCGTGGATGAAGTCGATAGCTCGATTGAACAATTCGATTCTCCCGCTAAATCAAATTCAGAACACCTCCGATCCCAGGAGACTCCTGAATCTGATCCGCCCGTCAATCTGCCTTTAGCAGCAACTGACGTCGCTGCTAAGGGTATGGCTATGGCGGAGGCAGCTAAACCACAGAAGCAGCTGGCGAATGGTGGACCCCGGACGAAGTATACAATCGCTGCTCTCTTGAGCAAGAAGAAAAAGCCGGGTCTTCCCCCCATTGAAGGAGGTCGCGACCAGCCGAGAGTTCCGCATTCCACTCTTGAGGAATTCGCTGATTCATTTTTGGATTATGACGGTGGAGTGGGTGATGATGCGAGGGAACCCAGTAAGACGGAAGGTACAAGTGGGAATATGACTGTGATAGACCCGAAGGTGTATCTGCGGCAAGAGGAAGAGGAAAATACGCAGGACCTACTGAATGAAGCTGCCAATCGCCCAGCTGTGAGAGATGACAATGAGGGTTGGGTATATCCTTCTGTTGCGGAGCCCCAGCCAAAGAGTGACGAGGAAGATGTCCAAGATGTGATCGACTCTTTGGAAGTGGCACCGAAGGTTAGGATATTGAAGAACTTGCATCAAATTATTTCTGATGTTATTTCGCAGTCTTCGGCGCCTATGGTTTCAACCCTTCAATCTGAGCCAGCTGCTGCTTCCCAACCTTATCCAGGCCAACCTGCAGCTCCCTACGTCATCACCACTAGACATCCCCGCTACAGTTTCCCCAACACACCCTATACCAGAGCCATCAACTCATCAGACACAGGTACCTCTCGATCCTTTGCTTCAATACTTTTCGTACCCACATTCATCATCGTACAGGACAGCTCCTATAACCTCGAATCCGCAATGAATCTACTAAACAGGAAATCGGAAGAAATCTCTCGACTAGAGAATCTTTTCACAACCGCGCAAACCACAGTACAGGAGCTGCAGGTCGAGAACGCGGATCTCAAAACTGCTACCATCGCCTGGAATAGCGAGCGGATTGCCCTCACTGCTTCCCTAGAGAGCGCAAAAAAGCGGCAAGCGCTAGCTGAGAAAGATGTTGACTTTTTCAGGGACCTGTACGCTCGTGCGTCTACCTTTGTCTCGGATGTGCAGGACGAGAATAGAAAACTCCAGCAACGTGCCGAGGTGGCCGAATCGCAGGCTGCAACTGGCGTGGACGACATTCGCACTATGATTAAGACACGGGATTGAGGAGCTGGAGAGCGAGATGAAACATCACAAGCGGGTGGCTGTCTTTTTGATGGAGCAGAGCGAGAGGACAGGAGATGATGAGATTCGACGCCGCGCAGCGGAGTACCCCGAGATGGAGAGGAGATATTCCGAATTGGATCAGATGCTTTCGGGCGCTACAGGGATGGTTAACATTCTTGAGAAGCAGCTGAGGACGCGGGACCAGGAAATGGAAGTAGTTAAAGAGGGAGAAGAACGAGGTGCAGAAGGAGATGGACGACTTGAAACGGACGATGATGAATACTGTGCAAGAGGCGGGTATGCTGAGGCAGCCGAATTAACGGAGAGGTAGAGACGAGCACGAAGGTAGAATATTTGGATGACAAGGCACAGGTGTACCGATGCCTTTGGAGGAAGGACGGCAAAGCTCAATGTGATGCTATGTTCTTGGATAAAGAGGTACGATCGCAATACGCATTCCCAATTTCTCGAACTGATTTGTACCCCTGTAGGGTTTGCAACGCCATTTGGAAATTGGTGGTCACTTATAGTAACTAGGTCATCTTATACAATTTTCTTGTTTACATTCTTTCAGGTTTTGAAAATTAGGGGCTTTGTTCCGGTTATGTAAACCAATTAGCAGTGAACCAACAGCGTCCTTGTCGATTAGTGGTTAAATCATCTCGTTGTGGTTTGACTGCTCCGAGAAGCCGGAAGTTCGAATCCTCCCTGGGACATTCAACTTTTTGGGCTTGTGCACAATAAAATTGAGCATGTATGTATATAGAGGCTCTATGGTCCTGTCGAAAATATACAGTCCCCCATCACGGAGACATGGTAATTCAACGTTTAAATATGAAAGAAATGGTTCTGAGTAGGCAATTCAGGTCAGAACTTTTTACACTAATCAGAAATGTTGCTTTTGTGTTCAGGAATGCATGGGATGCCATCCATAGTCATAATGAGCGACCTTGGATCCTCATTCCACGATGGGGTAAATATCTTTCACATTCATTATTGAATGGGATGGGAACATAACTCGCACGTAAATCGCAAGTACAACTGGTTGCGTATTAAAATTCGGTCAGAGTGAAGCATCCAATGGTAATGCCATTATTCTAGAACGGGTGTCAATAATATATATACAACAACACTCTAAATCACATACGAATGCAGAGTATTCACAGCACAAGGCGCTGCCATCACAACCGGGATATCCAAATCCAATCCCACTTATCTCTGAGCAGCTTAACCCACACTTCGCGTCCGAGGGGTTGACGGTGATTCCAGCTTGAGGGAATAGAAGCGTGAACGGCGATTGGTTAGCCTTGAAGGTGGGGTATTTGCGACACCCTTAGCAGTATACGAAGGTTTGAGTGATAGAGACATACAGGACCAGCAGTATTACAACAATACATCTTCCAACCGAGCTCGTCACGGCAACGAGACACGGAGAGAGAACTTGGTGGAGGTACAGTGCACTACAGTAAATCATCAAAATTTAATCTGCAAAAATGTATTTGTAATATACCTGTTGCACAGTCCCTTGGGCAAGGGGAACGTTGTAATTTTGGGAAGCAGCGAAATTCACCCATTGTACGAGGGCAATGGCAATAGCAAGTGCGTACATTCTCAAGCTGTAGAGTGAAGCTTACGAAGATCCCAAGACCAAAGAAAGTATTTTATAATGTACGGGAACAATAACGAGCGGGAAGGGGTTTCGCGGATTGAGCGCGGATATTCGGGGTATTTTCTCATGTCACTCCTTATGAAGTCTCGCCGCCGCATCTGTGTACCCCCGCAATGAGTCTCTTCATTGTGGTACGGGGTTAAGGCGAGGCACTTTGACGAGAGATTAACGGAATATCGTAACATGTCGGTCACCTGCGTTTACAGGCGAGGACTTTAATGACATCGGCTCAAGGCAAAATGCAGTTATTTTCACAGGGGTTAGGATGATATGTAAAGGATGGCACGAGATTTTCCGTGCCCTGTATTTACGCCACCTCTACATGTCATACGCCGAAGGTGAATATTTTACTTCGAAATAGCACTGACGTTTTGATTTTGAAGGGCAGATAACAGCGGTAGATAAAATTGGCGGAGAGGGATGAAGAGTAAACCCGCGGAATGATGTCACTCGAATTGAGCCACTCACACTCGGGCGAACCCGACGCTACAGGAGCATTCAACTTTCAGACTCACTCTGATCGAGTCCGGTATAGTACAGCACACTAGATCAATGCGCTCAGTCTCTGATATATATTCATTCTTACCATTCTATGAGTCCCGTCAGTGCACTCAAGTTTCGCCTTGCAACCTAGCGTAAGTGGCAGAGTTGAACAGGGCACGAACAGACGCCTGGTGGCGTTGTATATCTCTTCAGGCATCAGGGACTGCCCTCACCTTCAACCTGTCGCCGTAAATCTTCTTTAGAGGGCTTGAGAATTCCTTTCTGACTAACTATTTTTTTCCTATTTGGTTGTGTCTCACTCCGGCGACTCATGCTGATCGGCAGTTTGGACACTGAATCCCTCTATGGTCTACAAGAACATTGGGCTATGCATATATAAGTCCTTCCTAGTCTTAACGCTACAAAATAATATAGGAGAGAACCTAGAGGATAGTGATTAGCTGTCACCTCGAGATGTTACCCCTGAGGCGAAGCGTCATATTCCGCAGCAGTCAATCACGAGTGCGTACACGGCTCAACATATGTGACCCGCTAATACCGAATTCCTAGCAGTCTACCGTTACAGGGGAGTTCATAGGGTTTTATATTCGCATAGGGGAACTATGATACATGGTAGGTGACTTCGTTACATCTCGCTACACCTATCCACCTGAAGGCATTAGCGCTTGCTTGTCATTCCTTCCCAATCTCAACTCGAATCTTGACGCTCTTGTAGATATCTTCAACCCTGTCCAAATAATCGACACCAAGCTGGAGAATGTCACCATCCTTGATCTGGAAGGGTTGGCTTTCGGTGTTTGCAACACTCAGCCGAACATGATTCAGAAAGGTGCCGCTGGAGCTCTTGATATCACGGATCAAGAATTTATCACCAGCCTCGACCCAAATCTCAGCATGGGTGCGGGAAACGACTTTAGATCGGAAAGCGAGCTTGTTAGAGCTGATGGAATTGATGGCGGCGAGACCGGGGCTTGAGCCGGTGAAGCGACCGATGCGAAGGACAGAATCACCTTCACGGAGATCCCTCCCGATGACATCGAATTGAAGGGAGCGGTAGGATTCGAGGTGGGGGATGAGGCGGATGGGACGTGCGGGAGCGTTGGTATTTGAGTTGTTGGAGAGGGGTAGGAGGGACGGCGGTATTGGGTGGGCAGCTGCAGTTGATGAAGCGGGATCGAGGGCAGCACGGTTGGAGTTGTTGGAGGTTCCGGCGGAGAAGGAGCTTAGAGAGAGGGCGGCCTGGGTGGTTGCGCTGAGCTGTAGGGAGGAAGATGGGGAGGCTGCTGGGCTTGCTCCTGGGACGAGTTGTGGGGTCTTCCGCCCAGGAAAGAGCCAGGGGTGGTTGAGCGATGGGGCGGAGACTTGTCTTCCATGGAGAGAGGCCAAGAGAATCACATCACTCTCTCCTCTTCTGATGTCACCCGTCTGCACCCTCCGATGCGCAACCCCAGGCAGATTCCGCATGCCATCCCAGCATTCCACCCCAACCCGCTCGCAGCACCCTCACCCACTCAGGATGACTACCAGCAGATAGCGTTCGCCAAGCATACACCAATGATGCATTTTTTTCGCGGTAACTACGGCTCTCAGGATAGGCAACATTGGGTCAGCCCACACAACAATCACGCTCCAAATGGAGGCCAAAGATCAAATCAGGGCTGTCCTACGCGTCCGTATCTGAATACCGGAGTCCAAGTCAAAAATATCCTTTCTCTCAGCCCTATTCATTCTGTCGCACCAGCTAGCTATATATTATACGAATCTATGGCCAAATCAACTGCCTTACCACTCTATGGCTTCTCTCGCTCTCAAAGGCTAATCCCACCCTTTCGAACCAACGAACCAATCCCACGTGGGGCAGCCGGGCCAAAATGTTCAGACTAGGCGTCAAAGAAGCTGGCGAGCTCTTCTGTTTCGAGTCTTTCATTAAAATAATTACGATGCATTTTTTTTCTTGATGCACACACGAGGCTCGCAGAAGAACAAGCGAATTGCTCTGAAAGGGGGCCACAATGAGAAAAAAAATTGAGCGACGCAGTTAGGGGAGTTTCCCAAGTGTCAATAAATGAAATATAGACCATATCCGGCACCGCGTTCATCTATTTACAAAATACCATACAATTTAGAGGCAAAATTTATCAGCCTGAACCTCGGTGGACCAGTCCCAGGTGTGGCGCGCTCCTGCATTAACACTCGCTTGTAGCTTGACTATATCCCCTCGCCCACCAGCCGCGACTGACCCTATACAACTAACCAGTCGCTAGTCCAGGGGCGCTGGCGGGACATTTTGCTGTGGCATCTGAATTGCATTCCGCTAAGCTACTTGTTCGATCCGGGGTAGCACTGTAGCTTCTGTATATATTCTGGCACTGGCGTTTAACACTAGAGTGCTTTAGTATTTGGCAACAAGAATGGTTATTCTGTGTTATGATCGAGATCTGTGTGATACCCCCTCGGCTGCAGCCGTTTCTTTTCAATCAGTATGCGAGGCGATGGCAGTCATAGGGCTATAGAGATTGTTCTATAGCATGTATCAGTTTTGCACGACTTCTCCATTACCCTGAACAGCAGCTGGAAGTTAATGGAGTTTGAGTAATATTTCTGCCGAGGCCTTGGTTATTCCCAAGGGGTTTCTTTGTCGTAAGCGCAATATGAGGGAATACAAATACATTGGCCACCTGTTACCGGTTATGGGGCGACAGACTGGCTAGAGTCATCCAGTGGGGTGACTGGAGGGTACTTCAAGAATATTGTGAAGAGGTGGTTGGCATGGCCGTGTGGGTAGCCAAAGCCATTTTTGTGGCACCTTCTGCGCCCCCAATTGGAAGCTGTGGCATTTCTTATTCGTTGGGAAAGGACCCACCTCGTGTGACCTGGTGGGAACATCGAGGGCACTGTGGATCAAATTCATGTCTGAATCTTCTCCCTCTCCGCAAACAGGAGCCTCGTTACCTGGATGGTTATGCCAGCATTGTCGTTTCCACCCTTCCCAGAAGATGTTCCGACTCATCCTCTGCTCATCATTGACTATGCTCTTCTCAAAGTCCGGGACCCACAAGAAATAGACAAGCTATGGGAAGCAGCGACTAAACTTGGTTTTTGGTAGTGAGTCCCGGTGTTCGTGATCACTTAGTGTTGCATGCCTTTTAAATTTCAATAAACAGTCTCAAAAATCATGAAGCCGAGGAAGAAGCCAATGCAATGTTTGACCTGGGAGCAGAAGTAATGGCCTTACCCTTCGAGGAAAAGATGGAGTATCACCAAGGAAATGATGGAAGCTCAGCTGGGTTAGCATTTTCAAAACTTATCCACCCACTCCTCCATGCCCAATCTCATTCTCGAACCCCCTATTTATCCTATTTCCGATAACTAGCACACAGATTTTTCACATACAACCCCTTTAGCTACAAAGAAGCTGGTAGCAATGCTGTTGACGCTACAGGTGAAAAAGATGCCACTGAAATGTTCAACATCACCAAAGACGACGCTTTCGCATGGCCAAGATATGTCCATCGTACCTATCCCGAACCAGTCCAACGTAATATGCTTTCTGTGGTCAAACCTTTCGTGCAAAAATCTCTCGCGGTCAATTATACCATCCTCGATATCTTCAATGATAAACTTGGACTTCCGAATGGGTTTTTGACTGACCAACACGCAAGGGAGGAGCAAAGTGGAAGCGAGGCAAGGATTATCAGGAATCCCCCCATGCCACATAATGTGGAAAAGAAGGCTCTTGGAGCACATACCGATTTCGGTTCACTAGCGAGTCTACCAAGACACTAAAACAAAGCGTGCTGAGTACTCACATTCACATCAGGCATTCTTACACAATCGTCTTGGGGGTCTCCAAGTCCTTGTTCCTGGTACCGACAGCTGGCAATACATCAAGGTGAAACAGCGTCAAAGATTTTCGAACCTCTCCCAAATCGTGCTGAAACAAATCTTTATCTGTGCAATGATTCAGCCAATCCTTAATCACGCCATCTGCAACATTGGCGATGCACTCTCCATCTTTAGTGGCGGAATTCTTCACTCCAACATGCACCGTGTTCTGTAAGTCTCATTATATCCTAAATAAAAACTGAACAAAACATATCTCAAGTTTGTGACTCCTTTTGCCCAACAGCCCGCCGCCCGGTGCACAATCGATTCACGAACGCTGGTCACTTGTGTTTTTTATACGTCCAGGGGACAAGAAACTCCTCCGCGCATTTGTTGAATCCAGCTCAGATATTGCTTCCGCTGTCGCTGCAAAGCCTGGCAAATATTTTGAAACAGGATCGACAGCAAAGGAATGGTTCACTAGGAGAAATAAATATCGGAAGCTTGCGAATCGCAAGGTGTGTCCTGCTTTTTTTGTGATGTCCTCTTGCGTTGCAGCCGGGGGATACAAGTCAGCATGACTTTGCTGATGCCTGGGCTAGGGCCCCGAGTCATATATGTTGAGCCGCGGCACTGAGCCAGAGGCAACCACAACATAGGTAGTGGACTATCTGCCAGTACTTACGTTTACATGTTATGTCTTATGACCCGATACTGCACAATTAATTCATTGCAATCAATCGCTTCGCTTACCCCAGAGACACCATCAAAGATTCGCTGACAACGCCACACTCCCATGATTAAGCATCATGCTTCGAGTTCCCGTTCGTCATGGTCAACAGCTTCCGGCGTGCACCAGCCCTGGAATTCTTTGGTTTGCTATCCCTGAAGAAAGACCGTAGATGGACAAGAGACTTGGAGTATTTAGCATCACTTGAAGTGGAGTGCATAATGAGCATGTGGTTCTCAACTATTCGTAGATTGGGATGCCAGCACCAGGACTCTATATTACGGGATTCGTTCACGCCACAGAAGATCGGGGCCGAATATCAAGTTATTAGCATATCCACGCCAACATGCGATTAGATAAGAGCCATGAAGTGGTTAGTGTCACACCAAACAGCCATAGAGTTTCCTGCCATAGATCTGCACTCCTTGAGCTAAGAAACGCGATGGTGAACAATAACAAGAGCGGGCTAAGCTCCTGAAAGCCACAGAAACCATACTAGCCCTTAGATATGCAATTCCACCAAGTTCCGGCCGGGAGGTTAGTCTAGTTTTTCAGCGCTGAACCAGCCCGCATCTATATGGAACGGGAGATGACAGGAGGCATCGAAGGCAGTGTGGAAAGATTCCATTTCGACTGTCTTTCATGTAATGGGAAACGAATATTAGCACTCTGGGGTTTATAAAAGGCGGTGGTATTCCTTGACGGATTTGCAGCACCAAACCACCCATGTTCAAAGCCTTTGTCTTGTTGACTACACTCTTCGCTGCGGCCATCGCTGCTCCCAACCAGTTGGATCGCAAGGATACCATTGTGATCGAGATCAATGAAATGCCAACGTCGCCCTCGGGTTACCACTTGGTAGTCGAGACCTGTGCTGGGGAGGGCGAAATGTGCCTCGGTACTCCATGTTGTCCGGGATTGAATTGCAGGGGAACGCCAGGCGTAAGCTGGTTTCCCATCCAAAACAGTAAATACCCATCTAATGAACTGAAAACAGGCTTGTATGCGGTGGTAGTTGATCCGTTCACCTGATTGCGCGACACGGAACCGGGTTTAATAGTGTACGAAAAGATCACGCCTGTGTTTTGAGTTGCTGCCTCTGGAGTTGTCTTTCCTCTTGATCCCACCTGATGTAACCTGAGTCCTACCAATACTGTTGTGTACCTTTGTTGAATAAAGAACCAAGTTTGAGCTGGAACCTTGAATGCCATCATTAATGTATATCTCCATTTCCTTCCTTCCTGCCCCATTTCCCCTGCACATGCCTCGACACGATGTAGATAAAATTTCCTATACAAGCACGGCCTCCTGTGTACGTAGGATCATCACTGCTCGAATCATCCAGCTCCTTCTCTGCCTCCCACACTCGCAAACTATCTCTCTCGACCGTTATCTCTTCCTCTCTTCTCATTTTCCCCTCCCTCTTGTCCTCGTCATGCACCGCTGTGCACCTTCCATCTTGTTCCCAAAGCTAAGCTATCATCTCCGACAATAGCACTTGCACCTATTTTTGTTATAGGGGAGTGATACTCTCCACCTTGATAGATTTGCAACATCAAATCACCCATGTTCAAAGCCTTTGCCTTTGCCTTGACTGCACCCTTTGCTCAGTTATTGCTGCCCCCAACCAGTTGGATCACGGGGACACCATTGTGATTAAGATCAATGAAATGCCAACGTCGCCCTTGAGTTGCCACTTGGTGGTCGAGACATGTGCTGGAGAGGGCGGAAGTTGTTGGAGAAATCCATGCCATTGTCCAAGGATGATCTGCATGGGGACGCCAGGTGTATGTATGCTGGTTTCCCATTCAAATGAGATATAGCCCAGCTACCAGAGGTGGAACAGGCTTGTATGTGGTATAGAACCACCTGAATGCTCGATGCAAAACCCACTGTTAAGTAGTATAAAGTGTCACTAGGCTTGTATATCTAACTGCCACCTCTGAAGTTGTCCTTCCTCTTAATCCAACCTGTTTACCTGCTCAAGCTGTGTAACCTGAGTCTGAACAATGCCATTGTACTACTGTCTCAGCTGAAATGAAGAGGCCATGTTCAAGTTTAGAACCCTGAAGTACAATAAGACATTGAGCAAAGTGGGAAACTTGGGTGCTTCCATTACTTAACTACAGCTATTGGAATCCAGAAAAAGTAAACCAAAGTATTCTGGCAAAGAACCAGATTGGCCCCACAATAGCATATCTGTTTAGATCAGCAAAATTAATGGCACAAACATATTTGTCTTGGTACTAGTAAATTCAAGAGATAAGGAGTAAGCAACTGGAAACTATTGAGCCATGCTCAACTTCACACTCAATTCACACCTAATTCACACTCACTCATGCTCCAACTCATGCTCACTCACACTCCAATTCATGCTCACTCATGCTCTGATTCATGCTCGGCAATTGGGGTTCATGCTCACCATGCTCCATCATGCTTGCTTCATTCCGAAAACCAGTTTCCTCAGTGTTCAGATCTTCATTCAAATTTTTGGATGAAATTTCCGCAACCAGATTGCCAAAATTGGCTGTATGGCCAGCTGTTTGTAGTCGCAACTAATCCTCGTTTCCGGACTGTCAAACCAACCTCTAGCAGATTTTTGCCCTTTTCATCCAGATTTCCGTCCATTCTACCCCCTTCCAAACCTGAATGGGTTGGTGGCTGACATATATAGGGGTTATCCGGGGTCCTAACACACCCCAGGTGTTGGCATCCCAGTTTATTCTACATGCAACTAGAAGGAGAGCGAGCGAAGTACATGAGGCATCTAACGACAACATCTCATCTTCACTGAATGTCCCCAAGTGAAACCTATGTATCTAGTGTGAAGCGAGTAAGCTTTCAAATCAGTTGTATCCAACAATCAAAAGTAATAGACATCGAATTTGTTGCTGCTTGTAGTTCTAATATCATTATCTACCTGACGGATCGGATGCATAGGGACCCGACCTATGTATACCTTTGCACGTCAGCAAAAGCTGAGGGAGTCGGCACTAACCCCACAGAACAGCATTTGCGAATGACATACACCCTGTTAAAAGGGCTAGCAGGTGTCAAAGCGCACCGCATATTAATTTTCTCATCGGCACAAAATGCTCCTACGTGCTCTACTCTTTTTTCGACTGTGTCAGCACTTACTACGCCACTTCGCTTCATACTTTTCCGGCGTTGAGCGATGACGTCGACTATAGACGAGCTCAGGCCATTCGTTAGTGCCCAAAAACCATCAACACTTGAGGGTTTTTTGACGCAAGGCAGTCATACTCAGGCGGCTCCTCCTGTGGCGGCGGTTTGGCGGTAGTCTCGAGATGTCCTGTGTAGGCAAGTATTCTGAATGAGTGTCAGTATTCGTGGCATTTAACCAGACCGTTTTTCGGGAGAAGGATGCTGCATAATTTTGTGGTAGTAAATCATTGTCCGGGTTTCCGAGGTCTAAATTGATTCCAAAAGTACCTATTATCTTGAGAGGTGGTACATGTTGCTAGAGTGGTAGGTACAGTTTATAAACCGCGTGGGTGTTGTCTCACCGAGGAGACTTGTTCTTGTGAGGCACCATTACCCTTTGTGGAAGTAGGACCAGCACCAGCCCTGGCCTCGAGGAGTAGGGCGACCACTTTAGACACCAGGACGCCACATTAAAATATTCATTCACACCGCGAGGGAAGGTCCGAAGCGAGCATCCAAATGTGAACTAGCGTATCCATGGACACAACCAAAATGCAATTGGATGCGAATCATAAAGTGGTCAGCCATCACACCAGGTAACTATCAAGTTCAATTGTTACTAGAGATGTAGTCCTTGAACCATTAAAACACAACGGTGAACAGCGAAAAGAACATGATACGTCCCTGAAAGCCACAGAATCATCCTAACCCCTAAATATGCCCGCCCCACCACTTTAGAGCTCTGGCCAGGGGGCTTTGGTCTTCTAGCGCCTCTCCAGCTTGCATCTGATGACAGGAAGCACTGAAGGCGGGCCAAAGAGGGTTCATACTTCGACTACCATTCATGGTAAGGGGGAACGAATACTGGCGCCCTGAGAAAGTTATAAAAGGCGGCGGTATGATCCCTTCGCATATTTGCAACACCAAATCACCCACGTTCAAAGTCTTTGTCTTGTTAACTACATTCTTCCTTGCAGCTATCGCCGCTCCTAACCAGTTGAATCGCAAGGATACCATTGTGATCGAGATCAGTGAAATGCCAACGTCGCCCTTGGGTCATCACTTGATGATCGAGACATGTGCCGGAGAGGGCAAAACCGTGTTGGGGTAATCCATGTTGTCCGGACATGATCTGCGTCGGAACGCCAGGCGTATGCTGGTTTCCTACTCAAATGAGATATACTCGAGCTGACGAAGTTGAAATAGGCTTGTATGCGGCATTGAGCCACCTGAATGCTCGACGCGAAACCCACTAATATGTATAGAGTGATCACTAAGGCTTGTAATTTTAACTGTTCACCTCTGAAGCTGTCTTTCCTCTTGATCCAACCTATTTTTCAAGTTCAGAACCCCTGGAGTACGATAAGGCATTGGATAGAGTGGGAATCCTGAGTGCTTCCATTACCGACCCGCCCAAAGTCCGGGGCACATACCAAGAGTTGCATGTTGAGGCATCTTGGAGGTTTTGGGTGCTTAGGTTCCGCGCAAGCAAATCATGGCTCCAATTAAAACACTGTAACCCTATGCCTTCGAACGATGGAAAGGTGTTCCCCTCCACTCTTAACGACGAACCCATCACATTTCTGCCATAATAAAACTCGACAGGCTGTTCATACAACAACCTTACAAAGTCGAGCGTGCGGGAGTAGTAGGACCTCCTAGTAGTCTCTAACTGGGTGGTCATCTGAAGTTTATCCCGGAAAGCTCTGAATACTAGAGTCACTCTTTGTGTGGATTACCGACTATTTTTCCGCGTCATGAGAGAGAACAAGAGACACGTGTTCATTTGTCGCGTGTGAATAGTTCTTGACGCGAGATCGAACACTGTAACACCTAAAGCTATTACTAACCACATCTGTTCCAGGTAGAACAGATGCCCTCATGTGAATATGTTGCTTTTGTGATATTTTCGACCTAAATTGTGACACGTCTGGGAGCTCATCACGAGGCGCTAAGGTCTAAGATAAGTATCACTTCATGATTGGCGGTCGGGTTATGGACAACGACTTGGAGTCGTCGCGTGGCATTTCGCAAGCCGCTCCGTCAATCATTTGTTGCAACGTGGGCGCGCCCAAAGTTTTTGTGGCCATCAAGAAAAAGCGATGGCAGTTGCATTACGCAAAAGGCTTGATGAAATAAATAATGAAGGGTATATCATTACAGATGTTAGTCCAAAGCGAACTGATTGGAACAGTCGGAGTTCAACATGCACCATCTCTTGGCCGGGGTTCTCAGCCACTGGTTAGACTCACAATAAAGGCCCAACCTCCCGAGCATCTAACAAGGGGCTTTGAATAATCAAAAGGCCCAGCTTCGAAAATCATGTCGTAGGTGGGGGTCCTGACCACCACCACGACAAAATCTTGGATGAAATCCAGAAGCCGATGAAGACAGTGACAATGAACATGGCGATACGCCATGGCTTGAGGCTCCCTGTCCCAATGCCAAACGCCTGCGTCGCCCGCCGAGACGTCTGGGCAAGGGTAGTGGAGAATGATGTGAAGCGGTTGCTCTTAGTGACGTGGGTGAGAAGATTGGAGTGGCCATATGGAAAAGAGACACACGGAATCATCTAGCATGAGGTTCTGTGACTCGACATCGTTATGAATGTCGGTTGTGATCTAACACAAATAGTTAGGGACTTGCGTGGGGTCGCAGAGAGAGAGAGAGAGAGAGAGAGAGACGTACTCCTCGGAGAGTGCGGATTTTAGAGTGCAGTTCGTCGAGACGCTGGTCGTTCTGGACTTCGTAGGTGTCTTCGGCACGGCCGCTGCCTCTCGATGATGATGACATGAAGTGAATGGGAAGGGATGCTGACCAGAGCGGCCGAGGTGACAACGCTGGTGTGACAGCTGTCCATTGTGACACGTGATTTTTGCAAGCGACGTGCTTACTGATTTGTTGTCCCGCGGCCGGCTGTGCTATCGAGGGCTTACTCGGGGGCTGGGCAACTGGCTTCCCCCGCCGCTATCGCCCTGTGTCTCCACTCAGACGATCCTGTGACTGGACTTGGGGGAGGGAAACTCCACTGGGCTGCGGTGGCCCGGAGCATGGTGGCTGGGGAGAAGCAGCACTCTATCGCAACCTGCCCGATAAAGAAGTTGCGTCGACTTGCTCGGAAGCTAGAAGTAGCCTTTTGCCGAGTATTTATAGTCTCCCATTTCTTCTCGTGTTTATTTGCCCTGTTCTCCGTTCCTCTCCCTTCTCCCATCTTACCTACCCATGGCTCGCTCGCCGCTCTGGGCAGCACGACTCGTGTCGCTTTCTCTGGCCTGGGCGTTGGCTGGTGCCTCCTTTGCCCTTGGTGAGTGTTTCCACTTCTCCGTCGTGCATACATATTCATCAGAGCCCCGCGCTCTCCAGTAATCAATGCCTTGGTCAGGTCTAATCGCGATAAATCCAGCGTCACGTCTCGAATCCCCGCAGCGAGCATCAATACAAACGGTATGGATGGCACCCTCTAGACCCTTACGGCCCTCTGATATCACGCATATATGTTATAGACGTCACGCGATCTGGAGGAGTCGTCGCAGCCTTTTCCCTCCTCATCTTTTTCATCACGACAATGGGGCTCGTTTCTCTTTGCCTCCGCCGAGTTTCCTCTCCTCGGCGTAGCATGCTCACATTACAAGCTGCCCTCCTTGCCCTCTCCGCAGTAGGGCTTACTGCTACCCTGATCCCATTCACCCTCTTTTTTGCGACGCGGAATGCTACGGCTTCGGTCAATGGTAACCCTATACCCCAGTCAGCAGTTTCAGCCCTTGAGCGGCAATTGGGCGTGATTTCTCAGTACCGTCGTATTTGGTACCGTAAGTATTTTCTATGTACACCCACGTGTTTTTCCATTTTCACCACTTTTCTGTCTAGTGCGCCTCGTGGCTATCGTTCCTTGGATAACCGCGCTGTTCACAATCATTGCCGCTGTCATCCTCCTCGCAACAGCTATTCGCGTACGCCGCTCGACCTCTTCTGAACCTCTCGTCGCCAAATCGGCACCCGCCGATGATGCCCACCATGATCCGCCCACGACAGAAGAACAAGAAAAGCCTGTCACGGAGCACGTCGAAAGACCCGCTGCCGCATGATCGATCATTCCTGCTAAGTGGCGGCGATAATCATTTCCCGAGAAGGGGCTATTTTGCTTTGTACCTGTATACTGCGCCTATCAGAGGCGAACTATGTTCTGCTTCTATCAACTTTATTACGTACTCGCGTTCGCAAGCGTAATCCCCGTGAGAAGGTACAGTATGGAGGAGCCCCACCCCCGCATTGAGCGGCTATCAATTGACGTGAGCGCAAGGGCTGCCACAAAAGCGTGTCAGGCACTGCGAATCCGTGGATCAAACTGACCGGGGTAGCATTTCTTCGGACAAATGTGAAATGTTATACACCTCCTGTTCAAGGACAACACGTACGATCGTCGTATCCCCATGCTTTGCAGACTAAATTGAGTAGAACGACGATCTTCTATCTGATTTTGTATACCATACAACTCGAACAAGCTGAAACGGTTAGGAATAGTTTCGAGCGGGGGTTGCGGCTACCGATTAAACTCAATATGTGCAATTCATATAGTTCCAAGAATTTCAGTTCTGAGCGCTGAGTATAGTGGTGGAGGTTGGGGGTTCTAAAATCGCGTTATCAAAGCCAAGGACTACACCTTATGATAAGGAGCGAGAGAGGTCTTAAAAGATCACGTATCACCAGGGCTGCGAACAACAGGATTAAGCTTGTTACAAACATAATTCGCTTATACAATGCCTCTACTAGTAAAAAAAAAATCGATGAACTGTTTCCGTTTTTCTCGCCGATTTAGAGAACATGATCGGCTCTTCCCGAGTCGTCGAGTAGTGCTGAATTATTTTTGGTGGGCGTGGATTGGTGATTAAAGAGTATCGCCCACGTGGACGAGCGGGGCGAAGGTTGTATTAAGTGGAGGGGGGGGGGAAGGACGGCTGATGGTGTTCCCCCTCCAAACCCTGAGGCCTGAGGCTTGATATCTACTTCATTTCCCTGAAATCGTTGCGGTCGTCTGATGAACAGGGGGTGAGTCCGGGTGTTTGGTATAGATGTGGGTGGTTTACCCTTTATGAGATACCATTGATTGCCTTTCAAACGCCTGTCCCAACGCGCGTCATGGGGTTACTGCACCTATTCTGGTATTTAGTCTGTGTGGAGCTGTGCACTTATGAATGATGCGGGGCACTTATACCATTTGTGCTTGTAATGCGCAAGTATAGCCCGGCGCATCAGGGACTAGTAGAGTTCGCAGGGGACCCTTTTTCTTATATCTTAATGGCGTTGAGCGGATGTTGATGTTGAGCGAGAGGAGGGAACGGCACTTACTTGACGTCACCACTTTGTTTTGGAGGCCCCGAAGCTTCTGTATTGTCACCGATGCATCTATGAAGGGCGATTAGCAACTGGCGAAATTTAGAGTTGAGGTTACCGAGAAGTTGTGGTGTGGCGGTCTGATCGCATCCCCCCCCTTGTTAGTCAACCCCTCTGCGCCTGCGTCTTGCGTATGTGCGCGTCGAGTATGAAAGTCGTTCAAGTCGTTGATCACCTGTAGACTTCAACCCACAACGTCGACGGAGTGATTGGAAAAGAACAAACGCACCGGGACCGAGTTTACTCCCCAACAACTCTATCCCATCTCCCGCCACTCTACCTCTAACGCCACTCTACCTCTAAATAAGTCCACTGCCTCCTCATCTCAGCTCCCCACTGTGACGACATGATAAGCGAACGAAAGCCCCCTCCCCAAACTAACATCTCGAGCCTGACCCCCGGTAGCCCCAAATCCACAGCTCACCCAAGTTTCCACCATTCAACACACCGACCAATCAATCGCAAACGGTTCAATATCCCACGTCCAGTGCTCAAGTTCGAATTGAACTCGGGATATCCAGCTTTCTTGCACCTACTGCGAGACCCTTTGGGGGAATGTAAATATGCGAAATGAGAGTAGCAGACCGAATTGGAGGCGCCTTCCGTCGGGGTGCTATCAACATTGCGTCCTCATTAGTCATTCGGGCCCACTTCTCAAGGGTCTGTCTTCGTTTTCGGCAGTGGACATGCGCACGAGTTATCCGAGTTGCTCGAGATTGGCTTGTGCGGATTTTGGTGTTTGAGGGGGGGGGGGAGATGGCGTTTGGGGCTGCGAAGTATGGGGAGCGGGGGTCCTGGATGGGCTAAGGCAGTTGTGATGTGTAGTACTTGAGAGGGGGAGGGCGGGCGGCGGCGGAATGGTGGAGGTCTTGACACCATGTGGCGAGGGGCGGTTTCCCCGAAGCGGAAGCGAGTTCGCGAATGAGCGAAACAGTAACTCTCAGATCCCTCCTCCCATACCTCATCACGCCTCCAACTCCTCTGCGGCACCAAAAACCCACAACCAAAAAAAAAAAAAATAGAAGCGTACCTGACCGATCCATAAGCCGTTATGCATTCATCGAGATCCCGTGTTCTATTATATCTGCGAGCGTTTATGAGAAACGATGACGACTTGGAAAAGTGACGGCAAAAGCAGCTTACCCTGGCTTGACCCTGGATTATGTATATCAGGGGTCTTGGGGGCGTACAGCCCTACACACAATCCCTGGCAGCTGAAAAAGAATTGGTACAGGTAGGAATAGTGGGATGAATAGGCGAAACTCACCTGGTGGTGCTCACATCCAATGGATGTGTGATATCCATGAATAAAATAAAATAAAATAAAATAAAAAAGCAGTTAGTAGACAATCCTCATAAAAGAGGATGCGGGGACTCACCGGAGAGGTAGGTCATCCTTTTTATCCTCCAATTTACGTGCTTTGGTCGGCCCCCTCCTTTCGGAAGGGGCCTTAAGCCCAAGCCCCAGCGACAAGGGAGCACGAGGGTTGGAGACCCTTGCTTGGGAAAGGAAACACATACCTTGTAGGGTGGTACCTACTGTGTTTCACGCGAATTGCATCGAATCACACCGGTTTGAACTCAATGAAAGAAATTACTTACTGTAGCCACCTACCTTGCCACTTCTGAAGGTATGGCGCAGCCTTGGTTGGGAAAGAGAAACTTACCTTACCTTACCTTATTCCTACTTGAGTGGAGCGGATAACAGGGGAGAGCGGCGGCGAGATATCACAAGTACACAGAGCTATTCCAGACCCATGTTCGCGTCGTCCCCAAGTTGCCAGTGAGCGCGCCGTACACGAGAGCCGACCATCGCGATCCATCCGGCCTGGGAGCGGACCGGCGCCCCAGAGTAGGTCCGGTAAAAGTAGCACTCTTGATGACTTGCGTCCACCTCGAGACCAGCTTGAGGACGGGAATATCCACGCGGCGAGGCCACCAGGGCCGCGGGTGGGCGAGTGAGAGATGAGGGGTCCGGCTTGAGGGTCCTGGCATAGCCCAGTAGCATCACAAAACCTGGGATACTGCCTGTGAGTCGGGGGCGTTACTGTAGAAGGAAAGACACTTACATTGGGGGTCCTCCGGTAGTTTATGCACATCTAGAAACTTGATGGCTCTCATCAGTAGGGAGATATTCCGTAGTAAGGCAAAGTACTCACTTCGAAACCGGCTGGGACGCCGGCGAGAGAGCCATAATGGCTCGATCGACCGTCGGCGTCCCCGGGGTAACTCCAGGCATAGCGATCAACTGGCGTGCGGCGGACGGAAGCCATGTTGCCCAGGCGCCACGAGGTACCTTGAGAGGGGTTGCCTACCATCACATCGGTTCATGTTAGTGAGCAGCCAGTATTAATACAGAACAGGGAAGAACTTACATTGATGGTCCTATGATGCTTTTTGCGCCTCCAGAAGCTTAGTGACCTTCATCAGTAGGGAGGCATCCCATAGTAAGGCAAGGTACTCACTCCGAAACCGGTGGGGACGCCGACGGGAGAGTCATAAAGACTCGATCAACCGCGGTCGTCCCATAACTTGTTCCACTGGCTAGGCATAGCGGTTACCAGAGTTAAGTGAGGAGGTGGGGCACGTTGAGCGAGGCCAAATGGATTGTCTTGAGCATTACAAAGAATCATCAGGTGTTTTTATATGCCCCAGGCAGCTTATGTTACCGCTTCCGTGTCCTTTCAATCTGTCCAAAGAAAGGATGGTCAACACGATGTTTCGAACCACAGGAATCAGAAGTCAAAACGGCAATGCGTAACGCTCAGGGCAGCAGAAAAATGGCGGTTACGACACACCGCTTTCGGCGGCAACTTCTGCCGAGCGCTTTCCGAGTTGCACGCCTCAAATTCCCTCATTCTCCCTCCCGTACTACCTCACCCACAGTATTCTTGAGCCGCCTTTATGGATCTTCTCTCATGCCTTTGCTGACCCCGTGAACTCTTTTAGCGATGCCACAAAGTCATGGTGATGTGTCGGACCCATATTAGTCAATGATAGTCCTTCATGACATACTTACGTTACTAGGATGGAGTACATAGTGCACTTGCTCACGGTGGCTCGAGCTTTTCCCCTCAGCATGTTTGCTGCACACAACGCACAGGCCAATTCTCTGGCTCCAACCCACTTCAATGACTGGGGAGGGTTGAGCGAGAATTATCTGTGCAGTAGCATCTTGAACCCAACTGTCCCTTCTTGTGACACACTCTCCGGATCTTTGTTCATGATCTTTTCATTTATTTATAATACTTCTTATATTCGAACGCGTGTGTAGCATGTGCCGAGGACCTCTACTACTACCATCACTTCCATCAAGTGGCTCAACTCCAGATTCCAGTTTTGGAGAACTTGAACCGATGCGCAATGTCGATTTTGTATTCCAATTAGGAATGGTTTCCTTGCCTCACATTATGACACGACATCTTAGCGCACGTAAATGAGTCACAGCAATCCCGAGGTCCATGACAGCAGCCTAACACAGAACTCCCTGAACGAGATCAAATCCAGAGATCAACTCGTTGCGAAGAGCGATTTTCAAGGAAATCTAGACCACAGGTCATGAGCGGATAATGTCCAGGAATGGTAGGGGTAAAGGAAACATCAACAGCGTAATTTCAGCCGCATTCATTGAAGCCCTTTCTCCCTGGCTCAGGCCTGCAGCACCCGGAGGCGTTACCCACCAACCCCCCTCGCGTGAGTCCGTAATGATGTTTGACAAAGACGGCAGCTGCTTATCACCTCCTTTGATCTTCCTTGTCTCTCACCGAGCTTCTCGTCCTGTGCATTCCGAACGGGTTTGATCAAATGCTGTTAACGGCGAGAATCCGGTGGTGTTTGGGTGCACATTTCACCCGATGGTTGACAACATCTAGAATTCTTCTCAGATAATCCTAATGTCTAGCCTAGCTCCCCTTTAGGTGCCAGGGCTGCTCACCACGCGGCCATGGATGGTGGCCTGCTACCTACTAAAACCACCGTCACTACCCGGCCTCCTCCAACTAATACGGCCCTCCATGGTACCCTCGACTTAACTGGCGGGTCTTTCCTTTCAAGGATAGTTAACCTCAGGCGAGCTAATCAGGGAGGCGGACTAGGAGCACGGGTGCAGGAACTTTGCTCCTCTTTCAAGGCGAGTTGGCCAAGAAGAATTCGTCCTCTTGCTAAGCTTTGTAACGCTGACATGTGAGCCACAGGTATAGCGCGGCTGCATACTGAATGCTATCAAAACCCACCGAAGGCTGAGGTCGATGAGCGATCGCCGTATGATGTTGAAGCCTAGAGAAATACTCCCTAATTCCTGGAAGTGGTAAACAAGGGGATAGCAGTGGTACTATCAGGTTCGATAATCTAGCGAATAAACGGGTAATGTCGATGACAATAGTGTTAGTTAAACGCCAAGTCCGCCAAACTGTTGATATACTTGCCTGGAGTCTGATACAGGGCGTTCGTGAAAAATTAGCTCCCTCATATATTCCTTTGATACGTAGAAGAGCTTAGACAAGTCTGCGAGCACCATTTGCTGGGTCTGATCTGCTGGGCCAAGTTATGAAAACATCAGTGCACAGTAGAGAGGGATAATCCCGACAGACTCAGGCTTACCACCCCTAGTGTGGTCAGGTCGCTCGTTGGGCTTGTGTGCCAGTGAGAATGGAGGAAGTTAGAGACAATCTAGTCATGGACGACAGCGGCAGGGGCAAGTGTCGATCGGTCTATTGGTTGGTCTCCACCGGCCGGAAAAACTACGTCGGACATTCAATTAACCGACCGAATAGAATGCAGTGCTCGGGTGTTATCAGTTTTTGGGCTGACTGGACGCATTCAAACCGTGGCTGGCAACAGAATCTTGACCATATATGGACACAAAATGCGCGACGAGAAGCCAGGGATAAGGCTGGGAGGTCCGCTGATGAGCCACGCAACCGCAATTTTCCTCACACACCATCACAGATTGTACAGGCGTACGGAATAGGTGCGCGTCTCAGGTGTGCCTATACAAGGACGGTTCGAGTTGGAGAGGTCGAAGCAATTCTGGCAACTCAAAGCCAGGCTGTCCCTACTCCGACCATCCGGGAGCCACGGCTGCTGGGCAATCTCAGGACCCTGAGGCTACAATCTGTACAAGTCACGGGCTAGAGTGCCCTCCATAGAGATTTCTGTAGCGGAGGGAATGAGGAGATCTTTAATTTCAACGTGGAACCAAGCGTGTTCCTTTTTTGGAATAGCCCTTACGAACCTCGGGATCTCCAGCTGTGTTCCGCTCACACGCGCACAAAGATGAGTCGCAAGCTGCGAAGCCTACTCCACAATTGGGGTGATCAAACCGCCCCACCTCCCGTCTGAGTTGGAATACGCGATAGGCAAGATTTTTTTTTTTGCAATTTATCTGCTTGGAATCGGGTGATTTGGCCAGCGGCATGCCACAGATGCTCAAAACGTGACACAGGGCAATAAGGGTCGGCGCCAAATCAAAGAAGTGCAAATAATTCCACAGAACATATGGAATGGCGTGATTAAGTTCAAGATGCTATTATATATTCAAATGCTCTCAGCCCCGCCATTGTTCAAAACATAAATTTTCGACCCATTCCGGAAGGCCACGATCCCACGTTGGCGTAAGGGACATGTTGCGATGATAGGGATTGACTACTGGGCATTGATATCTATCGTCGCCGACCAGCATTTACCAACATAGGCATAGGTCCTAAAAAATATCCTAACTATGCGACTCCATCGGGATGGTAAATAATTTTGTTGCTTAGTTGGTAGTTCAAACCATCATGACCTTCGTAAAGCCAGCAATGTAAGCTAGGGGGAAGGAAAACATCTATCAACGACCGTGTCCAGAGCAAGCATTATTTTATTTTTACTTCTGATCCGGGTGTTTGACGGCCTCGTGTTAAACTTTCTTCCTTCGGTCTAGTCACCAAGACAAAGCCAGCCATTGTGTGGCGCGCCTGCCGCATAAATTACCCTTGTCCAAGAAACCTGGAACGGGGCCTCTGATAACCCGCCTTCCCTTCCCCCACGTCTTCTGGTATCCTCATGGTTACACGCCTCATCACTTTCACCGAGTCCACCCTTCGGATGGCCCGTTGACATCTTACCATCAAGCTCTATTTTGTCTTCAAGCGAACTCTTCGTCCAGGTCCTCTTGGGTATTGGGCTTCGACCATGCTCAATACCGCGGGAGTTCTCGGCTCGCTCACGGGCAAACCACAACATAGCAACACGCGAAGGAGTCACATAACCGAAGTCATTTTCGGTGGCTCTGGGTCCGAGTTGCGAATGCTATTCTTTTCACTGGTGGATGCCGATCTTTCAAGACTCTTTGAACCAGACGGGAAATATGCTTCTTTTCACTGGTTTTCCCCGGTGCATTTTCCTTGATCTGCCAGTACACACTGACCATCTGGCATTGGGCAGCAAGAGCACCAAGTGAGAATATGCATGTAAGTCGAGCACCCCCTTTCTCCCACTTAACTAATATTCTCCTCATAGATACGGGACATATAACGCAAGACGGACTTGCCACGTCCTCAGCCTCAAGCTTTGTTCTCGTCCCTTTCCCCGGTCCTTGCCTGGAAGCCTCTCTGGACTCCCCAAGACTTGATGTCGCTGGTCGGAGCCGTCCGGTGCTGCTTTGTATACTTCAAGCCCTGGACCTACTGCGCGAACTTGAGGTTTCCGGGAGTAACAACAGCGGGCCAAAATCCGTTCAAGTCCTAACGCGGGACGTTTGAACACGCGCAAACCGAGGCCGCAACACCGATCCGGCCGGTTTTGACGCACAGTGCACAGTGGTGAGCACCATTGTCCTCTGATGTCCTGATTTGGCTAACGATGCCAGCAAAGTACCCCAGTGATAGTTGATCGTTTCCGATCCCATACGTCAAAATACTCAATTATTGTCTCTCTGGCTTTCACTACTGTGGAGATCCGATGCATGCATCTCAAAGTTCCCCGGTAGCCTTGGTCCCGGAAGGGTCCTCAAGCAAAACGAATATCTTCCGCTACCCTGGATTGTGCCGCAAATGCTCCTTTTACGTTGCCCTACCTCGAAGGTCGTTTGTCCATTCTGGAATTGACACCGATTGGACCCTCGGGTGGATACAATGGCTGGAAATCCCGGAGGTGACTCTGGTGCTCCCTTGGATGCTATTTACTGCCTGCAATGTTCAACGGTAGGCAACCCAAGTGCAAGAGCAATCACGCCATCACGCCACGAGCTCTCAATTGTCTTGAGAGTACTAATGTAGGTGGGATCATGTAAGTGTTTCCTTTCCCAAGCAAGGACACGTCCAGTCCTCGTGCTCCCTTGTCGTGGGGCTTGGGCTTAAGGCTCCTTCCTCATGGAAGGGACCAACCAAGTGCACGTTAAGATGGACTTGCCATTATCCTAGGTCAATCTAGTGAGTATTGGATCTTTTTTAGGGGTACCACCTTGTAGCTTACAAGAGCTTCCTCTTATTCAGACAAGATAATGTCGCTGAGACATTACTTATACATGACTGGGAAAATGATTGAAGATGAGGAGGAAGTCAGCAATTCTATGAGATGAATATTCAATTATTTACAGCTGACAGGTTTTGCAGATAGAATGAGATTCAGATGAAGTAACGACTGGCCAGTGATTTTGTCATGTTTAATAAAACTAATCTCATTCCAGTGTTGGTGAGGGGGGCAACGAGCGCGTGAGTGGCCTGATCCCCATCATCCCGCACCTGTCTCACCCCGCCAGCCTCCAACAGCTCCGCCCCAAGGAGCCTGAGTGCAGACAATATTTATGTGTTGGAGGTGTATCTCTTTTCCAGTTCGGAACATTGGGATAACAGAGTATGTTTTGGTCAGCGAGTGATGGGAGGGAGAGCCGCTGCCAGTGTGTTGGTTCGAGGATCTCCAAGTTATTCGCCACTCACGCTCATGCCAGATTTGGGCAAGCCTATGATTAGAAAGTTTTGAGGAATATTGGCTGCCCTCACTGTACGCAGTGCGCCAGTTGAGTATGCGCCAACACGTCTCCGCTCCTCCTTGCAGTCCGAGCTAATGCCTACCAATTCCCAGACACATTCTGGGGCCAATCCAGGCACTCGGATCTTGTGCGCACGTCTTCTGCTGAAAGCTGCACCGAATGACTATGTGGCGCGGTACAACAGAGGCGCCTTGTTTGGCTGCCGCTCTTCAAAGTTTCATCAGGCACTTCCCAGGCCGGGAAGCACTCAAAACCCTGAACCGCCCAAAACTGGACTGGACAGATTACACGGAGCTGAGCTGGGCAGACTTCACGGCAGGTTTCGTGAGTTGCTCAGATATGTGATTTTTATACACGTAAAGCTGTTGGCAGAATGGGGAGTGCGGATCAGGTTCTAGGTTCTAAATGGGGCCCTTGGTATCAGCGGAGACGGTGAATGCATTGGATGTATTTCGTGATGGAGGCAGCGGGGCTGCGCGTGACGTCACCAACCTCACGTATGTACAGTACTTACACGTGAATGCGTCAACTTGTCAATTTTCGACGCGACAATCATCTTGTACAGTACCTCTCATCATGACTTGAGAACCCTGGTTTTGGTGACCCTCTTACTGCAGACTACAAGACAACATGTCATTTAAGCACGTCATTCTCCCACTCCCCAGACCAGCCTTTCTTCTCGCCTCCCGATTAGCGATGGGCTCCGGTTTATTTATTCTCGAGTCGGGCTATTCATTAGTGACATGGAGTTTCACTATCGTCACAACATCCACAGTTTAAACGCCAAGTGATCACTCAAGGACCATTCATTCAGAGCTTAGATTCACACGTGAATGTAGTACGTATCCTGTATCATTGATTTTCATCCTTTTCACGCAGCAAGAACCCGTGGTTCCCATTCGTGAAACCTATGGCAACGTCTTTCTGCCGATTCTTGGATTCATACACCTTGACGCCAGTTCTTTACAAACACAGCTCAGATTAATTGACAGTATCATTGGGTACAACAAGTGCGCATCGTTATTAAATTATGATGTGTCTTCCTCACGCGACCTTTAGTGTTCAACCTTGCGCAAACCTTTGCGACTGAGAATAAGAAAATCCCTCCGAAGGTCGCTGGCAAGCCACAGAAGATGGAAGGAATCCGTCTCGTGAGTGCTGAACAATACTACCACCTAAAGCTCTACTATATTTGTATTGTAGAAATAGCAATGAAGCCTTTTCCTCTTTGAACATCAACCATCGTGAGCTATTTAACCTGTTCTCTACGCTCGCCCGCCTTATTCTCCCCTCAAGATTGTATCAAACCTAGCGGGAGTTGACAATGCACCCTTAAACCAGACCTAATGAGGGTAGTATGTATATTAACTTTGCATTGAGGTTCACTCTCAACTAATGTCTTTCAAGCATTGTGGCCAGGATACTATTCAACTCGGCCTATATTAATCACGAGTCGGGCTCCGTTAGCTAGATCAGGCGAGAGATAGTGCTCTAAGCATGGACCGACTTACTGATTACTTCGTCTTCACAAGACAATCGTCTCTTTCACATCAGGCTGTAAGCTGTGTCAATATTTCGCGTGTGTCTGTGGTCTAAATTCGCTGACAGCACTGTCGATGACACTCTTAATCAAGGGGGCAAACAAGTTTGCAGGCCAGTAGGATCATCAGTTCATGCGCCGTACCAGAGTGTATGTAGAGGGCTGTGAACTGAAGCCGATATATCTTCGCGCGTCTTACCCTTATCAGTTCATTAAGGCGGTTATCTACTCAAGTATACATAATGACTAGACTCCGAACTCTGAATGCTCATGAAAACTAGACGCTGGAGGCCTGAGAAAACCACACCCAACGACCTTGCGGGATCCACAGCTATCTCAATCTCCTTTCGGACTATGCTTCGGAGTGAGTTCAAACTCCGGCTTGATATACATGGCGTAATGACAAGTTGTGATCAGGTCTTGTCTAAATGCTCATTGCCTCGTGCCTCCATTCCCCACCACAATGTCCCTCCGCAAAATGCTTAGCAAAGCCAAGAACAGTCTTTTACCCAGTAAAGCGGAGAAGGAGACTTCTTATCCCTTTACGCCTCAATATTCTTCGTTCGAGTGGCATCCGCAACAGCTGTATGATACCTACAAGCATCAACCACCGATCGGCGACTTCCACAAAAGAAGTGAACCGACGCGTACCGGAGTCTGTAAGTAATTACCGTGTTATTCGTTGATTGCTGACCCGAATTGCGCTTTCTTTTTACTATTAGACCCTCCAGGTCATCGCAGGACCCCGGCAGGAACGAGCGGCTCATCGCTCCAAGCAGGCGAGCAGCAGAGTTCCTGCCTTCCGCACTCTTTTCTGATGGCTACCATCATAGGTACATCAGCCTTCGCCAATGCTCACAACTTCACCATCGGCAACGCCTACATGATTGATAACCATCGCACACAGGAGGAAAGGCGGAATGAAGCCGAATACCGGGCTAGGAAAGGTAGGCTCCAGCTCGTTATCACCGAACTGGAAATCTGACCGGTCAATAAAGCTCTTCAGGCTCTTGCATCACGAGGAATGACTAGTGCTATGCTCAACTCCAAAGAACGTTCATATCCTCCCCGGTGTGACCCAGATACCCGGCAGCGCTTACGAAGTCGTATTGTCAAATGGGGAAGAGACGAAAATGCGAGCAAACAGCTGCTTTGGCTATCAGGTCCCGCTGGTGTCGGAAAATCTGCAGTTGCTCAAACAGTGGCAGAGGAGTTTAAGGAGGCTGGGCTCCTAGGTGGCGCTTTCTTCTTTTCGCGACCGAATAGCCGAGGAAACCCTGACACCGTGATCCCAACTCTCGCATACCAGTTAGCAAGACATATTCCAGAATATCGAAGCCTTGTTACGCAGCTGTTGAGCAAAGACCCAGTGATCCTGGATAGCGATCGGCGAACTCAATTTCAGGAGCTAATCGTCAACCCCTTCAATATTCTAATGACTCATGATCCCAACTTCGCACAACAACCTCGTTTGATTTTCCTTGATGGCCTGGACGAATGCGACGATCGTGGAGCACAACGGGAGTTTGTGGAGATGATCGTCGAACATGCTCGGCCTGCAGATGGGCTGCCTTTCCGGTGGATGATAAGTAGTCGTCCGGAACCGCATCTAAAAATTGCATTCTCAACTACACAGTGTCAGCGAGTTTGCATTCAAGAAACACTGGAAATCGAGGATGATGAAGCACAAGACGATGCTCAACGAATGCTTCTGAGTGGATTCGCGGAAATACGTGGGAATTTCCCTGATCAACTGCCGATGGATTGGCCTAGTAGTGATGATCTTGACCGTATAGCAGCGGCAGCATTGGGTCACCTCGGATTTGTATCCTTCCTGCTTCGGTTCATCGGAGACGAGAATTACGGTGATCCAGCCAATCAACTCGCTGTCTGCCTTCAATACCTTGTTGACACGAACGCTCTATCTGGCGCCCTCCCAAACGCTCGTCATCCTCTTCATGCCCTCGATCTCTTGTACACTCAGATTCTCCTGGATATCTTTCCGGGCGATCTTGCTACCGCTTATCGTATTCTTGGGTTGTCCATTTTATACGCCAATTGGCGGCCAGTTCTGGTCCAGGCCAATTTTCTTGGTCTTGATCAAGCATCTTTTTATCGATCACTTCAGAGGTTACATTCGGTTTTGTTCATACCTTCAGCTACAGAGGCTACTACGAGATCCATTCAGGTCTACCATGCCTCATTTTCAGATTACCTGAAGGATCCGAACCGTTCTGGCCGGTTCGTGATGGATGAAGGCGCTCTACACTTGGACATTGCGACTCAAGGACTGCGTTGGCTGAGGCATTGGAGTAAGTCTCCATCAGGTGAGATATCAAATCATCACTCCGTAAACGATGATACTTACGAATCATTATGCTAAGTAGGGCCGCGAGGTCTGCCAAAGCTTAACTGGATCATAAACCCTACTGAAAGTCGTACCCTCCTTCACTCCGTGTGTAACCTCGCATTCGGAACTTGCTGGAAGGCAACACTTGGGGTAACTAAGGATTCCGTGAGACCATTGATAGAATCGTTGGAGGAGTTTGATTTCGACCTTCATTATTCGCAGTGGGAAGAAGACCATACTGCCGATTTCGCTTACTTCATTCAGTGGCTTTTGGTGAGCTTCTCAATCTAATTCTCGGCCAAATTCACTGTGTTGAAACCGGTGTCCTGAACTCAGGACGCTGGCCGTAAAAACATTGCTACCCTTGAGTCTTATACAGAGGGTGCGGGTGATGCTGCGGAGACAGATGGAGTGATCAAAGTCTGGTATCGCGCTCGCAGTGCTTACAAGTTTGTTTCAGCCTTTCTTGGTGATGTGAAGGAAGCAGAGGATTATTCTATCCACCTTCGACTTGGCAAATTAAATCCGACCCATATCTATCTAATTGTCTGCGAGTTTGGTGTATCGGGTTTTAGCATGCCAGCTTAGCGATTCATTATGTAAATTCAACATACCCACGTTGTACTTATAGTAAATATACTACTTGCTTATAGACTAACCGAGGTTATAGAGATCAGTCCAGATTCGGAACAGCTCTGTACCCAAAGGTTAATCTATAAATCTCGGCTCTCTGAAACGATATCGAACAAAAGAGTCATACTAAGAAAGAGCCTACTGCACAGACATCAGATGCGACTACGAGGAGAGATATTAGTTTATAGCCATCCTGGGAAAAGCGTGTTGAAACATCATTGAGTATCACGACACAGTTCAAATGAGTCGTGACGCACTGGACTTTATCGCCGAGGAGTGTAATTTCGTAGTCGAGATTCACGATGGCGGCAGCAGTAGCCAACACAAGGGAAATATTCATCTGGGCCTACTCCAGACCTATGCACTTGTGAGCACTGCTACCAAAGACGAGGTAATTCTTTGTGTTCAAATCCGTTGAGTCCTTCTGATCAAACCGTCGTTTGGGATGCTCAAGATATCAGGATAAAGCTCGGGGTCGTGAAATGAGGTGTAGAACGGTGGAATGACCATGCTTCTTCCTGTTACAGTATAGGTCTCACAGATGGATCCCAGGGTGAAGACAAGGCAATGCATTTTCAGCGGAAGGTTACAGACCAGCGGGAAGTTCTAAGGAATAACGCCTCCCCGTTGTCTTTGTCATTCCTCAGGTCACTAGATTGCTGAAGGCAGTCTTAAAATACGCACGACAACGCCATACGGCTCACATCTCGTATACAATATATTGGCCTCTGTCGTCTAAGGATCCCGTTAGACATGACATTTGAGCAAGAGTTGAGGTAGTACACGCCTTGATGGTCTTTCCATGTATCTTGTCTTCGCGCATCCCTATATTTATATGTACAGGTGCTCCGGAGGTTCACGTGAGCGTAAATTGCGAGTCATAGGCGATCGAGTCCTCGGCCCTATTGGATCCGTTGAATGGAGTTAACATCGAAAGGAGGGTGAGATTGAAAAAATGTATGTCGTGATAGGTTGGGTGAGAACTGGTGAGAAGGTGGGTACCACCAGGTACCACCCTAATGATGAGGTACCAGAATTTACTGCTACCACACCACCGCTATGCTACCGTACCGTACTCTGCCGATACACTCCGCACTCGTGCTGCTACACCGCTGCTCCATCGAGGTCATTTCAGGATGTCAGACCGGGCCTCTAACACGCTTCAAGTTGTCTCCTATATCCCAAAACACAGCTGTGGGAGTAGCCCGTTGGCTATGCGTGGAATGGACCCGCACCGGATGACGTGGCGGCACCGACGGGTGCTTAGACGTTCTGTTTCTTTCTCTTCTCCTTTAAACGGTCTTTAGATAGATTTTGCTTCGAGCTTAGACTACTGTAGACACAGTTTCCTTTGCCTAGACACCTCCCCACTCCATTCCTATGTGCTTAGACATCTCTCGTAGGTATATAAACCCTGTATTCGAGTAGCTATCGACATCGAATCCATTATAGACCTATCTGCTTTTTTTCATTCGCCCTCACCTCTCTTACTCGTTACACACAACGGCTCTTCCCCTCTCGAACTCACCCACCTTCCCACACAGCTATGAATTATGTACCTACACTCGACCAGAAAATAATGTTCTCAATTCCAATACCTCCATCTCAGAAAGCCCTTCCAAATCTTCTTCGTCTGACTTACCCTTCTCTATCTTTTGATGTCTGGTAGAGCTCTGCTGCATTTGGCTGTCATAGCAGTTATGTAACCAGTTGCGCAGTGACAGTGATGCTGTAGCATTAGGGTACAGTAGCAGTGTAATAAGCTATCTGTGCCCAGATTTCTCTAACACAATACTCGCCAAAGTCTCATCCATATTTGCCCTCCACGGACAGTTCCAGATTCAGATAACACTGATAATTTTCAATCTCCACTGACACTACCTGGTGTATTCCTCGATGCACCCGACACTGGATTCAACTCTAACTCTAACTCAGCTTCAGGAACCATGGTGCTAGTAATGCCTGTAGAGTTTCTGTAGCGATGGCGCTGATTAAGGAGCACCATAAAGCAGTTACTATATCTGTTTATCATGTTCACATCAGCTCATCCGTCCCGTCGGTTTGGTCTGATGAAAGCAAGATTTCACTAACAATTTTCCCAGAATGTACCCCCTGTGCATTAAAAACGGTTGCGGTACACTATTAGACGGTTAAATACTAGGAATAGTAATACTTACCCTACATCATAAATGGTTGTGGTCTATAGTATATTTCAACTTCGCTCAGCTGTACTGCATTTGCTTTCAGGACGTACCGGAGGCTCGATAGGTTCAATTAAGAATACAGTGACAGTTTGAATGGCAACTACAGCTAAAGTTTTTAAAATTGAAGGAACTGAGCTAAACCGAGAGGATAGATCTCAAAGGGTACAACACACCTGTGATCGCATTGGTTTCAAGTATGATTATCAAAAGGCCCATAATCCTCCTTCCAGTTGCTGATTGGATCTCAATGCTGTCCTTTTTCGCACGCAGTAGCTGCAGGTAAAATAGTTGGTTTGTCACAAGACGAAACACAGGAGGATGGATAGAACGCACAATGTAGGCCATGGAACCAGCAATCACGATGTCTATCACTACACTACCAAACCACCATACCTGTGTGTTAGGAGTTAACAATCACAGAGAGTCACGAATTGGTCAAATAGTACCGCCCCAACAGAAGTATGGAATTTTTTATCCTGACCAAGTGTGGCTTTGGGCATAGCATCCTTTCAAGTCATGAGCAATTAACCTACTCAGTAATAAAGAGAAGGTGCTGTACTGACTCTTACACCGTCGGCTATTGCACAAGCAGCAGAAACGAGTGCAATCTATTCGTACCCCAGAAGTCCACAGGCTCCACTCAACGGCTAGATTCGAGTAAAAATTGACTCACGAAGGCTGTGAGTGCAGGTAAAACTCTCCACCGGCTCAGTATCCAAATTCTCCAACAATATACCAATTGTACTATGACTTCAATGAGGGAACCAAGGATCGGTAGGTCGATAGGGGAAAATTTGAATTGATACAGCTTCGAGACATTGCCAAAGTTATATGCAAACCAGAAGAACAGATCAGCCATTAGTAAGACCGATTGAACGGTATCCAGGAGAAATATGACATGGACTTTGGCACGAGAAGATAATAACGTTAGCTAAATGACCCAGAAAGCTCAAATGTCGGGAACTCTGACCTATGATTTTGATAGCGATTCTATCATTTCGGGAATACGTCAAGTGAAGAACTGTTGGTCATACCCGATTTATCAAGAGCTATAACGTCCCAAGCTAAGGACTGCTAGCAC
This sequence comes from Lepiota venenata, assembly GCA_004296355.1. Taxonomy (NCBI): domain Eukaryota; kingdom Fungi; phylum Basidiomycota; class Agaricomycetes; order Agaricales; family Agaricaceae; genus Lepiota; species Lepiota venenata. The sequence goes on from RCFS01000004.1 coordinate 2,048,934, forward strand.
ACCATATTGGACAAAGAGTATTCCATAGAGGAACCAATTGAGAGTGGTCCCAAGGAGCTGCATGTCGATAAGATAAAACGCTGGAGTCAAGCTCATTGACTGTAGCATACCAGCGGACCTGTGCTAGAATGATGGTTAGGATATTGCCGAACCAACATGGATTCACTCACAGCAGTGCTATGTTCTCTGGGACGGGAATTACGGGTGATTTATCCATGAGATACGTTATTGGGATTCGCCCCGTTTGTCAAACTCTAGGCCCTATTTTATAAGCCACGCCGAACGCGCATTATTTCCATCAGACGCTGAGTGCTGATCACCTGAGTTATCCTATTTGATGACAGAATCACTCTCGTTTCATCTTTGCTCCATGGCCCATCCATATACATGGTTACAGTTGCAGTTCTAGCGTACAGGACCAGCCTCACAATTCATTTTGGGCCTCCTAGAAGAGGTCCTCCGCGGGACAGAAGGAGTGACTGCCCGGAACTCATGGTTTATCGCGTGGGCGAATCGATTGCAATTAGGGCAATCGGCCTATGATGGCCTCGAGGACATGATTACAATGAGGCTTCCTGCAGCTAGTTTTTGCCGCTTCTCAAGTAGGCCAAAAATAAATAGTGGAAGAGAAGCCGCTAGCAAGTAGTGAACATCATTGTATATATCGGTGCTAGAGGGTTAAGGAGAACACGTGCTGAGACTGCGTAGTTGTTGGATCATCCCGAGAGTCACTGAATTACCGCTTAGACACGATTGTTACTGACCTACCAAACCTGGTAGTATTTGAGCCTCATGTTTGATTCGAAACTCGATGCTCAAGGCACCAACACCATGGGCTGGTCAAATATACAACACCATTTCACAAACCTATTGGTACAAATGTAGTTGGTGATAGGAGGGACTGCATTCAAATGCCCGTTCCAACGCGAGTCCTAGGGTTACTGCACTCATTCTGATATTGAACCTGCATAAAGTTATGTACTATGGATGATGCGGGGTACTTTACCAGTTTGCGCATGGTGCACAAGTCTATTCTAGGGCGTCAGGGACTAGTAAGATTCTTAATGGTGCTGAGCGGGCCTGTGTGTCAAGCGAGAGAAAGGAACAGCACCTTGCTCAGCGTCGTCCCTTAATATCGGAGACCCTGGAGCCTGAGTATTGTTGATGAATGTGTAAGAGTCTGTGGGGAGTGGTTAGAAACTGGAGAAGTTTGGAGTCAGGGATACCGAAAAGTAGCGGCCTGATGGTCCCGCCCCCTTGTCAGCCAACCCTTGGACGTTTGCAGCTCGCGTATTTTACGCGTGGAATATGAAAGCTTTTCAAGCTGTTGGTCGCCTGTACGCTTCAACGCACAATGTCAACAAAGTGATCAAAAAAGACAAACGCGCCAAGACCAAATGGCAACCACTTGCTATTCAACAACTCTACCCCATCCTCTTCTACTCTGCCTAGCATCAAGTCCACATCCTCACTTCAGCTTCCCCTGCAACGAAGCAATAAGGGAACAAAAGCCTCTCCCCAACTAATATCACGAACTCTAGCGTGCCTTCCGTCGGGTGCTGTCAACAATGTGCCCTTATGATAATCACCCACTCGAGGGTTTGTCTTCGTTTCGACAGTGGACATGTGCATGAGTTATCCGAGTTGCTCGAGATTGGCTTGTGCGGATTTTGGCGTTTGGGGGGAGTCGGTAGGCGATGGAGTTTGGGGCGGTGAGATATGGGAAGCAGGGGTGGGTGTGCTATGCGGTTATGATGTATATTTGAGAGGAGGTGGGCAGGTCGAAGCGGAAGCAAGCCGCGAATGAGCAAAACAGTGACTTCCAGATCCTTCCTCTATATCTCACCACCACTCAACCCCTTCCTCTGCGGCGCCGAAGATCCACAATCAAGAAAAAAAGAAACGTACCTTACTGATACACAAACCATTATGCGTTCACCGAGTATATGATACCTGCGAGCGTTTATGGAAATGGCTTTACCTGACTCGACCCTGAAAAAGGTCGTAACTATGTGACTTCATCGAAGTTGTGAATAATTTTGTTACTCAGCCGGTAATTCAAACCATCGTGGCCTTCATGAAGCCAGCTTTATATCCATACTTCTGACTCTAATAAAGTATGTTCAGCGAAATGGCATATATATATATATATAAAGGGATTGTGCAAGTAGTGTTTATATGTATATACAAGTGCCAGTCAACACTGCTAATCGTCCTTTCCATAGGGGAAGACCTGAGGACAATCAACAGCAATGGGCTCATGGAAAAAATTCAAATTGACGTTCAAAGCATTCCTCAGGATGCCAGTGGGATTGGGATATAGGCTGCGGATGGTCTTGTTGACGAAATTCTCATAAAATAAGCAAAAAGAAGTGAAGTTGGCGGAAGTTGGGTCAGGGACATAGTTGTTTACCCCTCCAACATTGGCACCAGGTGTGAATGGGTGTGCCGCGGCTACAATTTCAGTTCCTTCGGTACCCCTAGGCTGACTGGCTCTGTGAAAATCCTCTGGCATCCGCATATCTTCGAAGAAACCACGGGCCACCTCCAAGTCCAACTGCCCATCCTCGTGGCGTCCATCGATAAAGAAGTTGATGGGGAGCACTGACTCCGCATAAGAAGTAAGAAACCGAGGTGATACAAAAGAGAAGTTTGGGTTCGTTGCAATGGACTCTTGAATGCGATGGAACTTGTATTCACCAGCGACTGTGAGGTTATACTTCCCAGCACCAAACCGGTTGCTAAAATCAACAAACTGTACATGGTCAACAAGTTAGCAGGATGCTGAGTAGAAGGGACGTGCTTCATTGAACAATGTCTGGTTGAAGCTGTGGTTATCACCAAAGAAGGCATCGGCTAGAATCAGGTTAGTAAGTCTTCTCTTATTCACTGTTTGCAGTGAGGCTCACCTCGGGTCATGCTAGCATCACCTGTAAGACTGAGTCAGGGGTAGTTCCGTAGATAAGGTGAAATCATGCACCTTCAAATACACTATGAGTATTCAGACCTCCTACGATAGCAGGCGCAGGTGGGTCAGGTCCTGTCAGGGGGGTCTTCCCACCAATACTGAGCTTGTTGGTAATTACGTTTCCGTCGACGAGGAAAGCAGCATAGGTAGCAAGTCTCGCAATCCCATTTTCGACATTAAATCCTATATTATGCGAGTCAGTTGAGATGCTACAGTATGCGTTATACAACGCATATTGGACTCGCCGTCTTGGACAGCCTCGACAATCTGAGCGGGAGTCGCAACACCATTCCTAGGAAGATACTGAAAATGGTTTCTCAAATAAATTCTTGTCCTTCGAAAGATTTTAACCAGACGTACTCCATGTGACGCCAGCGTGTTCAAGCCAGGACAAGGACCCCGAATGTCCCCTTTCCGAAGAGGCTCCCAAGGGTGGGCCTTGTCATTGACGAGTTTGGTGCCATTGAATTTCAAAGGGCCGGGGGGGCTCTCAGGTGGGTGGAATTCGAGAGTAGGAATTACTCGGTCTAGCTCTTCCCGGGATAATCCCGCCAATGAGGTGTGGGAGGGGAATGCCAAAATTGTGGGTGATAAGGCAAGGACAAGGGCAAGGGCAACAAAGGTCATGAGCTTGGTCATGCTGTGTTTGCAAATTGCTGAAGTGTTGCTTGAGGGAGCAGCATGCTGAGGTGTTCTTATATGCAGGTCCCAGTGTGCTGCGGTCTACCCAGAGAAAGTACAAATTTGTGAACTCCAACTCCACTTGCCATGGCATTAGACTATCTTGACCGCCGCCCACTCAGCAATAATTTAACCGCAGCCTGTTATTGCCGATAACTTTGAGAACTCTAGCAGTAAAAATAAAGGGGTCCGCTCTCAACGCAACACGATCAGGAAAAGCCTTATGCCATAAGTTCCGGCACAGGTTTTTTACTCGGTCTATTCCCTTGCAGCAGTAAAAGCGAGGCCAGGATGTACGACAGGCCGGTATTTACAATCAGGTTTGCACATAATCTGCTGCGCTTCCTGTCATCGTAAAGTCAATCATTAGTCTTGCCAGGTAATTTGATCTAAAAAGCCTCCCGGCCACTTCAGCCGCTTACACAAATGTGCACAGCTGGTTTTATTCGTGTGGGTCAGTGTCAAAGTTAATTGTTATAAATACACCGCAGCCGGCAAGGTCTCAAATGTAGATAGATGTGTCCAGCGGTTAGCAGGAAATGCAGCTTCATCGGTGAACTGGTGACTTCGATAGGGCTCTCGCTGTTGTATCAATGGCGGGTGCCCCCCAAGGCCTACCAACGGAATGCCAGGGTCGGTTCTTACAAAGAGATAAAACTTGAGCTGTTTCATTCTATCCAGCATCCAGTAGTCCAGGACCTCTAGGTTACTGCGATGGTGAAAAGAGGAACGTCAAAGGTATGGTTATATTAGCAGTCAATTGGAGGTACTTGTCCAACTGGGCCAGAAGCAACGACCAAATTTGTTTCCACTGAGCCGCTGATACCCAAAGTTGTACTTGTTGATACCAATAATGACCCTGTATTACTACAGATGTCCTGAAGAGAATAGTACCCGGCACTGTGTTGGGCTCTGGTATCATTGACATCGACACACAGTTCTTCGACTTTGCAAGTCTGTCAGAGATATTTACAGACAAGCTTCTGAAGATCTATTCTAGTCAAACTGAAGATTTCCATGAGATAAGGACCTTTATATCGACTGAAGGTATACGGAGATAAAACTCGGACGGCTGCGCTCAATTGCTCTCACTCATTCAACCCACCAATAGTTGCTTTTGTTTTCTTCCCGTTGTGATATTTAGGACGGTTCGGGTGGCGGCCACCCACGAGGCCTCTGCACGACTAGGTGCTTTGAAAGTGCTTAGAATGGTCAGTTGATGGACATGATAGAGTCGCACTGGACACTATCGCACCGAGCCGATCGAAACCAAAGGGCTGAGAGCGTCGTGCTCTGTTGCCCCTGATATCTTTGAGCCATATCGTGAATTACCTCAAGCTTCTCCAAGCTATTATGAGCTTATATGGAATTCCGGAGTATGTGCAAGCCGGAACAATGCAATATAACAGCTAAATAGTTAGTCTAGATTATCAGCAATGCCGCGACGATAAAAAAAAAATACATTGAATACTTAAGGTGGACCATGAATCTGTTGGTTTTGGTTTTGGAACGGTCATGCAGTACAGTTACACTGTGAGGGGAGCTCACACGCTACCCTCGATCGGCGCACAGGGACGCCCTCCGAACAATCTACCCGGATCAGGAAGACGGAGCGCTCTCGATAAGACACGAGGCCCCCTGCGCTCGACGAGAACAAGCGCCAGGGGTCCCGATTATATGTGTCCCGCAGCTTCAGTAGGACTAGGCTGCGCTCTCTCGAATTCGCCGTGTTTTCTCTATTGATTATCCTCCATAGCTACCTGTTTTCGTCTACTTGAAACTCCCCAGTTTATGCAGATATCTATACTTTTTCTCTGTGGCTCCATATTCCCCGCACACACCTCAGAACGGGGTGATCGAATGTTCGTGTACAACGATAGCTTCATTATTGTGTAGTAGTTACTTATAATCGGCCTCCTGAAGCCTCAGGAGGTCAGCGAAATATTACTACGCTCACGTCGACTGCAGTTCCCCTTCCCTCGCACCATCGCGAGGTCATTTTCTTTTGAATTTCTCTCCAATCACCTCACCTCTCCCCCATCCTCGTGCTCGTTGTGCACAACTCCTCGCCCCTGTCTCGTTTGTCCCTCTCGAAGCCTGGTGGTCGTCGTAGACGATCACGCTCGCGTCTATTTTGTTCGTAAGCGAGTTTCACTCTCTTCAACACTGGAGGGTGGGTTTCCGAATGATTCGGTTCATTATACTCTTAATATATGTAGTCCCAGATGTGTTCTTTCAACGATGGCCCCCTAGATTGGATTGTGAGTCCCGCACAACCGCGGCCCATAAGCGAACATATTCACCGATCCGCACCAAGTTCGGGTATAGCCATGATGCAAGGGACAGGATTTGGGTCCTGTACGCCCAGTAGCCGATCTTCCGGATAGCTATTCCGGGGTAGCAGCTCTTAGCGCTATCATGAAATGGAATCTATGTCTATTGCAGTCCAACCAGAAACTGGTGATATTAGGAGGCTAGGACCATAGATCGTCTTTAAGGAAACAAGTTGGGGGGCCCCTATGATAAGGCCAGATAAATTAAATAGTGACCATGCTATATTAAGTATATTTACAACGAAGGGGGAACCGGGTATGTGAATATGGAATTTGAAGGAATAATATCGAGCTGGCACCCTCAACATGGGTCCAGCTCTTTTGTAGGGAGACACCATAGGAGCAGCTGTCCTCCAACTACCAGGAGCCAACGCGTCAACACTAAATATTAAGCAGCAAACGCTCCTTGAGCAGATGTCCCCTTGACCTCAGCAAGGGATCAAACATCACGCACTGATGGCGAAACTGATGAAGCAGAGTGAGAGCATCGTATCCAATTCACTACACGGTTTAAACCGATTTTTGAACGTCACCCCTAAGAAATCAATAAGAACTGCAAAAAGGGAAGAAAAGCGTGTCTGTATTTCACGCACCAGGCCTGTGTTCGCACCCATGTGGAAAAGCAACTTTCTTAAATTTGATTGTGAGTATAGCCTCTGCAAGGAATAATCCTGAATATATAACTGCAGTGACAAATAAGATTTTGGAGACTGAGAGGGAGACAACAAGGAAAAAACTGACAGGCGAGCGCAGTTTCAAAGGAGTCAATTAGCCTTTCTATTACAGGGGTACCCCAATAGGCCCTAATAAGCTTCGTTATGATCCGCTCCCTGTAATATCAATGACGGTATGTTCAATAACAGGGTTGATGACTCGTACACAATCAGAACGGCACTAATAACAATGCCTAGCACCTCAAAAAGATTGATGTGCCCAGAGTTACGGTGGGCCCAGTCTGCTGAGATACCCAATATTATTGCCGAGGTAATGGCTGCAGAATCTGTTTGCAATTAAAACCAGATTGGTTTCCCAAAACTAGCTAACAGCAATGGAAAACTCACGTAAAAGCCCAATTTTCTGCGTTCTCTGAACTACATCTTGCACTTTTCCCCTTTGTTTTGGTGACAATAGCATGTTCAGAAGGGACTCAAGGAGGGGTATCAAAATCAATATCATCTAGCCCTGACAACTTTGCTTTATATTCTTGGGTTCTGGGGCATGGAACTGATTATTGAAAGATCAGAAAAGCCATACACCTGTTGATCGCAAATGTAATGGCTGACAACCGTCAATGGGCGCTGTTTCACACGTATATGGCCACTCCATGCCGAGGCCACTCACGTTGGCTAGAAATCTGGGCGTGCTTTCATCTAGGAGCCTCGAGCCACTAGCCCCCACTTTAGGGTCGTTCTATGACTATTAGTTGATGACTTGCCTAAGGCCCCCGGGGTCGGCGCCACGGAACTTGATACTACCCTCGTGAATCCCGGATCAATGCCCATAAACTCTATAACAGAAGAACGCACCCGTCGAACATCACGCCATGGCCAATTTTGGACAGGCAGATTCGCGCTGCTTAGAGAGCGTCGGACTGATGCTCTTAAATACTTGATGACGGACGGTGTTGTTGAGCCGACAAAAGGCAGTACTCACGAAGACCAAGTTCGCCCGAGGATCTGACTTGGGTAGGGGAGCTAAGTTATCGAATTCAGGGGACCTGTAACGGATTTCGATGGCCTAATTGTCTGAGCATCGGTGGGGAACATTTCGCCACATTTTCCCTGCGAGGATTACCACTGATATGATAATTTTCGTAAGGAGTAGCGGTTGTCAGTACTTCGGCTACCACATGTGAGCGAATACGTGCAGGAGTAATGTGACATCATCACGGCACGTGCGTCGCTGAGCTTTTGGGCAGAACGGCACTGATTGAAGATTCAACCAGCATATGGGCGCCGTCCTGTCTCCACGTCTCAGTGCATCCCAGTATCACATTCCATCCGAGTCGGATGTCTTTTCTGTTCGTAGTGCCTTCAACTTTTACATTCCCCTCGAATTGGTCGATATCATTCTGAATTTAGCAGAATATTGGCCATGTATTTCGGCGACGTGTTCTTCGTCCTTCGACGTCCGGACTGACGATGGAAACGAGGCGGCTCTTTGTTGTCTCATAACACCAGCTATACCCTATGCTTCTTTCTTGGTAAAGACAAGAAATCAAGTTGAGGATGGGGTGAAATTCGAGGACTTCGAGATGGATGTCGTGAGGAAAGTCAAGAAAGTTAGCTTTGAATTTTCCAGCCGTGACCAAGGATGGGGTGGAGAGGCACATTTGATACGTTCGTTCCTCTCAATGTAATTAATGCTCCCTTGCAGAATGACGCATTTCTTATCCCAGTACCTTATCTTGGATCTTACACCTGGTTCGATGCCGAGATATGGCGTCCTATTCGCATCTCTGAACATACCAGCCAAAAGCTCCGAAAAGCAGTTTCATCCTCCACAACCTCGGGTGCTCAGATTCGCCCCATGATGATCTCACCAACGGATGAAGAGCTCGCCACTGCTGGATACCACCGAGTCAGGCCCCTAGCTTGTGCTGATGCTGAAACCAACGGATGGCTTATCCAGCGCAATAAGCGAGCCAGTCCCACGATTCGAATTCACAGAGTTACCTGGTCGGATAGGAATTTCGTCGATCACGAATGTCACTCGGAGCCTGACTCTGACGGTTCTGTGTCATCGGATTCAGAAAACGATTCCGATACGCTTGATTCAAGTGCCGAAGCGCCAGCTCAAGCTTCCCTTACTAATCTCTATGGTTGCGGGAATGGGGCTGGCTTCGTCCGATCTCTTCAGGCGGGCGATCGTATTGCCATCATAGTCAAAGCGAAGGTACGATTGATGTGCTTCTACTCGGCGTGGTATCCCTTGTACTGATCCTAGGGGTGCAGTATACCGGCTGGGAGAACTGCGTCTGTGGCAACGTACAGGCAAAAATAATGTATAGCGTTGTATAGCAACTTTCATTCCTGACGAAATACATATTTCGGTTGGGTTTTTGTCCTCCGTTAAGGTTTGAGTTTGATGGTTTTCGGCCTGATCTAAAATGGCGTTGTTCTTATACGACATTAAACACGGCCACAAAGCATTTTGTGGCGTTCCCAGTACACCCCCGGATCGTTTCCCAAACATACACGCACTGTCTTGATTCCACTTAGACTGGTCGCCATCCGTGAACCATTGTGCGCCGACCTATTTCTCAGAAGCGCAATCGAAGGATAGAGGCTCTCGTTGGTTCCTTGTATTACTGGTAATCACGCTTATCTATTATTCCCTTGTGTCGGCCATGCAAACTTATGACAAAATAAGAAGTCAAGGAACATTTCATTCATACTGTGTACCTTCCTAAGGATCTATAGGCGTTTTTGTGCATGATTTTGTGGTTGATATACTGTGGAGAGTGGAGAAAAAGGTCATTTTTCATTTCCACTCTGCTTTAGCGTCCTGCCTCGCGCCTCACCAATAAGGGAGGGATGACGAACAGATTCTTGTAAGCATGGTCACACAAACCACGGGATATGACCGCTACACCAAAAGGGATATAACTGAACAGCTTATCTGTTCAACCACCGGTCTGTATATATGTACAGTAGAGGGACTGTAGTAAGCTCAGGCTTACAATTCTCTTATGTTCCACGGCAACCAACACCGCAGGCTAATGCACGTAGTTCCCTCTGGATTTATATGGGCCTGTGTGGCGATTTAGCGAATGAGAACATGGGTAAAAACCATCTGTATACTGTAAGTTGCGATAGATCCCGCCAGGTATTGTCCCGGAATAGCCACCGGGTATCCTGCCAGAGTCCGTGCTGGTGTTAATGTGGAGATGATAGTTCTGCCCAATGGATGTACTCACAAGTTCCGACACGTGGGTCGGTTAAACATTCACATGGTTCGTCTGGCGTATGTCTTTCTGGAGTGAACACCAATGAGCATCCAAGACTACAGCTGAACGGTAAGCTGAGAATACATACGAAAGCCACATACCCATTGCCCATGTATTCATGTTGTTTCTATAAGAGCAAAGTTCAGGTTCAGGGGTTAAGTGACGAGAAGTGGCCACCCACCCACACAACGTTGTCGCGATAAGTGCTACGTATGACGTGTGATTGGCGAGTGGTAAATTCCACAATCAGAGATTCGTTGATGCTTAGTATCCTCACAGTCTGTGAGCGCGGAGTTGGTGCCTTTGTGGGGTTACCGCGTACCTCTGCAGTCAAGAAATAAGCGGTTACCAGGGCTGGCTCTCTATCCATTTGGCAAAGTGCTGGCGAAGTCAGGTTTTCACTGTCTTCGGATATGTTTTTTCCAGCTCCGAATGGGCCTTGGTAGAATGTTATTCCAAGGGAGGGAACACATAGAGTCTACCTGTATGATCCCCTACGCAAATAAGGTTACGAGAAGGCTGGGAAAGACACAGGATTCAGGGTTATGCCGTAATAAAAGCGCGTGTACTCCTCCCTTGTGGATTCTCTACATACACTCGCAGCGTGATAAGACGCGACTTCCCCTTTCGTGTCGGATATGCTCATCCCTGGTAATGTATGAATTGTTCGCATGGAACTTCAAGTTACTCATGATTGTTTGTCACATAGTGCAGTATCCGCTCGGCAACTTGGTGGTTCGTTCCTGTCAATAGCTCAGGTGGCTCAAGCTTGTAGCCAAAGGACCATCTGCCAAATGAACCGAATATTTCGGAGCCCAATAAATAGGTGATAACCTCCAAGCGACGGACTTGCTTCTCTTTCCCCATCCTCGTCCTCCCTCTTCCGATACCGGGACGTGTCTTCTGGACAACACAAGGGCGATGTCGAAAGAAAAGGACCGTGTCGAGGCCTCTAGCACCAGTGTTACATCTGAAAATGAGGGGCGAATTGAGCTCTATGATCCTTCGAAGGAGAGTGTATGGACCCGCGTGGGTCTCACCTGGGAGAGTTTTAAGCGTGCACCAGGAACGACAGGGTCAGTGGCCCCTGTTCATGGCCACCGCGATTCCAAATCACTGAATGTTTCCCCCCTTAGTGGCCAAGTTGTCGTGGGTGAAAATAATGTTGAAGACCTTGAAAGAGTTATGGCGGATGCACCCATGTTACAACAAAAGATGAAGCCGAGGCATTTGACGATGATTGCTGTCGGTGAGTGCAGTGTGGTTTTTGAGCCTTCCATCTCTTATTCCGATATCGTGCTCTTTCTCCCCTCTTCCCAGGTGGATCTATTGGTACTGGCTTATTCGTTGGTTCCGGTCTCGCACTACACAGTGGCGGTCCGGCTGGTGTTCTCATTGCATGGATTTTGATTGGAATAATGCTAATCAACGTCACCCAGGTGGGGGAGGGACTTTCTTCTGATCAATTCAACGAAAAGTGTATTCATTATTGGAATTCGCTTAGGCCATTGCCGAGATGTCGATATTGTACCCGGTGTCCGGTGGCTTCTACACTCTTGCCGTCCGCTTCCTTGACCCTTCCTTTGCATTTGCGATGGGCTGGAACTATGTCTTTGCCTGGGCTACCGCTTTGCCATTGGAAATCACGGTCGCATCTCGCACGGTAATGTATTGGCCAAACGATGTGCCTATAGCGGTTTGGATTACAATATTTTGGGTGGCGATTCGTGAGTTTTTTTTTTCGTAGGTTGTTCAGATCCTGGGTATTTGATTTATCTTTTTATTTTTTCAATCATTTCAGTTATTGTTAGCATTTTTGGCACCCTCGGCTTTGCGGAAGAAGAGTTCTGGTCATCATGCCTCAAGCTTTTCGTTGTCGTGATGTTCATTTTCATCGGGGTGTAAGTAAAATTTCAACAGCTCTTCAACTGGGAACTGACATGGATGGGGTTCGTGTGTGTGTGGGGGGGAAAGTATCTGCATTTGTGGTGGAGGACCTTCAAATGGCGATTATTCAAGTTACCTTGGGGGCCATCATTGGCAGGATCCTGGTGCATTTGCGAATGGGTTCAAGGGTGTCTGTGCGGTTTTTGTTACTGGTTTGTGGTTGTGTTGGATGGGATTTGTACGAGGGTCATTGATATCTTTTTTTTTGTAGCTGCTTTTTCCTTTGGTTCGTTTTATGAATTGGAATGGGTGAATCGATTGCCTGATGTTTTCTCCCTAGCTGGAACTGAGCTCGTAGGCTTCGCTGCCTCTGAGACACCTAATCCCCGCGAGACAATGCCTGGTGCTGTCAAGGGTACTTTCTGGCGTATCGTGGGTGACACAATCTACCGTGTTGCCAAAGATGACTGATTATAGGATTTAGACTGTTATCTACGTTACTTCTCTTACTATTATTGGACTTTTGGTCCCCTACGACGAACCTCGCCTCGTAACAGGCAGCGGTGCAGGTAAGAGGAATGCTGTACTCGTTGTCCTTCTGCACCTCATACCGACACAAAGGTGCCTCTCCTTTTGTGATTGCGCTCGATCGTGCGGGTATTAAGGGTTTAAATCGTACGTTTGTACCCCTTGGACGTAACAGTGCTATTCCTGAGCCTTTTTCTGCGGCTAGATTTCGTCAACGTCACCATTTGCATTTCCGTGCTCTCCATTGGGCTCTCTTGCGTCTATGCCGGTTCGCGTACTCTGACTGCTCTTGCAGAGACGGGTTATGCGCCACGGATTTTTGCGTATGTTGATAAATCTTCTCGACCACTTTGGTCTGTTATTGCTGTTATGGCTTTTGCACCTCTGGCCTACATCAACGTGCGGCCGGAGGGTGATGTCGTTTGTGAGTGGCGTTTCTCCTATTGCTAGAGGACTTGTCGCTGATGAGAAGCGTGATAGTTAACTGGCTCTTGGCCCTTTCTGGTCTTTCTACTCTATTCTCCTGGCTCTCGGTCTGCCTGTGCCAGTAAGTATCCAAGTGATGTCCAAAACTCCCTCACCGATTTAATGCGCTGTTGTAGTATCCGTTTCCGTAGGGCCTGGAAAGTTCAAGGACACTCTGTTGAAGAGCTGCCCTTCCAGGCTCTAGGTGGTGTCTATGGTTCATGGTTCGGTATTATTCTCATCGTCTTGGTGTTCATTGCCCAATTTTATATTGTGGGTCCTTATTTATTTTTGTGTACGAGCTGGATCCATAATTAACGAGCGTGAACTAGGGAATCTGGCCGATTGGTGGCATGCCTGAAACCTCTAGTGCAGTTGCCGAATCCTTCTTCTGTATGTGGCTTACACCGGGCTGCACCACGACTCGATAATCTGACGATATGATTCACAGTGGCCTACCTCGGCTTCTTTGTAATGATGCTCTTTTACGCCATCGGAATCCTCTGGAAACGAACCCTCCCCCAACGCGCTCACAAGATCAATCTCGATTCAGGCCGCAAAAGCTGGCTTACTGTTGAAGAAATGCGCGAGGTATGTGAATGGTACCCCTGGGGGGATGTGTTGACCTTTGAAACATATTTGCTGGCAGTGGCGCGCCGAGCGCAGACGCGCACCTCTCTGGCTCCGCGTGTACAGGATGCTGTTTACGAATTAGAATTAGAAAAGAAATACACGGCGCCCATGCCACGTGACTGCACGCGAGACACGTGATGAGAATATGAGACTGTGTCGGGAATGTTGAAATCGATTTCGGGGGGAGGGTCAACAGTCCAAACGCGTTTCTCTTCTCCTCCACTCCCATCTCCCCCCCCTCCCCGCGCAAAAAAAAAAAAAGAAATGCCTCGCAAAGCTGCTGCTGCTGCAACCGGAGACTCAGACGCTGCTCCCTCCGAGCCCCGTCGCTCAACCCGAATCAAAGATATGCCGAGACCAGAACCTGCCGTGAAGAAAGCGTCCAAACCCAGGGCCAAAAAGACCGAGGGCGCGCAGCCGGAAGGCGAAGGGGACAAGGACAAAGTCAAGTCTAGCCGTGGCCGGAAGCGCAAGGGAGCCGATGAGTCTGCAGAGGCTAACGGTGCCGCGCCTGGCACAGAAGACGAGCCCGCCGCGAAGAAGGTTCTGTTTTATGCTCGCCTTTACCTTTGTGCTGTCGGCTTACACTCTCTGCTGCTGTTAGGCAAAACCTGCCTCCAAAACCGCCGCCAAACCCGACTCCAAGGCACCTGAAGAAAGCGGGAAACCTACCTCAAAAGCAAGTGCCAAGCCCTCGTCAAAGGTTGGCGCTAAGCCGGCTTCCAAGGCGGAAGAGAAACCTGCCTCTCGCGCCTCTAAGCCGCCCTCGAGAGCTGGTTCCAAGAAACCTGCGTCCAAGGTTCGCATTCAATCTACGCCCGCCTTCTCCGTGCTTTAGCGCCGTCGGGCCGATCGTTTCTTGTGGTAACATCAACTCATTTCCAACTCAACCAGGTTGAGGGTCAAACACCCGTCGTCGCTAGCGTCAACGTTGCTGCGACAATTAGTGAGGAAACAGAGGCAGAGGTGCAAACTGCTGCCACCGAGGGTGCCAAGCCGGAAGAAACCAAGGTTCGCCTGCATGTCTCATCTCCCTCTCGATCCATCTCATCCATGTTTTTAGGCTTGAATGGCTTGACGTTCATGCCCAGCCCGCCGGTGTTAAGGCCCTTATAGTCAACCCATCACCTTAGATCATCATTCACTACCTCAAGATGAGCCGCCCGGGCGGACTAGCGATAGATCAGCAGCCATTCATCTCCTTAACCATCTTTCTGTCCTTTTGGCTTGGAATTTCTCGTCGACTGGGGAACCTTGTTTGACTCGCGCCAACATGTTCATATACGGTGCAGCGTCATCTTGCTATCGCTTTGCTTCTTTTGCTTTCTTGTCTCCGTCCCCTTCCCCCCCCCCTTCTCGCGGACCCTCTCTCACTTCTTCTGTGTTTATTCCGGTCTCTGTGGCGTCGAAAGTTGTTGTACCGATGTATCTCATTGATATTTGGGGCGGCCCTTTTGTACACTTTGCCTCGCTGGCTCTCTCCGTCCCCTTGTTTTCCAACCCGTGTACTCACACCCGAGGTTCTCTGCTGGTCCCATGACAACATTTCCAGGACAACCTAATTTTTGATACGACACTCTCGTCCATCGTATCAAACACCAAGTGTTGGACAACTTTCATGCCTTCTTGTCTTTTATCCATCCTGTGTTCCCCCCTCTTTTTTCTCTCTTTTTCTCTATGTATGTACTCTGGTCTGCGATTCCGTTTTGTTGTAGGTGATAAGATCTAAGCCGTAGTAGTAAAGTCTATGCACTAGGCACAGATTTTCCCTGTGAATTTATGCACAGGGGAGCGGTGATTGAAATAAATTTATTTGCTATCATTAGTCTGGATGGCACCTTGGAGCTCCAAGCCTCCACGCAAGGAATCATGTGAAGGGGGAGAGATAACATTAGGAGAGCACATTTCTTCTTCCGCATAAAGCATGGTTCTGATCCTGATCAGATCCAGATCCAAAGAAAGTAGAACATTGAGGTGCGGTCGTAAAATGCTAGGTGATGATACACTCTTCCCCCCCGGGATGAGGAATGCCACCAGCAAAGCCAGGTGGCAGAGGACCCATAATTTCCGGCGGAGGAGAACCGTAGCTTTGCATCTAGAAAACGACACAAGGGGTCAGTTGACGGCGCCAAAGTGAGTGTGAATGGGGGGGGGGGGGGGGGGTGTACCTCGCTCATGAGGGCCATAATCGTTTTGCTAGTCTCTGCATCGGCATCGTCATAAGTTGGTTTCTCAAATATCTCGATGATCTGTTTAACGTATTCGTTTTGTTTTTCGTAGCGCGTTTTGTCGTCTGGTTCGATTGGTTTTGGTGGGCTTGCGAGGTATCCTGGGAACTAAAACGGCAATGTATCGTTGAGGTGGAAGAGGGGATGGATATATACTGCCACTTACGTTGTCCGCGAGTTCTTTGAGGGGTTCGTACAGTACTTCCTTGGTCAACAGCTGACCCATCATGTTTTCCAAGAAACCAGCAAGCTCCTCGTCCTCCTCACCATCACCACCACCCAATCCAAGATCACCGAGCGATTTCAAGAGACTTTCGAGAGAGTCCGTTGGAGGTGGTGCACCAGTTGAACCTGGACCTGACTATACTCGGAAAATATTCCCAGTTAGGAGATCGGAGAGAAAGAGAGATTTGGGGGGGGGAACGCGCGCTTAGATAACTATACAGACCTGTAGATTCGACTCGCTCTCTTTCAATTTCCCCATCGCTTGCTTGATCGTGTTTTGGAAATCGTTCGATGTGGGCTTTGGATCGCTGCCTTCAGCATTGTAAGGCTCCCCTAGTCCTTCCAGCGCATTTTCATCGTTTCCGTTTAAACCATCTAGAAGCATCGCTTCCCAAGCAGCCTTGAACGCTTTCGATCTCTCATCATCCGTCCATCCATCCGCCTCCGTGACACCTCCATCACCACCACCACTCCCTCCTCCTCCTACCTTATTAGCTCCTCCAGCAGACGACGAGGAAGAAGATGCTGAAGGATCTAAACCACTCGTGATCTCCCTCATCAGGCTTTCCATACCCTTTGCGAGTTCCTGAGCAAACTCTCGAGAGAGTGCGTCCTCGTTGATGTCCCCCTCTTCGGTTGTGGAGTCGAGTTTGTGTCCGGAACCGGGGATAGAGCGGGGCGGTGCATCGACGCGGGTGTTGTGTCGTGGTCTGGTAGGTTGTTGTGGTTGCCGTCGTTGTGGTTGTTGTTGAGGTGGTAGGTAGTGGGTTGGCGCGGTGTTAGTGACGGAATGCTCGGTGATAGTTCGTTGAACTTGTCAAGGACATCTAATAGTTTTTATTTTATTTTTTACGAGGAGCGATTTGAAGTTGAGAGAGATGAATAACCCGGGTAGTAATTAGTGTGATGGAGAAACATATTGAGTGCGGGTGATAATATCACAGACCATCGAGGTCGTCGAGATCGTCATCGCTCTCGACTTGTGCGTTCTCTGGTATCTGCTTTGTGGGTTCCTTGGACATGGAGTAGTAGGACGGGGGTTGTTGAGTGGAAATTAATGCCGGGTAAATATGTCCCCCATCCCATTAGCCGGAGATCATGTGATACTTGGTATTCATGTGACTGAGATGGTGTTACTAATTTGCAATGATCATGGATGGTCTCGAAGGTGGTATGATAGAGGAGTCAGTGGGGTCGTGACGTTAATCTCCAGGTATTTGCTTACAACATATTGCTGATAGATAACAGCAAATGCACAGCCTACGTGATAGATTAAGGCGCCAAGTCTCCAAGTTGTGAGAAAAGACGTTCATACACCACAACAACGGACGGCTATTAAATCACTGCCCAGTTTGACTCTGCGACGCTGCCGTCAATAGACATGATGTCTCCTTCTTCACCCACTCCCCCTGATTCTGCAACAGGCTCAGCTCCCGTTATCCTACAAACTACTATCTTTGAACAGACTATTCCTATCGATAACAACCCGATGGAAGCCGCATCGACAGCCGCGAAAAATGTTTGTGAAACCTTCAAGGACGCGCTGTACGTAAAGGCGGTCGCAGAACTTGTACTTCGTATCATTAAAATCAGAGAGGTACGAGCTTTCCTCCAAGAAGTGAAAAGCTTCGTAGCTGAGCGCAACAGCAGGGAATAAAAACAGAGGACAACCGGTCTCAGGAACTCATCGATAAAATATTACACAAGTCCAATGTTATTTTCGGCACCTTGCTTCAGATAGCGGGCCCGCCAGCTAGGAATCAATTGGAAGCGGCGGAACAGAATTTCCAAGAGTACAACATGTACGAAGTCCAACTTTCCTGTTCCAGCTTTGTCTCATCTGTCGATTGTGTAGTCTTCTTGAGCAAGTTTGCACTACTCTCACCGAGGGGAAATTCGATAGCGTTAAAAACCGGGACGTGAAGGCAGAGGTTTTGGCTAAATATGGTCATTTAGTCGATGACTTCAGCACCGATTTTGTTGTACGTCTTTAATCAATCTTATTATTCCTTGTCCTCATATCAGCACCATAGACGACTCTTCTGGGAAAGCATACAGCGTACCGCTCAAGCTTAGGAAAACGGACTGAGTTGGCGTCAAGCATTGTATTGTATGGTATCAATGCTCTAAACATACCCAGTTCGCTAATTGCGCCTCGTTTTCCTAGAACTTCGCTCAAAGGCACTCCACTTCCGGATCAAATGATTGGGAGAGACGAACAAAAGTCAACGATCATCGGGACGCTGCTTAATCATGCCCTACCGCGCATTGCGATCCTGGGAGCCGGCGGAATGGGGAAGACAACACTCGCACTCACCACCTTGCATGACCCTGCCGTGATCGAGCAATATCCCTCTCGCTACTTCATACCTTGCGAAGCAATTAAATCCCTATCCGTTCTGATCCACGAAATCGCTAATATCTTGCATATTCCACCCGCCGAGCGCAATGAGAATGTAATGGATGTCGTACTGTCCTCGTTTCACGAGAAGAGCATTTTATGCTTGGACAATCTGGAGACTATTTGGGAGGACAATGAAATTCGACCGGACGTGGAAGACTTCCTCTCGCGTCTCGATTCCACACCCCAATTGGCTATCATAGTCACGATGCGAGGCACTGAGCGGCCATCCAAAGTTTCATGGTCCAAGCCGTTACTCCAACCACTGGAGAAACTGAACCAAGCTGATGCCAGATCGATATTTGAAATAACTTGTGGGCCAGTGGATGGGTCCATCGAAAAGCTATTAGGCGCTATTGACGGGATACCTCTGGCGATCAAACTTATCAGTGCGCAACTGCAAGAGGGACGGGAGACCTCCGAATCCCTGTTGTCTTCATGGGAACGTATCCGGACGAGCGCCATAGGAATGGATAGCAGCCATCGTTTATCCAATCTCGACGCCTCTATTCACTTGTCAGTATACAGCCATCGCATGCGCGAAAATCCCAACGCTATACCCATTCTCGTCATGTTGTCGAGCCTTCCAGATGGATTCCCGTACAGAGAGGAGGCTATCAATGATTTGCAGACCTGTTTGCCCGATAATATCCCTCTTCGACACGTCTTGCTCATATTGCGACGTGTTTCACTGGTTTATATCGACGAGACCGGTCAGACAAACACCAGAATTCGAATGCTAGAACCAATTCGGCAGTTTTGCCGTCTGAAGCTGGACGTAGCGAATCGTTTCGAGGATTCCTTGGTTGAATTTTACATCAAGATGATGGATGACCTCCCGGACGTCACGAGCGCCACAGGCCACGCCATAGTTCCCTCAGAGCTTTCCAATATGCACACGGTAATTTCCGGAGCGCTCAACAATGATCGAGCCGACCAGAAAATTGTAACTGCATCTATTCGTTACGCCGACTGGTGTGTTTATACCGGCAATACTTCTTCGGAGATCATGGAGTTGGCAACTCGGAAGACAGTCAGGTCACTCAGTTTACACGCACAATGTCTTTCTATGCTGTCGTTTGTGCGCATGCGGGGGTACAAGCTGGAAGAAGCCGAGTCATCTTTTAAGCGAGCTATTGGGTTGCTTCAGCAGGTGCATGACGTACTCGGCGAGGCCAATGCTACTCGGATGCTAGGGCAAGTTTATTTAGGGCGAAACAAACTGGACGAGGCGGAGTCGAATTTTAAGCAGGCTGTTAGCCTTCATCGACAAGTGAATGACCTGCCTAGCGAAGCCAATGATGTCCATATGCTGGGACAGGTGTACCTGCAGCGCCATAAACTAGACGACGCAGAATCATGTTTTAACACAGCTATTCAGCTCCACCGTCAAGTACACGACGTCCTCGGGGAAGCCACCGATGTACAGATGTTGGGAGACGTGCACATGCGGAGGAACAAGCTAGAAGAAGCCGAGTCGGCTCTCAAACTGGCTATCAGTCTTCACCGCCGGGCTCATTCCGTGCTTAGTGAGGCCGATGTTATTCAAATGCTGGGACGAGTTTGTTTGCAACGGGGCAGCTTAGACGAAGCGGAGTCGTCCTTCAACGAGGCTATCGAACGTCATCGTAAAGCACAAGGTGTGCTTGGTGAGGGGTATGATGCACAAGGGCTCGGAGAAGTGTATTTACAACGGGGCATGTTGATTGAAGCGGCGTCGTCCTTGAACAAGGCTATCGGGCTTCACCGTCGTGCACATAGTGTTCTCGGCGAGGCCGGCGATTTCCAGCTGCTGGGACAAGTCCATCTTCGATGCTCTAAATTGGACGAAGCGGAGGCGTCCTTTAACACGGCTATCAAACTTCACCGACAGGCCAACTCCGTGCTTGGCGAGGCCAAGGATTTACAGATGCTGGGAGAAGCATATTTCCGCCGCTACAAGCTAGATAGCGCAGAGTCATCCTTTAAGACAGCTATCGAACTCCGCCGTCAGGTACACGATATACTTGGGGAGGCCAATGGGATCCACATGCTGGGAGAAGTATATTTGCGGCGCTATAAACTAGATGAAGCAGAGTCCTCTTTTAGCACCGCTCTCGCCCTTCGTCGTCAGGTGCATGATGTGCTCGGCGAGGCAAGTGATACGCAAATGCTGGGACAAGTCTATTTACGACGTAACAAACTGGATGAAGCAGAGTCGGCTTTCAAGACAGCGATTGGCCTTCATCGTCAGGTGCATGCAGTGCTCGATGAAGCCAACGACTTCCACACATTAGGACAGGCTTATTTACAGCGCTACAAACTTGACCAAGCAGAGCAGGCCTTCAAGACAGCTGTTGAGCTTCATCGCCAGGTGCACGATGTCCTCGGCGAAGCTAATAGTGTTGGGTACCTGGGAAATGTGTATCTGGGACAGGGCAAGGTAGATGAGGCGGAATCGTCTTTCAAGTTGGCTCTTGATCTTCATAGGAGATCGCATTCTGTGCTGGGGGAAGCTGGTGATTTACAGATGCTAGGAACCGTACACCTGATCAGGAACAAGCTGGATGAAGCAGAATCATCATTCGAGCTCGCGATTGAGCTTCACCGTCAAGGACGTGACGTGCTTGGTGAGGCCAACGACGTCCGAAAACTGGGGAGTCTGTATTTGGAGAAGGGTCAGTTGGAAAAAGCAGAGTCGTCTTTTAAGATGGCTGGTTATCTCCATCAGCGGGCGAATGATGTGCGCGGTGAGGGTATTGATGTTGCACTTTTGGGGGAGGTGTATCTTCGATGGGATAAACTAGACGAAGCAGAGTCATCGTTCAACTCTGCTATCAAATTCCACAGCCGAGCGCGTGACGTCCCTGGCGAAGCCGACGGTTTCCGCATGCTTGGAATAGTATATCTGGAAAGGCGTCAGTTATATCAAGCCGAGCAATGCTTGAATCGAGCTCTGCTGCTTCACCGACAATGCCAGGATTCGGCGCTTGAGAATATGGATTTGCGTGTGCTTACGGAAATCCGGAAACGCAGAGAGTCGGTACCTACAGCATAAGTAGCTCCCGTATTTGACCATGATGCTCTGACAGCTCACAAAACAACATTATAATAAATACTTGTTTCGTGCGTTGTCAACTCGGAACTCTAGCCTTTCCCCCCTTATTTCAATTTATAGAACAAAATAAATCGAATATGACTACGCGTAACTGAACATCCATATCTGCATAATTATTGTAGGTTGTAGTTCAGGAGAATTTGGATATATTATGTACTTGATAGGCACCTCACTTGCCAATTCGTGAACAGAATGACTCGTGTACTAGGAGTGTTCTGATACTTGATTATTCCAATCATAGTCGTTCGGAAGGTAATAGTCATCTAATATAGTTGGAACAGCCGATGGCCCCAAGCATCAAAGGCAGATTATCTAATATGTCAGTTCAGAATGGAGTTCCATTCCAGCTGTCTTTCATTGGGTTTAAGGGGAGTTTACGCGAGTCCAATGACACCTCACCCCCGTGTGAGTGTGTTGTTGGCGACCCCTCTGTTCGAATATGGTGAACCCAAGCGGAGTAACCTAAGCAGAAACGTATGATGGTATGAGGGATGCTGTGATCCCTGGGTCTCAGGGACGTTAAAACAAAAGAGTGAACAATGTTTCGAGTGTGGGGCTGGGTGCAACACGTTATTGAGAATCACAGAATTATACCGGATATGTAACCCGGGGAGTTTGGGGTTCCGACTTGATTAATGACTTCTCGTAGCGCTTCGACATGCGCCTTCAAGTTCTTGGGACGGCAGATGACCCCAAGTATCAAAGCCGGATTATCTGATATGGCAGGTTCGATACCAGCTGTCTTTCGTGCTGGTCGACCAAAACTGGCACCCAAGAGGCATAAAAGACGGCGAGATTCCACGGGAGATCCCTCAACACTAATCGCTCATGATCAAAGCCTTTATCTTCTCGGCTGCACTCTTCGCTGCGGCTATCGCCGCTCCCAACCACTTAGATCGCAAAGATATTATTGTGATCGAGATTAATGAAGCGCCTGCGTCACCCTTGGGTCAAGGCTTGATGGTCGAAACACTCAAAAGGTGCGCGAGAGCGGGTGAAATGTGCTTCAGTGTTCCGTGCTGTGGAGGATTAGTTTGCCGAGGGACGCCAGGCGTAAGATAAATTTTTGTTCAATTGAGGTATACCTGGCTAATGGATTTGGGTAGGCTTGTATGAGGCGGTAGGGGGTATCTTGGTCCCTAGCCTTTGAAGCGGTACAAGTCGAGTAAGCAAAGGCGAAACACCATTTTCATCCACCCACTGAGAGCGCGACGAGAAATTCATCGTTATGACCCGACAGCATCACCAGACGTCGATTTTCTGCCTTCTCACTGCTGCCCCTGTAATACTATCTTCCTTTCGAACCTGGTTGCCTGATCAATGTTGTCACACAGAATGTATAGTAACGCCAGTGTATATCATCGCGGATGCTCTTTAAGGGGTTCGAGACTTACGATAATTCAAGTGTTGACAATGTTGACTTTGAGCCAACGTTAAACATTATCATCAGATAATTCCTGATCTATGGACAAGGATTAAGGACAGATTGCGATACCCTTCTTCTACTCTTCCGGCTTGCTTATAAAGGGACACCCCACTCCACAGAGCTCCGCTAATAATCCACCTTATCGTTCTGGCCCACTTTTGCAACGACAACACCTAGCGCTCAGGGCTCAGCTTTCAAACATACGACTGCTGTGGCCTAAGTGAATAATATTTCAGCTATATTTCTTTTGACCGCCTCTAGTCACCCTTCCCTCCACGTGAAGGCCAATGCCCTGCAGCCGCAGACGGACGCTGCCACCCTCGTAAATGCGCAATACTAACCCGCTCATATTCCCTTCTGTGTCGACATGCAACGGATCTAGATGGTTATTTTTTCGATAGAACGAAAAGTAAATCCGCGCTAGGTAGCAAGGTGAGCAAGTCGAGATGGTGAGATCTTGTCAAGGGAAATGTGTAAGATGAGCTGGGTGGGAAGTGGTAGAGAACATCGACCCGGACAGGAGGCAATTCTAAGATGACGCGCAGACGGCTCAGCGGAGCACCTGGCCAGACCATTTAGTCAAAGACAACCTCTGCTATGTATCAGGCTATCAGGGGTGCCAGTCCACGAGGGTTTGATTAGACCTTCTTCCGCAGATATCGACCAGAAGTCATGTTGTGTCAACCCTGCTCCGGCGATGAAGGACTACAGGCGTACCTCCATCCAACGGGTCAGCTGAACTAATGCGAGCCTGATTTCTCCAAAGCCCCTGAACCATCATTACATACGTACTTGGTCCCTTACTCTTACTCTTCCTTCATGCCCACCACTTCCCCGATCACTTTCCCATTTCGAATATCATAGTTTTGATCGGAATATCCACTGCTGTCAAAGTGTCACATATAGAAGCCGCAGCTGAGAAAATATTCATATGCTTTGGACGGCAAATTCAGCTTTTAACACCTAGATTCGAGGGACCGTCTTCAGAGCTCCAGGAAGACATGGCATTGAGCAGCCTCAGCTTAGGAATGTCAGTCTGGTGTGCGCTCCCATGTAAAGGTTCATGACTGCCCCTCCACAATAAAATCGGCTGGACAGTGGAAATTGAATTTATAACTAAGCCCATTTGCCCAGTACCGTCTATCTAAAAATACTCTGTCGCCGAGAATATCTCCCTACTATGTATGTCTCTCTTGCGAATGCATGACACCCCTTCACCCCTCCAACTCATTTTCATGGTCCTCTTGAGTGCCATATCCATACAACAAGCCTGAATACAATTCTACAGGTGGGCAACATACCGTCAGCTCAAAGTAGATCAATGCATGCCCGTGGAATTACTGCGAACGGCCGTTGTGGATATTAATAGTGGCATTTCAAGAATTTCCTGATCTCCACCTTAACACCCAAGCTGTGAGGGGAATTTCTTTATAGCTATTGCTCCAAGAGATGAAATACGGCTTCCTCTAATGATCACACCTGCTTATTACCAGACATTAGTCCCAAAAGAGGAAACTTGTTGTGTTACCAATATCACGTTTTTACTACGGGGACTAAATTATAGACCGAGCACCATGCAAGGAGTTCTGAATTCACAGTGAGTGTTTATCGTGTCCCATTGTATTGGGCTTGATTTGCAATAGCCAAGTTGTGAGACTTCATTTACAAGGGTAATTGTATCAAGACATAGTGCGAGCCACACTCGATAAAGCTACAAAGCCTGAGTTCAAGGCAAACAAGGGTCATCACAGTGAACTGCCAATCACTAGTATCGCAAACAGGCAACTCAGGATCGCTCTCAAAAATATAGCCGTTCGCATCGACGGGAACGGAGGAAAGGATAGTCCGCATATAACATAATGCGAAGCACTTTGGAAATAGAATGCGGAGGTTTTCTCCGAAGGTGCTAGATTTCTAGGTTTCCATATTGGCCAGGGCCAGTAGGATTCCCTCCGCAAGTCAGAAAGTTAACTCAAGAAAGCTTGAGGAAATGAGTATATAAGCCATTCACATTTGGGCATTTCCCTACAGCACCTTCAGCTCTAAGAGTCTCAAGCGTCAACTGTTTAGCACAACATGCATTCTCAAGCTATCCTCGCCGTTGTCTTTGCTGCCATTGGTGAGGCACACATCTTGCTCGGTTCAGTAAACGTGAGACTGACGCTGTGATTTACAGCCTCCGTTCACGGATTGCCCCAGGCAGTATGCTCTGCCACATATAAGGTTGTTTCGGGTGACACTTGCAACTCGATTGGCGCCAAGTTTGGAGTTAGCAGGTAGGTTCATATAACGGGATGTCATTAATTATCAAGCCTCACCGTCCACAGTCAAGCCATCATTAGCGCTAACCCAAGTGTCAATGCTGCTTGCACCAATTTATTCATCGGCGAAGTGAGACTTCTCCTAGTTAAGCAAGAATTCCGAATAATTTCTGACTACAACACCCGTACAGGCTCTGTGCATTCCTGCAACTTGTCTGAAATACACCGTGGTTGCGGGTGACACTTGCAACTCGATTGGAGCCAAATTTGGAGTGAGCGGGTAAGCTTGAATCATCGAACGTTGCGACTACCAAATTTTACTGTCTATATATATAGCCAAACCATCATTACAGCCAACCCGGCTGTCAATGCTGCCTGCACGAACTTAGAGATTGGCGAGGTGAATCTTTAGGAACAGTGGTCAGGAGTTCTGCTAACTTGTCCGGATTAGGTCCTTTGCATCCCACTCTAAGGGGTTGTGAATACTCTGGAATCCGGTCTGTCCTCCGGTTGAAGGTTATCAAATAGAGGTGTATGATGTTTTGTCAATGAAGCATCTTGTCTGTAGTTTGTGTGTTGTATGTGATAATAAACTTGGATTGCTTTGGAAAACTTGAGAAGTCATCACATTACACTAAGTATGTTCAGTAAGAGTGAATCTCCCAAAAGGGATGAGCAACAGTACCCTAGACGAGAATGACAAAACATCAACATGTAATTATAGTTTTTAAAAACTTGGAGCAAAAACAAAGGGAGGGTTTGATCAGTTTAGATGTGTCCATATGCGTCATATATGGTGCTGTACAAAAGGCCCCCTCCCCGATGTGCTTTTGTATATATCATAGGTTTGATCTTTGAAGTCATCTATCCACAGCAAGTTGCAATGAAGCTCAGCCCTAGGAATTCAAGCCCACTTCAGTTACACCAGAAGCATATTCTTACGCATAGTTGACAGAATAAAGTATCCCAACTACCGCTTTGAGGGCAGCGCATTAGGCACCGCATAAAAAGCCGATGCATTCTATTGGGAACGGCAAATTCGGCTTTTAGCACCTGGGTTTGAAGGACCGTCTTCAGAGCTCCGGGGAGACCTGGTATTAAGCAACTTCAGCTTGGGAATGTCAGTCTGATATGTGTGCTCCTATGTATAGATTCATGGCGGCCCGTCCCACCGTAAAACCGGCTGGACAGTGGAAATTTTTACAACTAGGCCCATTTGCTCAGTACCATCTATCTTAAAATACTCTGTCGCCAAGAATATCTCTTTACTATGTATTTCCCTCTCGCGAATGCATGACACCCCTCCACCCCTCTAGCCCGTTTTCATGGCCTTGTTGGGTGCTATATCTATACAACAAGCCTGAATACAGTTCTACAGGTGGGCGACATATCATCAGCTCAAGGTAGATCAATCCATGCCCATGGAATTACTGCGAACGGCTGTTGTGGATATTAATAGTGGCATCTCAAGAATCCCTGACGTCCACCTGATCACCCGGTGAGGGGAAGTTATTTACAGCTATTGCTCCAAAAAACGAAATGCGGCTTCCTCTAATGATCACACCTGCTTATTATCAGATATTAGTCACAAAAGAGGAAACTCGCTATGTTACCAATATCACGTTTTCAGGGCCGGGGACTAGATTATAGACCGAACACCACGCTGAATTCACAGTAAAGCAGCAGAGACGAGTTTATCGTGTCCCATTATATCGAGCTTGAGTTTGCAATGGCCAAGTTGTGAGACTTCAATTACAAGGGTAATTGTATCAAGATATAGTGCGAGCCGCACTCGGTCAAGTTACAAAGCCTGAATTCAAGGCAAACGAGGGTCATCGCAGTGAACTGCCAATCACTAGTATTGCAAACATGCAACTCAGGGCCGCTCTCAAAAACATAGCCGTTCGCATCGACGGGAGCGGAGGAAAGGATAGTCCGCATATAACATAATGCGAAGCACGTTGGAAATAGAATGCGGATGTTTTCTTCGGAGGTGGCTCAATTTTTGGGTTTCCAAATTGGCCAGGGCCAGTAAGGTTCCCTCCACAAGTCAGAAAGTCGAATCAAGAAAGCTTGAGAAAATGAGTATATAAGCCACTCACATTTGAGCATTCCCTACAGCACCTTCAGCTCTAAGAGTCTCCGTCAGCTGTTTAGCACAACATGCATACTCAAGCTATCCTCGCCGTTGTCTTTGCTGCCATCGGTGAGGCACACGTCTTGCTTGGTTCAGTAGACGTGAGACTGACGCTGTGATTTACAGCCTCCGTTCATGGATTGCCCCAGGCAGTATGCTCTGCCACATATAAGGTTGTTTCGGGTGACACTTGCAACTCGATTGGCGCCAAGTTTGGAGTTAGCAGGTAGGTTCATATAATGGGATGTCATTAATTATCAAGTCTCACCGTCCACAGTCAAGCCATCATTAGCGCTAACCCAAGTGTCAATGCTGCTTGCACCAATTTATTCATCGGCGAAGTGAGACTTCTCCTAGTTAAACAAGAATTCCGAATATTTTCTGACTACGATACCCATACAGGTTCTGTGCATTCCTGCAACTTGTCTGAATTACGCTGTGGTTGCGGGTGACACTTGCAACTCGATTGGAGCCAAGTTCGGAGTGAGCGGGTAAGCTTGAATTGTCGAATGGTGTGACTATCAAATCTCATTGTCTATAGCCAAACCATCATTGCAGCCAACCCAGCTGTCAATGCCGCCTGCACGAATTTAGAGATTGGCGAGGTGAATATTTAGAAACAATGATCGGGAGTTGTACTAACTTGTTCGGACTAGGTCCTTTGCATCCCTCTCTAAGGGATCGCGAATATTCTGGAATTCGGTCTATCCTCCGGTTGAAGGTTATCAAATAGAGGTGTATGATATTTTTCTCAACGAAACGTCTTGTCTGTAGTCTGTGTGTTGTATGTGGTGATAAACTTGGATTGCTTTGGAAAACTTGAGAAGGCATTGCTTACACTAAGTACGTTCGGCAAGAGCAAATCCCCCAAAATGGATGAGCAACAGTATTTCGAGGAGAAAGACAAAATGTCAATATGTAATCTATAGTTTTTAAGTGCTTGGAGAAAAAACAAAGGGAGGGTTTAATTAGTTTAGAGATATTCATATGCGTTGTGAATAGTGCGGTACAAGAAAATGCTCCCTCCCCGACATGCTGTAGTATATATCATGGGTTTGATGAAGTCTCAAGTTAGCGACTATAGATTTGTAGTTAGTAATTGTGTCAGGCAGCTCTGAAGTCGGAAGACGACAAAAAAAACATATATAGCTAGTGTTAGCTACAGCTTCCTACGCTCCCCTCCTCTCCGTCCATCCAAGAAACATCGTTGCAGGGATCTCGAAGGCTAAAAACACCATCTTACACACGGCCCACCTCCGTGTGCTTATGGGTCTGTCTAGGGAACTGGGCACGTTAACAATCACAGTTTTATAGCCTCTCTGGGTTCCTTTTCTCCCGCTGGAACCCGATAACATCCCGAAGTTCAGTGCTAAAGGCCATCAACTCAGCACTCAGATCCAAAATACCACCGGAAGCCTGGCACCTCTCTTCCTTACGGAGTTGGAATTTGGCTCATTGGCGACCTCTTGCTATCACCTGGTTTGCGAGTGTCCCGCAGGACCAAGTCATTTGCGTCAAGGTGTTCATTACTGACAAGGGACATAAGCATTTAGAGAAGAACAGGAGTTGACATGTAGGCCGATGACATGGGCTAATCAATTAGGAAGGCATATGGCTGTACAAGCGACGTGAAAATTTTGGCAACGAAGCGGGAATGTGCCGCCATATATATCGAAAAGGATGGCATTATGCGTATTGTCGGTAGAGTGTGTGCTCGTCATCTAGCGCGGGCGGTTATAAATAGGTTTGGGATTCGAGTACATATATTTGCAATTACATATACTTGAGTGTCAGTAAAGCGACCGAACGAGAGTCTACGTCTTTCGTCATTACAGTATTCAGCTACCAGTGTCTAAGACAGTCTAAAAACACAAATGAAGACATATGGACACAGTCAATAGGTTACAAGAGAAGTACATAAGCGAGAGGTACAAAGACCTCGGACCTTTTGTCATAATAAGAATGAGCAAATCCCGCCCATTACCTTAAACCCTCATTTTCCAAATTCGTTGCAAACTTCCCCTCTGCGTACCCCCCAGGCGAGGTAGGCTGTTGCTCCCTCCCTTGTCTGGCCTCGATCCCGCCTCCACCCTCAGCACCGATATTTGCAGTACCTTGTGCCTGATCTGTACGGTGAATCCCACCAGTTCCCTGCCCGTCTGCACCAGCACCATCCACATAGGCACTGATATAACCGTACTGACCCACGTCCAATTCTTGTGTCTCTCTTTTCTTCGGTTGGCTTAGACCATATTGTTCATCCCTACTTCCAGCGGAAGGAAATGGTGAGTGAGTCTTCTTAACCTCACCCCCTGAACCTCCGCCAGGCATAGTCCCGCTCATGGCACTAAACGGGTTAGGTGGACCGCCGCCCGATCCATGTCTCGGCTGTGGTCTCTTGAACGCAGCGGCGGATATCTTCCCACCTCCACCGCTCCCCGTGGTATTGATTGACGAAGTGGACCTGGTCGCCGGAAGCCCGCCCGCCGGTGACCTCAGGTATGGTGAGTTACCCCTGCCTGATCCTGCTCCTGCTCCTGCGCCCGCGCCCGCCCCTGCTGCCAATCCCAGTCCTAGGCCTCCGCCCGTGGGAGAAGGAGGGTTCTCAGATGGAGTCTGATATGGGGTCTGATATGGGGTCTGAGATGAAGGGGTCTGAGATGAAGGGGTCATCGTTTGGTCATTAAGCCCATCGTCTTGCATTGGCTCTTGTCGGAATGGGGATCGACCACGAAGATCAGCGTATTGTGGTTGGAGATTGATTTGTGGTAGTGTTGCCTGTCGGGCCAGCGGTGATGACGTTTGAGGTGTCAGCGGTGATGACGCTTGAGGTGCCGGAGGTGATGGGGTGTGAGAGGCTAGCGGTGGCGAAGCTTGAGAGGCAGGTAGCGCCGGCTCTGCCAGGCTTGTCGTGTACTGGTCTTGCCTGCCTTGCTCCTGGTGAGAGTATGGTTCTTGCTGATTCTGCGGCTGAATAGTGGAATAACGCTGAAATGAGTCCGGTTGTTGTCCGTAGGGCTGTGAATGGTCCGCGCCGAACTTTATTAAAGGAACCTCTCCTTCATTGTAACTACGAGGTTCTGGCATTGGGGGATCGGCTGGGACGGGGTGTGGCATAGGAGGAGATGGAGATGTGGTAGTGTGCTGTTGCGTCAGAGGCGAAGAGGGGATAGTAGTATTTGTGTTTTCTGCATATGCAACAGTGTACTCAGGACGGGGCGAAACGCTCCTCCTGTCAGCCATATATGATGCACTCGGAGGAAGGAGCGGTGAAACTGGTTCCCTTGAATAGCCACCCATTGATATATCTTGTTGAAGAGCCTCTCCACTTGGTACCGGCGTGGTGAGGGATAAAGATGGGGTTCTGGATGCAGCACTCGTCTGTAGTTCCAGTGCGACCCCCCTTGCCGCTGCGGCATTAAGTGCCCTTTCTTCATCTTCCCGGGTCAAGTGGGGGGTGGGACCATAGCTCGATCCCGACGCATAGTTAACATGAGTAGGACTTGAGTCCCGTGGCCAAACGGGCTCGTCGACACGGTTGTCTGTATGCAACGGTCAGCAAAGATCGAGTAATGATAGTAGGTAGAAACGTACTCCTATCGTCAAATGGCCGTCTGTCATGTGTAGGCAGATCGACGGGTGACTGATGCTGGTACGGAACCGGGAAGGGAGGTGCATCAAATTCCTGAACTTCTCCAAACCTTACGTGTCTGCTTACGTGCTTATCTCGCCTGACATTGGGGTCCTCCTCATGGTCAGTGAGATGATCAAGAGGAGTGGTCATGTACGCCAGCAGTGCCTCGTCATCGGACAATTTTGAAGTCTCTTTATTTTGTGTAGAGAGTAATCTGGGGTCATTGGCAGGCAACTGCTGCTGGTTCGTCCATGGATTACCTGAGTTCGACACATACGCGGGAGCAGGACCATCGCGGCTAAATCGACCTGGGTTTCCAAAAGGAGACGTCGGTTCATCCCGTGGGGAACGCTCCGAGGCAAAGGGCTGGGTCACTGAAGACGAGAATGAGCCGGTAGGACCATAATCAACAGGAGGGAGGGACGGGTCGTCGCGAAACTGGTAGCCACCACTGGCGCCCACGGACCCAGAGCGCCCTTTGACTGGGAAAGTCGCAAAACGGCCGCCACCAGTCATTGGGGCTTCAATGGGACCGCCGGTGGAACCGAATTCATCGACCCTGTGACTAGCACCGGACTGGGCAGCGGACGCACTAGATAAGGATCCGTAATACTGAGGCTGTTGGTGGAATGGGCTCGGGGGTACTGCTCCTGGCGAATCGAGGTAACCAGGCCCGGGTCCCTGGGATACCGGATCACGTCTAACACCGCCATTGTCGGCGTGTTGAGTTGGTGATGAAATGCTTCTCTGACGAACAATTGGTGAGTCGGACATGGTGGGTACCGGTGGCAGTTGGGGTTCAACACGGCGCGACAGTTGGTTGATGGAAGGTACAGTTGACAGTCGGACTTCATTAACGCAACGGTGAGCTTCAGCCACATGATTTTCGACTTTGGCGTGGCCCCAATAAGCACTGCGCGGAAGCCCTGGTGCTGTCTCTTCCTCTGGTATTTCCTAAAGGAATGATGAGTCAATTAAGCCAAATTGCTGCGCTCCTCACCCACAAATACAACAAGCTTTCCAAATTCCCCTGCGATCTAATTGCGCGTCAATGCACGCAAGAACAATGACGAGGAATGTACGTACTACTCCTTTCTCGCAGCACTCCAGCAGCCCTCCAAACTTCAAGCCCAAGCAAGACCTCGCTGTGGTTCGCTTGAAGTCACCTGTCGCGGCTTCCTCCTTCATGATTTCTCCATCGAGACCACGAATTTCCTCCTGCAGTCGGGTGAGCAGTTCAGACTGCTGGGGTAGATTTTTGTGTTCAGGGCTCATCTTGCTAAGCTTCTTTTCCGCAGAATCGGCTTTAGACATCACACTTCGGCGCCGGCGCTTCAGGTCGTCAAGGTGCTCCTCCCGGGTTCGGATGGCTTTGAGTTGTTCACGTATCGTATGACCGTGGGCGGCATATTGGGAAACTGCGGAGGAGAAATGGGTGAGGATAGTTGTTGATGCACCGAGGATGTTCTAATGGCAGGGGTGTCAGACAACGGCAGAGACTGAAAGATGAGTGAACTGACGCCCAAGTCGTCTCCCTCGCCCAGACCCCAGGCTCGTAGGGCTTCGGAAGCCTTCGAAAAGTCGATGCTGAGCTTCTGTAAGCTGGGTGGTGGGTGAGTCAGAGGAATAGGAGGAGATGAGAGTACACACGATATGATGACCGCCTTTTCAGCGGTGATTAAATCCTGCAATGGCCGGAGGTCCTGGTTCCCGGCGAGCGCAGGGATGGTTGAATTATGGGCGATCTTTGTCGCCGCAGTCTTGAACATTGGGCTCGAGGAGGGTTAGTGATAGTTGGAGAGAAATCGATGAAATGCAGTGTAAGTAGCTGCGCAGTGACATCACACGATTTCTTAAATAACAATAAAACATTCTCACCCTTGGCGTGCGCCACCCACGGAACAATTATGATTATCGTCCCAAGGCACATCGTTGATAAATATCCAAAGTCTTCCGGTCCAGTCACACGACTCCCTCGAGTCGTACCATCCCCGGCCCTGATGGTGTGCTCGCGGACAATTGGCGGAGACGAGAACACGGTGCCACCTCAGCAGCAAAACCCCTGATTGGCGAAGAATTTCCTCTGCACCAAAAACACGGCTCCGGTGAAAATCCCTGCGTTTTGAACCTATGTCAGCTATCCGGAACTCCGTGAGCTCAACAGGTTATATGGCTAGGGGTAACATTGCAAGGGAATCGTCTCCTTTGCTCGTCCCATATCGTCAAGGCCTCGCGCCCCGTATTCGAGTGCCGCGTATCCAAGGTAGGTACGTTTCCCATATGAAGCGAACCTTGGTATGAGCTTCCAGCTCGTACAGCACTCTTTTTGCTTGTGCCACTCTGCACGATGCAACTCCGCAACTCCTCGTTGCCCACACGTGGCACTCCTAGACCGCGTTTCCTTAAATCCCCCCCCCTCTGACCCTGACCCTCTAGAGCCAGCCCTTTACCCCGCATCCGAGAGCAGTTTCCCGAGCCATGCCAGGTTTGTCTTATTTCATTCTCGCCACTTACAGATTGCCAACACCCGCTTCCCGATTTTGTAGCGGTACCAAGGCAACCATCAGGCGCACACCCTACCCTTGACGATGTCGAGAAAATCCGACGGATGCTTCTCGACCGCGTCCCATACGAACTTGCTGATATTATCCTCACGGAAGCGAAGTATTGGGCCAGGTTGTCCACTAGACGCAACTCCTATCTCAACGTCAAGGCATCCGATGAGCCTCTCAATAACGCAAAATGGTGTTACATGATCTCGGAGCCCATCCCCACTGTCTACAGCGGCGAGCACGTTACTCCAACAAAGGTCAAATCCGTTGCGTTCTCCCTGACGAGCTGCGACCAAGGGTGGGGAGGTTTCTCGGAAATGAGGAGTATGAATCCAAACACAGGCATCATAATTTTACTCTGATGACAAACTCATCTAGACACCTATCGCAATTCCAATACCTGGTTCGAAGCATCTATCCTTCGTCCATCCCTCAACCAAGATACATCAAAGTGGATGGACGAAGTGGCTCAACGCCCCGTCAATCTATCCGAACTCACTGATCTAGGCTGGACTGAAGTTCAGAGCCCAAATAAGGGCAGCCGGCCTCGTTGGCTTTTGCAAATGAACGCGCAAGTCTCTCGCCATCGACGATGCCACGATATTATTTGGACTGCGGACAAGGCCTCACAAGAGCCAAAGGAGGTTGAAAACGGCGAGGTTGCGGAGTTCGATCAAAGAACTGGGAGTGGCCGTGGCGTGGGCTTTATCAAGTCTTTACAAGCCGGTGACCGGATCGCCATCATTGCAAGGGCACTGGTTAGTACATCCTTCTCCTTCCCACACTCTAGCTGAGGCTCAATGCGGTCGTCAACAACAGTACCCTGGGTGGGAAAATAATGTTTACAGTGCAAAGATTGAAATCGCCTACCAGACTTAAATGTCGGTATATCCTCTGAACATCCCGGTGATTGATATCTTCCAAACGCACTAGTCTTTCATTCATTCTTGTATTGGCTCCGCGCACAATGTCTTCACTGTCCTGTGCCACTCGTTGATCCTGAGCCAGTTGTACGCCTCTCAGAAACAGACACCATATATGGCTTGCAAATTATATAATTCCAGCTTTCATCAAGAAATGCATGCAATATACACGAGGCATATGGTATACTAACGGTGTACTATATTCGCTAAAGGACACATAATCAAACAAAAAGTGAACGAAAAAACGAAAGCGCATAAATCTGTAATCTGCGACATCCTTTAACCGCCCTCTGGCACGAAACTCATACTTCAAATTGGACTATAAACAGGCGGCAACTCGGCTGGCAACGCAGGCGCCCTCCCCAACCTAACACCACTATCAACATGCTGCATCGGTGTAGCCTGAGACTGAGAACTATGCTCCTCCTCTTCTGTGGAGGCTTCCGGTATGGTCTCGGAAATGGTTACAGTGACAATAGGTTGTTCAGGAAGATCACCCTGAATAGCGGATGCAGGAGTGGTAGGAATATCATGTCCCCCTACTGTGGAGGATGAGGACAACGACGACGATCCTTCCCGTGGCCCTTTATGGTATTTCTGCATCCGAGTCACTTGGGCGACCACCGCCGAATCACTATCAGTAGAAGAGTGATCGTGAAGGGTTTGGGGATCCGCAGTCGTAGCATAGACGAACGGCCCGACAGCATGGATCGACGGAACCGATCCTGAGGGTATGGTCACTTCTGTCCCCAGGCTCGGACTTCTTGAGTCACCTTTCACGTTGCTGCTACCTGTGGAAGAATATCCTAAGATGAATGGCTGAATTTGACCTCTCGATGGCCCTTGTCGATTGATGAAACTCGCTACAACAAATTTAACTAACAGCAGCATCAAATCATAAGTGGCTTACATGGAAACACTACCCCGTCCCCGTCCCCACCCCCTCTTTCGTCTGATTTCCATCTCGCGACCACATCAGCGCTAAATTCCCTATCATAGATTAGGTTGCATTGAACCTCTTCTCGCTTCTGTCTCCGGCGCCGCACCCACAACAATACACAAATTATTGTAGCGGCCAAAAACACAAGCACACCCAATACCACTCCCACGATTCCTCCGGTGGATAACTTTTTGCTTGGTGGAACACCCTCGTGCCCACTTGGATCGTTTACAGAGAAGTAATCAAACCAGATTGTGCCTTCCCCTGGTTCGGCAGCATTGATTTTTGCCATCGTTACGTTTAGTTCACTAATGAAGGATTCCTGAGTCAGCTGCGTTGATTGTCAAATTGGGGCCGAACATACTGTTTTGTGACATTCAGTGCAGGTGAGACCCAAAATAGCTGATGCCCTACATCTCCAGGACCTGCCTGCGAAGTGACCTGTACAGGGGGTCCACCGTCGATAGAATAATTCGTCACAACGCCGCCAGATGTAGAGTCAATCGTCCCATACACAGCAACGGATTGTCCTGTGTTTCATGTTTCAAACCTCCCATGAATAAGTGAAACAATAATCATAAATGCCCACCATAAAACGGCACCACAAACGAATCGCCTACCCTCGTAGAACTTGACACCGTCTCTTTGAATTCGCCCGGACCCCCTCCAACCAACCACCCATCACTGAACTTCACTCTTGGATCCCGGTCATCGACCCACACATTCGTTACCATGTAATCTGTCTCTCCACAGTAGAAGATGAAAGGACTATTACACAAGTGCCGGGTACTGGGAAATTTGAGCGGGATTAAAAAAGAAATGAAGACCGCTAGCCAGGAGTTAGGGGGAAGAATCCACAGGCACATAATTACATTCACTCGCTTTATGACTGAGCCTGCCCCCGGTGCTAATAGCCGAGCACTGCGTCCTATCAAAAGATGTCAATCAGCGCTTACTCGAAAGAGATGGGCATTGTCGCCCAGGCAGTTCTGGTACGTAAACTATGGAGCCGGCCCCTCCGCTTGTTACCACTTTAGAGGGGTTGGATATCAATACGGAAACTCCCTGTGGCGTAATGTGGTTTGGACCAAGCCTACTCCCGGGCTCCGCAGCTCGAGGTTATCGACACTCCCTCACGAGGTTGAGCTACTTGTAATCAGGGAAACCATTATGGGGACATGGCGATTGACCTCTAGGGTTTGGGCTATCGTTTGAAATACTTAGGCAGTCCGAGTCTGTACAGCCCAAGCCAGTTAGTGCTCAATTCCCCCGGGATGATAAAGCCGATCAGTCAAGCTTGCACCGGGATAACGTAGCGTCACATTCATCCTTAACGAGTTGGTAATAATCTCAGGGCTGCTGGTCCCATTCATTGATAATGATATTCTATGCGTTTCGATGGTCCTCGAGGGACATGTCAAAGGAGAATGTCAATGTCAAGTACCTTCCCAGTGGCAGAAACTCAGTGCCAGCGGGACCTGAGCCGTAGAAAGGCTCTTCTTGGCCGCGCCCATACATATCTATCTATGTACACGCTACGGAAGCGACTCACCAGGGCAAAACCCCATCATTCACAAAGTACACACGTAGTCGGGGAATTCTTCCTATCGCCCGATAACAGCGCAGGGAGCGTATAAACAAGATGCCGGTAGGGATTACGACGAGAGTGAAACACATATCATGTCAATTCGATCGGTTGGTGAGATCAGAATCGTCACAGCACAATACTTGGTACGAGTTCTCTGATCTACGGCTCCCGTGTCTCGACACCGCCTCTCTTATCGTTGGATACTTACAGAATGTAAACATAACGTTGTAATCGAGGGAGCGCCGATATATCCGCCCGTCTACCCGGGGCAACGGCTACACCGAGCGAAATCATTTTCCTAGCTGAACTTCACGAAAATGCAACTGATAGTGGATCAGCCAAACGAGCTGTACGACTCAGAGATCCATTAACCCCCGATCAGGTACGGATGACCTTGTGAATCAACCGCCCATGAATCGTATGGCATGCCCTTTATAGTAGCTCCAAGAATCATACATGGATAGACGATCTCGTGTTATTTATGTTTTTGTAAGCGTCCATAAGCTGTAGTACAATGCCCTCCACGACGCGGGGGAGCGTGGAACAGGCCGATTAGTAGTATTGTCGAAGCCGGGGGTGTCGAACGAATGTGTCTCCCTCTCCACTTCTGGAGCAGGCCGATGGAAAAAAAACCAAGGTTGTGTCCTCTAACCAATAGGACCCCACTCAGCATGATAAGCCGTCCGGTGGGGGAGGCACTAACATCATAGTCGCTAGTGTGGGAGCTACATAGTCACCAGTGGGGCAGCGTTAGTGTCGTAGTTGCTAGTGTGGGCAGCGCAAGAGGCACTAGTATCGTAGTCAGCTAGTATAGCGGGAGACATCATTATTGTGGGACAGAGCGAGGAACACTAGCGTGAAGTAACTCCGAAGTCGCTGCATGGGTGCTACACAGCGCTGAATCCGGGTAGCCCAGTGTACTACATTCTTACAAACTTAGCTCTAGTACTAATTGACATTTCCTATTAGAACAGGAGACAACTCGGAGGCCCTTGCCCTTATATGATTATTCCTACCTTTTACCTTGGGGAGAGCCTAACGCAATATGTCTAGTATTCGCTGCCGGATTTCGTGGCAGATGACATACAGTATCCAGTGCTTTGGAACTGGAGGAGTAAGGTGTAAACAACCGCTATGGAACATGCATATTTTAATACAGAGGTTAACTGTGCCCGTGGAATTTGTACATACTCGACACTCGGTATCTACGCTCGATATTATTGATAGATTCATATGCCACGGCGATTGTTCCTGTGCCATGATTACTCTCACGAGTCCAGTTCAATCTAGGATAATGCCAATTATCCATCTTTTCTCCCACTCGTGCCGAGATAAAGCGCTGTACCAGCTGAGCAGTGTCTAAAAATATCGCTCCACCGCAGGTACCTCCGGCACGGGCTCCCCCGGACTTAACCTCCGCTCAATGTCTGGTAATATTCCCGATTTTCTTCTGGGTACTACATCCTGGCTTTGGGAAGCTTGAGGGAAGGATGTCGTCATGACCTTGACATGACTCAGCCATACATTCCAGTTCTATTACGGCTGGCCACACTCGACGCCGCCGGAACTCGGGGGCAACATTCATCTATCAACGTAACATACCTCCTGTCAACATGACAAATACCGATAACCTCTTAAAGTAAGGAGATCCTGAACAACAAATCGCTTCGGCATTCTTACCCTTACAACTGTACCATGTCAGGGACAGGCAGCTCGAGCGATCTGGAATCCACGTATCGTTCCGTCCTCAGCGATGCGACCACAAGTTCTAGTCGTCTTGAAAAGACGATAGACAAGTTAGGTAACTTGAGCCTGATAATATGGGAAGAAACGGGCTCAGCGATATCTACAGAAAGTATGCGGCAAAGTACTGGCACTGGAAACATGGCCTATCTTAGACAGTTCTACGATGCCAATAAGACAACGATCATGTCAGCGTGTACCTCAATCAGTTCACTAGAACCCGCAAAACTCGATCAAGCCATCTCCGATTTCTCTCAGACAGCCAAAGTGGTGATGCAAGGCTTGGATAGTCTTGCCAAGCTTCATCCATTTGTCGCAGGTGTGCTGATCCTTATCAAGACTCTGACTCTGATAAGCCCGAGTTTGCTGAGTTGCGTTTAGTCGCGGTGGTCGCGTTCAAACTCGTCATTAGTCTTGATCTGACTCGCCGCGAGAACAACCAAAAGGTCATGGCTCTCCGTCTGCAAATGCAGGACATGATGTGCACACTTTTTCAGTGAGTATTAGGTACTTTCACTTGAATCTGTTCTCTCAAGTATACAGGCTGCGTAACATAGAGGACCCAGAGACCGTCGGGCCCGATAATATCATGCTCAAAGATCGATTGCAGTCCCTCATGCAAAAAATTGCCTCGGATATTCGCGAGTGTGGGTCAGCTTGCGATGTCTATCTTAGGAAGAGCTTCCTTGGTAAGGACCTCTAACAAGTGACTTCTGATGGAACGAAATACTTAATTCTAGCGTAGCTCGTACCCTCAAATCCAAGATATATGAAGGCAAGCTGGCAGCGTTCGCTGGAACGTTTGTGAAGGACCGTGATGCACTTAACGATGCCCTTACCATACATATGGCGCTCGGAATAGAAACGGCGAATCAAAAACTCGACAAACAAGACGCTGCATTGCAATCAATCGAGGAGAAGCTTGACACACTAAATAGCGTCTTCAAGAGACTAAACACTCCACAGGAGAATGAGCTCGAGAAATTCATCGATGATAACGGAGGGCCCAAAGTATTCGTAGATGATGATAAACTATTGAAGGATCTCGTTGAACGATCTGGGCAGTCTCTTTCAGATTTCTCAAACGAAGATGGCGAGAAATCCGGCGATCTCGCCACTGTGCGCAGCATTCTTGCAAAGGAACTTACTGAGGACCTCGACGCGTTGATCAAGAAGAACATGACGGTGTTCGAGGGCAAACTCGACCTCCAGAGTCGCCAACTGGGGAAGATTGAAATGCAAGGTGATTATATCATCGCAACGCTCATGTCTGGAGCGCACAAGAAGATCAAGGACCAGGTGAGGTGGCCCCACTATGACTTCTCGTTGAACTCGAACTTGACATGACCTCAGGACTTGCAAAACCTCTGGCAAGAAATGGTATAGCGTCCATAATTCATATATGAGAAGAGCTGACTTACAAATATCCAAGGGGTGGAAAGGAAGCGTGAAAGCAAGGCACTTTGTTTTATCCCTACGCGATTATTACACGGACCAATTCAACGCCGCAACACCTTTGATGTCAGACTACATGGTTGATCAAGTTGCAACACAGCAGCCTACCTTTGCCGAGTCCCCGAGTGCAATGTCCGCCAGTCGCACAGAATTCAAGCTATCGATTCCTCTCTCTAATGATCGATGGGCGCTCCATTACATTGACCCCAGGAATCTGCGAAATATCATCGAGGCCACGGACGTCGATGGAACAGGGTTTATCACCATCAAAGAAGCCAACATATTCGCTATGGAGCGCCCAAGCAACTGGACGTGCGTTTTATACCACGCGGGTTCCCTATTCCACGCTCATGAAATCCCACTAGTCTCCTCGAATGGCTGGCTTATTGGGCAGAGGGTACATTATTTCTGACATTATAATTCGTAATCATGAATTTCCTTCTGATGAACCCTAGGCTGGCAAACGACCCTGCCTATCTATGAGGGTAGAATCTACTTTATAATTCAAGAGATGCATCGGAAATTGGATTCCCTTCTTCCATGCAACCGCCTCTTTGCGGAACGATATCTTTCGCGAGCCGTCCTTTCTAGCATAGAGCAACTACTTCGATCGACCAAGCACCCAGAATCAACGAACAGTGTCACCGATTTCGAACTTTTGCAGTTGACCAAGGAATATATGGACCTAGAGGAAAATCGACTAAAACGCTCTCTTGAGACTATCAAATATATGATCGATAACTCTGCGACAGTTTCCCTTGTCACAGGGAACGGGAGAATAGAACGGGTATGCACAGAATACAACCGAATTCTTTGAATAATATTGTACTGATCTTATTCTATGTAGCTCATTCATCCTCTATTGTTCCTGGTCCTCAAGCGTCACCTCCAAGTTTTCGCTTACGCATCGAACCATGTAGTCTCGCCGGAAGAATTTCCTGCGCTCGGGAAATCCCTGGACTCCATTTTTGAGCTTGTGTACCAACGAATTACAGATCTTCAAGGTAACGGGCCCTAAAAAGCTGAGGCTCGGGACGATTACTTATGTTTTCCTACATAGCAATTTCCCGACACGTTCAACGAGATACAGTTGCCTACCTCAATAACTTCTCATTCGGCATGGTACGTCTACGTCTTGAATTCCTTAAAAAAAAAAAACTTTCCTAGCCTATCTCTTGTTCTACTCCAGTTCTCCCTCCTATCATCACATGGCAAGTCAAAGGACAAACGAGATATTGAAGGATCAACTCTCCTCTCCCAACCCGCCTCATACAAGGAATACTCAGGACGAATCCTTCAACCGACCAACTTCCTGTATTCACAGCCGATTCATCCCTAGACACATTCCACTTTGAATGGCCAGTTTCCATAGTAGCGCCTCCACCCGATCAACGCTCATTCGACGAGGATAAACCAGATGGCTTCTGGGCAGGCTACGTGACTCGCACCAGGGATGGCAGTATCGTCAGGTTCTACCAGTTCCGCTTCCAATACTTCCCCATTACCAGCCTTGATTCAACCAATACCGGCGGGGTCCTGGAGGAAGGCGAAATAACAGGCGAAGGAGTCGCAGCGACTGCCATGGTCATCGTCAAAGGCCGATATCGCATCAACTCAAACGGCACACGGGAAATCGATCTGATTAGGAGGTTCTCGGATATCGAAGGCGCTCCAGCCTTTCGACTAACAGGCTTCTTTGATCCATCGAAACAGACGCTCTCGGGTACTAGTACCCTTCACGATGGCGCTGCAGAAGCCCGAGGTGGAATTGCCTGGTTCGTGCCGAAATTGTCAAACACAGGAGAGGAATATGTATTTCTTTTCCGGAGGACTCCTGGCTGAAGTGTATAGGTATCGATATCACTTGAACCCGGGCTCGGAAAGGTTTCAGAGGAGTCCTGCCCGAGCGAGATGGGCCTTCCTACGCCAGGCTGTCCTGTTTTATGTTCGTCAGAGGATAGGATCGTGGTGGCATATCAAGATCTGGAGTCGAGAGCGACGGGAGTTTATGAACCTTTGGGACAGGAAACAACTCACTGATACGAAATTTGCTCTCAATGCACCTCTGATGTTTCGAGATAAGAAAAAAGTGCGGGAGATGGAGATGGATATATCACCGATTCCGCAATACCTGTATCGCAAGCTCGTTGCCTGGCATAGAGATCACACTCCATACCACTTGTGCGTAAAAAAACCATTGCCAACTTGCAAAATACCCACTTTCCTTCACATCTGACGTAACACAACAGCGGACCCAGATGCGACAACTGCAAAAGAAAACTCTTGTACGACCGATACATTTGTATCGTTTGT
Source organism: Lepiota venenata (assembly GCA_004296355.1). NCBI lineage: Eukaryota > Fungi > Basidiomycota > Agaricomycetes > Agaricales > Agaricaceae > Lepiota > Lepiota venenata. The sequence continues at coordinate 2,091,301 of RCFS01000004.1, forward strand.
ACCCCAGGGATTAGCCTTCACCGTAGGCACCTGCCTAGCCTGCATAAACTCAACCTTCGACCTTACCCCGCCTCAACACCAAACACCTCCCCTCACACACACTCGTCAAATCAGGTTCATACCTCCTCCCACATTACAAAGCCCGGGTCTTCGCCAAGGCCAAGGAGCTCTCTGTCAATCTCAAGGAAATGGCCCGACAATCGCTTGAAGAGGAAGACGAAAAGGATGTTGAAGGTGAGACGATGGTGGAACCTGTACCGCGTTCGGCGGTTGGTGGTGGTAGTGGCAATCGTGGTGGTCAACCCGTTCAACGGAGGATTGATGAATTGAAATGTGAAGCTTGCAATCAAAGTGTATATCTTCCCTTCTGGGCATGTCTGACATGCAGTAAGTGTGCCCTCGACGGTTGTGGGTTCCATCGAACTAAACAAAGGGGGTACATCAGATGCCCAAATCCTACTATGTAACAACTGCCAAGGAAAATCAACCGCACGATGGAAAGAAACCCACGCCCCATCCCACCAGCTCCTCCGCATCCACAACACAATCCCAGAAAGCAACAACAACAACACAGCTGAAAAACTCGATCCAACCATCAGCCGAATCAATGCCCTCGAAAGTGCAGTCAGGGAACGATTGCAACTGACGGATGCTGTGATCAATAATCAGGCTATGGAGACGTTGAAGCGGTTGGCTGAGATGGATGAGTGGAGAGTGAAGATGGAGAAGAGGAGTGAGGAGCAGGGGGAGTTGTTGAGGAGGGTTGTGGGCCTTTTGGAGGGATTTGTGGGTCGTGGTAAGGGTGCTGGTTGTTGAAAAGTGATGTCCGAGGATTTCTCTTTCTTTCTTTCTTATGTGTAATATATTACCAAGTATGCTTTCCTGTATGTACTCATAGCAATCCACCAAGTTACATTGTGTACCAAAACGAGAAAGATTCATACCCAAGCTCAATAACAAAAAGAAAGAATTTTTTTAGAACTTACTGAAAGGCTACGCTTACACATTGAATACTCGAGATGCACTCCTACCCATAGCTAGATAGCCTAACTCGGAAAAGTATATAAAGCTTACATAGCAGTCAGCACTCGACACCCCCACACAAAGAGAAATATATTTTTTAATCACATGGGCAACTCCGATGGGGGTATTTCGTAACAAAAATCAATTATAGATCATATCATATCAATTTCGTCCAAAAGAAAAAAAAGCACATCAAAATACTGAAAAAAATGTAATGTAACAAAATGGACAAAAAGAACGTGTACGAGAGAGAAAACCCTAACAAGAAAAGGAATTCCGGTGTTGCCGAAAAAAGGGGAAGGGAAGGGAAGGGAGGGGGTGGGTATCATACATACAGCTAAAATTCAACGCACAAAAAACAGACACGCCAAGTCCATCGAAAACAGAAGGAAACGCCACAAAGCTAACCGCCATAAATGCCTCATGCCACACCACAATCATAAACCATGAGAGCCGCCAAGTTATCGACGACCTCGAGCCCTAATCGTATGCGATGAATCGGGAGTAACCCCTATCTAAGGGTAGAGGAATAGATCGAGGTAAGCTCCCCCATTAGGAACACCGAACAAAGACGAAAAGCGGTGTTGGTACGGGGTTGGGGGAGACCACTTCATCCCCAACAAGAGTCTAGATTTTGATATGGATCATAAGAAAGTTGTCGTTTCGTGAGGTTTGGTTGATTGGAAAAGTGGATGTTGTGAGTGTGTAAGAGATAAGCGTGCGTGTGTGCGGGAAGCAAGAGGGGGAGAGAGGCGAACAGCCAAAACAAAACTAGAAACGCAAGCTCAATCAGTTTTTCCAAACGCTATATAAATAAGCATCCAAAACGCCCTTTAAACTCACCCCCCCTCCTCTCTCAATGCTCTGTAATCCCAGAACACTTCTCCTGCCTTGTACGCCGTCCAACCTCGATTACCCAAATACTTATCCATGGCCCAAAATGCACACTTTCTAATCTCCCTCTCCAGCAACCACACATCATCACACTGCAACACCCCACAATCATGCAACGAGAAAATAGCATCAAGGAACCACATCCTCGAGCTAAACTCGTTCACGGCCACCTGCTGCTGCTGCTGCTGTTTTTGCTTCGCACCACTGGTGGTAGCGGCGGCAGCACCAGTGCTACTACTCACACTAACCCGTGGGATTGCGACGGTCTCAAAAATGGGTAATAGGCTGTTATCTTTCCCAACGAGTTCCTCATACCCGCCGAGAAAGCCGACATCGGCGAGTCTCACGACGGCGACGAGGAGAGGCCAAGAGACGGCATCCCTCGTCTCGACCTCGAGCCGCCACTCATTTGTCTTTGGGTCGCTGACGACGTGAAAGATGGTGCCCGATGATCCGATGGGGGCATGTTTAGGATCTGGGACGAAAAAGCCCCAGTTCCAGAGGGCAGGGTCGCCGCGATAGGTGAGGAGGGCGTAGAGCTTGCCTGCCTCGAGCTCGTTGTTGACGAGTTCTGTGGGCTGGTTGGGGGAGCGATCGGGCAGCGCAAGTTCGCCCATGTGCATGAGAGAAGGGGAAAGGTAGAGATTATGTACACAACATTTTCTAATTACAGCAACCGCTCCCGGGCACTCACACACTTGATCCAGATCTCCCCCGGCCGGCTGTGTTTTTTTTGCTGTCCAATCAGCGCACGAGTTTTCCAAGTGAAAGGCCAAGTCAACTCGCCTCTTCTCGCGCAGAATCCGGAACACCCGCCGGCTCTCCGCCGTCATCGCGCCGCCCCCGCCGCCGCCCCGCACCCGCTGTGGAAAGACGCCGGGCCCACAGCGCTCCTGCAGATCGGCCAGCGACTCGTTTGTGCCCTCGGTCTCCACAACCACCGTCCCATACCATCCCTCGTCCACAAACAGCCCCTCTGTCCCCACAAGCGGTATCCGCTGCACCCGCCCATTGTTCCGCGGCCGAATTGCAAACGACGATCGGTGCACCCATCGCACCACGTTGTGATATGCACCTTGTGGCCTAAGATAGATTTTTTTTTTTTTTTACAATAAGCCCCAATCATACATACAGCAACCCCACTTACGTTTCCGTCCGCACGCGGTCCTGCAGCAGCTGCAGATTCGCAGCAATCTCCTCACCCCACATGCTAATGTCCATATGCACGATCGGGTTCGTGTTTGTGCTGCCCGTGCGGATCACCCGGTGAAAGTACGACGGCGGAAACGCCAGCGCAGCCATATACTTGGGCAACTCGCCAATCGGCGAGTACGTGTAATCCAGGTCCTGGTCAACGTCAGCCTCTTCACCAAGGGCCAAAAAAAAAAAAAACACTCACAATCAAATAACTCCCGTCCCACACCAGCCTCCCCACATTCCCCTCGTCGCCCACAGCAATGTCCCACACCACGTCCCCCATCCTCAACAGCCCCGTCACCCCCGCCCGTCGACACTCTGCCTCACACTCCAACACACTCTTGTCCGACAACCAGTCTCCCTCTGGCGATGGCACAAATACTCTCAAGAGCGGCGCTCGCCGCATCCGGAACAACGGCGATCTAAATGTAATCCCCTGTTGCTGTTGCTGCTGCTGTTGAGACGCATGATTCTGCGAATGCGGATGCGAAGCCGACGAAAATGTGGGCGACGGTGCTCGACTCGAGGCTCGCGATGCCGCAGCAGTGGGAGGCTGTGCGCACCGACGGCCTTCTTGCGCATGTTTGCGTTGTACACCGTCAGCTCTTTCTCTGCTTGTGCCCTCAGCCTCAACACAACCCTCGTATATGCCCTCGCCGACGCCGTCAACGCTCGCACCATGTCCAGTATCGCCGGATCACGGTGATCCGGGTGGATCATCAACGACTGTATATATGCATTCGCACTCCGCGCATATTCGTGCGTCGGCGTCGACACACCCCGCATATAATCGCTCAAATCCTAAAGCCCCCCAACATGTTAGCTCTCGTCTCAAACAACGAACAGCGCACACTCACCTGAAGCGACAGCGACAACGGCTCTGGATCTTCCCACCCCCACCTCGCATACCCTACCGTCCTCAAAAACTTTTCTAAAATCTCCTCACGAACCTCTTTCTTCTGTACCATCACAATCCTAATCTCCCTCGACACACTCGCCAGTATACACCAATCGTAGAATGTGAGGTACTCGAGCACTAGCTTCAACACTTCCCCGCGAGCTACAAAATCCGTGAGTGTGACCAACCACGGTTTGGGCTCTGGTTCAGGTTCCTCTGCGGCAGGTCGTGCTTCCTCGGGTACCTCTTCCTCTTTTTGCAAAGAAGCGGGTATAGGGACGCCGTGTGGCACTTGCTTATCCTTATCCTCCACACCCTCCACCTCTGACCCTTTACTCTCCTTGGTCCTGTGCTTCTTCTTTTTTGTCCGAGAATCAGTCTTGCCAGCACTGCTGACGACCTTGACCCCATCTGGTTTCGCAAACGGGTCCACGCTATCGAACAATGGCGAGTTGGGCGCCGCACCAACCGCTGAACTCGAATCTGGGTCCAGCTTCCCATTCCCATTCGGTGCCGCGTTGCCAAGTGGTAACATGGGCGTTATCGGCCGACTCCCGGGTCCAGAGTGATGATGGCTCTTTCCATTCGGGAGTGTGGCTGCTGCGGCACCGTTGGCGGTGATAGCACCATTGATAGATGGCTCGGGAACAGTCAACCCTATGATTTGTTCAAGTCTACAGGAAAAAAGAGTGGAGACAAAACATGACTTACCACTGGGGGTAACGACGCCGGTTGTATACGCCGAGGGGGTATTATGGACCGACTCGGTAGCGGTGGGCATGGGATGTACCTGTGCTGGTGTTCGTAGCGGGGGAGGAGGTGTACGGGTATATGTGTGCGGAGGTGGAGTAGGCGCAAGCGCTAGAGGCGGCGAGGACGACGAAGCAGGCAGAGGGGGGGTGACGGTGGTAGTGGCGGGAGGAAGAGCAGGGAGAGGAGCGGTAAAATGATTGCTCCCGGGACCAGTCAACGTGGCCAGCACACGCGGCGGCGAGGTTGTTCGTGGATCTACATAATGAGGGACGGTCGTGAATGAATATCACGGCATGGTACGTACCAGGAATGAATTGTCTTTGGGGCGGAGGCGGGAGCCGGGCCTGGTCTATTGGCGGCGGTGATGATGAAAGGTAAGTATTCTGGTGTGGGAGGACGGCGGCATGATTGGGGCTGGGTGAGGGGCCCATCGCTGCAAAGATGAGTGGCTTGTTTGCCCTCATCGGCGTGCCAGGAGAGGCGTTGTTGGGCGTTATGCTTGGGCGCACCACTGTAGCCGTGTGATGGCGGCGTACTTGCATTTGTGGCTGCGACTGCACAGGGGGAAGAGGGGGACTGCCCCTTGCCAATGCGGGGTGGTGGTACTGCATAGGTTCACGGGGGGGGACAAGGGGGAGGGCCTTTTGTCTTATCGGGGGGCTTTGGTGGTTTGACGCGGGTATAGTCATCGGCACAGGTGCAAGAGGAGGTAGCGGTCGCGGTTGTGGTTGTAGTGGTAATGGAGCAGTGGCCGTCGTCGTGCGTTTTTCATGGGATGATGGTGCTGATGATGCGGACGGTGATCGGAGGGAAACACGAAAGTCTTTGAGCGGTGACGAGAACAGATCGTGTTGTCTGTTGCTGCTGCTGCTGGCTGCGGCGGTATTAGTGCTAATATTAACTCCCATACTGTTGCCGGGTAGTGGTGGTGATCTGGTGATGGTATTCTTGGGAGGAAGGGATATGGGCGGTGGGCTAGAAGGCGACTTTTTGGATAAATAAGAGAGAGTTGTTGATCTTGGGGCGATTCGGGGTTACTCACCGAGATAGTGGAAGCATATCGGGGTTGTTGTTGTTGTTGTTCTTGGTGCTGTCTTGTTGGCTTTGAGTTGGAGATGATAGGATCTGGAGGGGGTGTCGTGGAGAGGAGCAGTGCGTCGCTGAATTCCTATTGGATAAGAATAATAGTGTTAGATGGGGGAAGTGGGGAGGAAACTTGAAAGTTCAGGGCATGGAGTAACAAAGGTAGAGTTAAAGGACGACCACGTTTCGTTTTTTTTACGAAACGAGAGATGTGCGTAGGTTTTGTTTGCCAAGGGGAATGAATGCTCCGGAGAGCTTATAGTCAAGTCACAAGGGGTAGAGAGAAAGAGAGAGAGAGAGAGGAGTTAGGAAGAAGGTTGTGCGAATCTTGGTTTCGTTGACGAGGGAAGTGAAGTGAAGGGGATTAACCTCAAGCTCCCCCCCCCCCCCTCTCCCCCTTACTCGTCTACACACACCCTTTCATAAGGCAACGCGCGCGTAACTGGTACTCTTGTGTTATGAGGGGTGCTGTAAACGCAGGACACAAACAAGGCGAAAAAGAAAAAAAGAAAAAAAAAAGAAGAGAGTAAGGTCGATCAATAGAACTATATGTACATACCTGATACAAGGCTATCTCTGGCGGAAGATCGATCAGCGGAGACTGACGGCCTTGAGGATCAAAATCGAGATTGGGTTGAGGTGCGGGTGCGGGTATAGGTGGTCGTGGTCGTGTTGGCGATGCTACTGCTGCTGCTGCTGCTGCTGCTGCCGCCGTAGGGGGAAGCGAATGCGTAGGTTGTTGATATGAAATCCTATTTGACGCTGCGAGCTTGGTTGTTGTTGTTGTTGCTGCTGATTGTGGAGTAGCAGCAGCACGAACGGAAGAGGAGCGTCTAAACGGATCACTGGCGCTGACATTCGCATGGACATGGGCGACAGGGAGTGGCTTGTCTTGAGGTATTAAAGGTAAAGGTAGAGGCTGTTGGACAGGTGGAGGCGGATGACGGGTCGAGAAGTCGTGATAGGTGAACGCACTCGGAGGTGGTGGTGCTGACGACATCGGATTTGTCGCTGTCCGTCGACGGGACGGCGATGACTGCTGCTGAATGTGAACGTCAAGCGAAGAAGACGAAGAAGAGAAAGTAGGCAGATTCGCGCGAGAAGAAGAATTATTGCCGATGAATGAGGTACTGTCTCTCCGGCCGGCAGCAGCGAGGGTCATAGGACTAGAAACGACACGTTGGGTTATGGGCGCATCGTTGGCGGTCGAGCCGTTGGTTTTGGATTTTTTGCGAAGGAAGCCAGCCATCGCCGAAGAGTCGGAGAGGGGGGGGGGAGGGGGGGAACAGATGATGATTTGCGTTTGTTCGGGGTTGGGGGGAACAAGGGAAGATTGAGTGTGTGTTGGGCCAACTACCCCGCCTCGAGGACAACACCTCCAGTTATGGAAAGGGGCAGTCAACCCTTTCTCTCTCCGACCTTCCGTGCCTGGCCTTAAGTAGTAGCTTCTCCCCCCCCCCCCTTTACTTCACTGTCCTGCCCCGACTAATGTCCCCATCACCATTCCCATGACGCTATCGGTTTGACACGAAAAAAAAAATAACCACACACACACACACCCTCGCCCATGCTTTCGCTTTCCTAATCTGGTCTTTTCACCGCCTATCACCCTTCTGGCAACCCAGCAACAGTCATTCCTTCCACCCAAAGATCGTCGAGCGAGTGGAAATAGGGGAAAATATGATATACCGGAGCCCAGAGTATGGGTACCCGCAAAAAACAAAAAAAAAAAATACATAGAACACTAAACCTTGTTGGAACTAAACTCATTGTCACGTCGCCACGGAAACACCAGAAGACTAACTATATGAACCTTCGGGGGGGGTGGCGCCCACGTTATTGTTTGTCCGCGAATGCAACCGCAAAGACCCCGTAAACCAGTAAGTATCCGCGTGTTTGAGGTTTGGATGCAGGATGAGATGTTGCAGCTAGAAAATATGACACTCTTAAGAACGAGAGGAATAGCACGAGCATGGTTTCTCGACTTCATCAGATATTACGAGGAGCGGGTATACTGGGCTTATAATTTCCATGACCATGGAGCCGATCATGAAACAAGGCCGGCGACAGAACCAGAAGCTTACTACAAGAGTGGAGAATATGATGGTAGTTTGATATCTCGGTTCCCGAGTACACTAGCCTAAAGGCGCTCATTATAAGTAAGTTAGTGGGGGTGGTCAGTTCTATGAAATAACGAGAAACGCGCAGCTGAACAAGTAGTGGAGAGCACCGACGCGAGCCTCCCCACAAGAGCAGAAAAGCCCATAACTCTCCTTTAAAAGTGTACACATGCATATCCTTCCTATGCTCAAACTCTCAGTATATATCCCGCTCGTTGGCTGATATACTCACTCGAAACCCTCGGGCACCGGGCCTGCGGGATATTGGTTTATGAAGATGACAGGGTTCTTCCATTCCTTCATCTCCTCACATCTCGCCCGCCTCGGCCGAGTTATGTTGACAACACATATTTCAAGAAGAGACGGCCTGTGCATCCGTCGTGGGGTTTGCAAACACCACCTACCCAGACTGCGTCCTCAAATTCTACTAATATAACTCTTAAAAAGCGCCGGAGTATTTGAAAATTGTCGAGGAGGGGAGGTGCGCTACCGCCTTTGAGCAACAGTAAGTTTCCTGTCACTTACACCTGTCTCTGGCACGTTTGACAGTCGAGAGATTCCATACATCCCGGATTCCCGAGGTGACTGAGTGTCCCCCGCTCACCCAAGGTGCCATTTTTTGTACAAAATCGAGGCAGTTCGACGAAAATGTGGACACGAATGTTATAAATATTGTTGAATGTATTGCTGGTCGCTCACCTTGGTGCTATATAATCATCCAGTAAGTATATTGTTTTAATGCGCCACTTGAGCACGGGGTGAGCAGATAATGCGGTCGCGGCATTTCCCACTGTATAAGGTTCATAATTATGACATCCCCCTCCCGCGAACTCCCTACTTATCCCCAAAGGTTTTGTGGTGAAGAGATGGGCGCACCGGCGGGTTAAGCGCGAGGCGCGATCACAGCCATCGGTCGCTAGGCTTCAAAACCCCAGCCAGACGCAGTGGCCTTTGAGATTATGGGATGATACGAGAGAGAAGGCGAGGAGAGGATGGCAAGAAACAGGGCGAAACTGAGAAGGGAGAGGGAACACATTGATAAACGTCTATCTATTGCGGCCACCTAACCACGAACACGGTGTTCCTAACCGTTCCTGTCCAACATGACTATAAAAGGGTCTCTTTCCACACCTGGGGTACAAAACAGGTGGATAGTATGATTGCTGTCACTCTGGCCGGAACTTTCATTAAGCCATAAGACTTGCGAGACTGAGGCGGTAATTGGTCCGCGAGGTCTGCCCGATGTAGACGTTCTCAATGATTTGGCGGGGACTAGAAAATTCACCCAGGAAAGTTGGTGTTTTCAGCTATAAATAAATCTTTTGGCAATGCTTTAAATACAGCCGAAAATACCCAAGAAATTGAAGGAGTTGCCCGTGGCCAAGGGCCAGGGCTTGCTCGATTTCGCCCAAATAAGGTCTTATGGGGAAAAGTAGCATTTAAGCGCTGAATAGTATTCAATTGGTGTCCCTGACTGTGGGGACCACACGCCCGCTCACCATTACCGGCGTCTAATCCACGCTGCCCTTCAACAAATGACGACCTTCCTGGCTACGTCCAACTCCCAGCTAGATCATAAACGCTTGTCATCATCTGATCAGGGAAGCGACCAACGTCGCCTCTCTTCAAGTTACTCTCGACAGGAAAAGTTTGAGGAAACAGTGCGTCGTTTTGTTCAGAATCCGCAGGCTTGGGGGTCAATTATGCTGGTATGAAGGATGATGCTGGAAAACGGTCATACGACTACATCAGACTAAAGTCGGGGAGGTTTAATCCGAGGACAAGTTTCTATAATGACGTGAATGAGACCGTACGTCCTCGTGTCGTATCACTGTACTTGCCCACTGACAAGACGTGATAGCGGCCATGGCAGTGCGGAGAAAAGTATCAGCATGATTCTATCGAAAGCGCGGACTCATGGCGCAAGTGCCACCGCTTAGTGAAAAAGTATGACGAAGAGATGTGCGATGCATGGAGAGAAGAAGTTGACAAGCTTCTCATCTTCGTGAGTCCTAGTTTAACCAGCGCTTATCATACCCAATCATTCCCCAACCTCATTTGTACAGGCTGGTTTGTTCTCGGCGACAGTCACTGCATTCACCATAGAGTCGTACCAATGGCTCCAAGAAGACTCTTTTGACACCACCTCTCAATATCTCGCATTCCTTGCCTCAGAATACGCCCGTTCCCAAAACACAACCCTTCCCCCATTCCTCAGTTCCCTCTCCCAACTTCAACAACAACAGCAGGCCACCAGCGCGGAAGTGCGAATCAACTCCTTCTGGTTCCTCAGCCTCACCTTGAGCCTCACCACCGTCCTCATCGGCATCCTTTGCCTTCAATGGCTCCGCGAATTCCAAAGAGATGCCGCGCTCCCACACAAAGAAGCCATCGCATTGCGCCAAATGAGATTTAAAGGCCTTCTCCGGTGGCATGTACCCACCATCCTGTCTGCCCTTCCGCTTTTGCTTCAACTCTCCCTTCTCCTCTTCTTTGCCGGTCTTCTTGATTTACTCTGGAATCGGAATCACATCGTAGCCGCCTTCATTACCGTCGCTGTGGGCCTCGTTGTTCTATTTCTCGGCACTACCACGATTCTCCCTGCCTTGCAGTATGCCTTTACTTGGGATGAATATCTACGAGTGGCTCAGTGTCCATATAAATCGCCACAGTCATGGTTGTTTATGCGTGTTACCCAATGGTGGTTTTGGGCGGCACAAATTCTGTGTTCGTCGTGGACATCCGAGTCGCTCGACTGGCCGTCATTTCATCGACTGCTCAAATCCGTTACAGATCTCGACTGGATGATGTTCGACATGCGGTGGCGCAGACACCGAGACGCATTTGATGTCGCCTGGGGAACACCAAAGGGCACAAGGGACTCCGAGGACATCATAGGTGCCATGCAATGGATAAATGACACATTCACATCGGCCTCCGACACGGTATACCACATCTACCACTGCCTCGCCGACCTTGACATTCCCGCCGCGTCGAATTTAATATCATTTCTGTATCAAGGTACTCCCTTCGAGGATACCACCTTTCGAGTGATGATGGACGACCGCTACTCTCCCGATGTGGTACAAAAGCGAGAGATCATATCCACTTTTTACCTGCACGTACATCAGGATAAGCATCCAATCATCAAACCATTATATGTCGAGTCGGTAGTCAGGATTCTAAACTCGCAGGAAGTGCCACAACCATTCCTCGACTGGCTCTCGACGATATTGCAAGAGATTTCATCACATCTGATCTCGATGCAGACGCCTAATTTATGGACGGGTATTGCGGATCCTCAGCTATTAGGCCAGGCGATCAGTTGTGTTGGATCCTTGGCGGCAAGGGACAGTCGCCGGAATATCGACATCATCTTTGCTTGGGTTTTACTGGAGAAACTTCTCTGGGGTATCCACAAGAATCCAGAAGAGTTGGTCTCGCCGGAGAACATAAATACCCAGCATGTCAAGCTTGCATGTGCGATGTTCCGGGACCTGGGGGATTGGATTACGAAGAATACACGCGAATTGGAGTTGAAAGGGAGGGTGGATGTATGCATGGAAGGGTTAATGTTGTTATTCCCTCCGCATTTCACCCGGTCAGATATACTCCAGCTGTGCAGTGGCTATCCAGAGTTTAGGAACGCGTTGCATTTGGTGGATATTTTAGATAAAACACTGCCCCAGCTGGTGGCGGACACTGTAGAGTGGCCTTCGCATAAGAGCGAGAGTTGGCGTAGTCTAGTAGCCAAGTTTCAACCACCTTCGAATTGAGCATACTTCCCGTGAGGCTAATACACCATTGTGCTATTACTAAGGAGGGACTATGAATAGACTAAGGCATCGGAGTTGATGGCTCACTGAGAGAACAACGTTGTTAAATCGAATGACAAGCATTATATAAAGTCGAGGTCAAGGGGTGCGAAAAAAGCATGAGGGCGCCAAAGCCACGGGACCGTATCCCCTCGAGCTGCAATATACTTTGCATGTGTATACGCACGAAGGTCTCCAAAGCGCAGGCTAACGATATTAGAAGCCGTGTATTTCTTCGCAGTGCTGTCATCGCCGGGATCATAGACAAAAGGCTGGCCGCATTGTACAGTTACCGACGGATCGTATTCTGAGGATTTATGATCATCAACTCGCATAGACGGGGCGAGCTGTTTTTGTCAGTATGAAAGTAACTCTTCATTTTTATACCATAGACATTTGTGTCGTGAATGCGCTCGTTTTGTACACCGTTTCTGCTTCAGCTGCAGGGCCGCGACAAGCTTGAGCGGGGCAGGGGAAATACTCTATTCCCATATGCAGCTATTTGAATCAACTATGCTTAATATATCTTCAGGTTGTGGCTCATGTTACCAGCTCAAATTACTCTAGAATAAGCACCTAAACTTAGCGCGATGTTAAGCATGAGTGAGCATGGTCAAGCGTGATCAAGTGTAACCACCAAGAGCTGAATGGGAGTTGGGTGCAAGTTAGTGTGGACTGAATTATTGGAAATAGACCTGAACGGCCCACACGACGCAACGGCACTACGCAAGGGACTCAATAAGTAGAGAGCCTCGAATGGGCTCTTAAAGTACTCACATAGACACTGCCTCGTAGAATTATATTTTGTTCTTTATCGTCTTTCCAGACATTTAGCAACGACATCCTCCAGGTATTCAGGATGTCCTTGAGGTGCGAGGGAGGTCAACGAGCACGAGGGATATAGATATATTATAAAGGAAGTATACAGGGGGAGGTAAATGGGATGAATGTGGGAAAGAGATAAGAGTTTAAGTCCCCTTGACTCCGTATATAAGTATCAGTGATGATCACATATTTGTGTAGAGGACCTTACACTAGGGAAGATAAGGGTAAGGGGCGTAGGGCTACAACTCTGGGCCACAGTCAGCCCCCGTTCTCTCCGCAAGTTGGGGCAGACTAGCATATTTTTATGTTGTTTGTTTTCAGTCAAGGTAAAATACTAACCATAGTACTAAAGGCGGTGTTTGTGCCAACAGCTTGAGCAGCTGGTTGCAGCAGGGTCTATCCCCTTTCCCCCACTTAATGTCGACTATGTCCCCGGCTCAACAATTCCATCTTCCAGATCTTTTCACAAGCTGCTCTCTGGAGGATCATGTAAACCCACACTACCAAGAGGCGGCTGCTGAATCCTGTGCTTGGGCAAACTCCTTTCACGCGTTCCCCGGCCCAAATTTCGAACAACCTGCCATTTTGTGAGTTGAGCAGAGCGTGGGGATCGGTACCTAATTACAGCGCCCTCCTATATAGATGAATTTATTCACGACTCTCGACGACATCACCGATGAACAAAATGCAGAGGACGCCAGAAACACTTGCTTTAATTTTGTTCAGGCAATAGGAAATCTGGACTGGGATGACGACTCTATAATTGCAAGAATGACAAAGGCATAAGCTATTTGTCGCCTACCTCCCGCTTGAAATCATTGACATGGCTACAGATTCCGTGCCCGCGTGGCCCAACTTGCAGGTCCAAACAACTTTTGCCATTAACCAATGTCTGGGAAATGGCCGCTCACGCCATCACTAGGGAAGCCGAGCTTCGAGAAGCTGGTGAAATCTTTGCTCTAGATGAATACATTCGTCATCGGCGGCACAATCTTGGTTCTTTAATATGCTTGTCATTTGTCGGGTATGCCCTCGGTGCTGATTTACCCGATGGGGCGTATAAGAGCCCTGTGTTCCTGAAAGCATATTTCGCTGCGAGTGATCATTCTCTCTGCGTAAATGTAAGTGTGTATATATGTACATGGACCTGACTGACTGGTCTTCTGCTCGCGTTGCATTCACAGGACATCTGTTCCTACAGCAGGGAACAAGCAACAGGACATACTGGCAACAATATTGTGACTCTCTTGATGGATGAGTGTAACATGTTTCTCCAAGAGGCGTGCGATTATGTTGGGGTCTGCTGTCAGCAATCTGTCGATGATTATGTCGCGGCGCGAGAAGAAATTCGAGAAACAACCGGTGATGATGTGCCGCGGTTTATCGAGGGAATAGGAAGCTCCATGATTGGAAATCTGACGACGCTACTGCTTTCTCGTACCCTAGTGTTTTAATGACTCTTTATTTAGATGGTGTTTTGAGACGCCTCGTTACTTCGGAGCAGAGCGTGATGAGGTTAGGCGTAGCCAAAACGTCACCTTGAGGCCCAGGAAAACATTTTAGGGGGTTGAATAGGAGTCGGACTGTAGATGAAAAAAGTCCACATAGTGAGGGTTCTTGGGCAATTTCAAATATTGTACGTCCTGCTCTACGAAGCTGGGTTTGGTACATTGGCTGTAAACAATCCGATCCGACCTCTCGAACCCTTCCCGATATTCGATGGAGTCTAACAGATACTCACTTTCTTCCACTACATGTTGCTTGTCGCAAAACCGGAACCAAGGTAGACAGGGCACTCAACTATGTTGTCTCATCGTATACATCAACGCTCAGTGTCCCGCCTGGTGCAGGATTTGCGGGGCCCGGGCCGTCCGACCATTCCGTCGGTATTGCCACGAGCAACTCATTCGGTCATAATTCGCTTCCTAGTGTTAATCTAAGCTGAGGATAAAAATACCTTTAAAATGTGCAGGCAACAGTGAGCGAGTCCTGAAACATAGTGAAACATAGGCTGAACAGCAGGTGGAGAGCCCATGCAAAGTGGTTTCACTTGCCTCCATACCAAGTTTGGCCACCATTGATCTCGTTACCAAGCCATTTGAAAATGCTGATTTCGCATTCCCGTCAGGCTGTAGCTGCAACTGGAATGAGAAAACAGCAGGCAAGACGTGCTGGGATGCTAGGGACGGGGTGATGGAGTGCTGAGACAGTGCGGGCGAACCCCGATAGGGGGCACTGGGAATTAACCAAAGGTGTATGAGATCCTGTGGTCAGGAGGAGACCTGTACAGTGACCGAGCTGCACGCGCGCTAAATGAGGTGAGGTCAAATCATGCTTGTTTCATTTCTGTACATTACATTGCACGATGATATATCATGCAACCTCCACATACTTGTGCTGATATTTTAATTCGTCTGCAGGGACTGTCAAGTCAGAGTACTCGCCGCTCCTGGCGCGGGGTTGGGTGATCCCAACGCATACACTTCCAGGACGCTTAAGTACAAGGAGACGGCGCTAAATCGGCCCCCACCAATTCAGCCACACGATCGTTCTCCCGCGCGACGCGGGGGCCGATCACAAGATGGGTGTCACTTTTCTACGGTAGCGCATCCGTGGCTTGGTAGGTTTTTGTTTGATCAACTAGTTGATCAGTATAATATCTCATCTCCGAGTTGACACACTCAATCGTGAGTGATGAGGACAGGGCCTGACAGGGCTTGAGCGAGTGCTTTCCGCTTGACCATAATACACTCAATATGGTGGTCACGGGGACACCGTAATAGTGATTACCCATGCCATTCCCCGGTGCGATGAATCGGATAGGTGGTAGTAAGCTCGGACCTGGAGTGGCAAATAATAGAGAAATTTCCCGCCAAAGTCTGTGCGTCGAGTCAATACGGATATCCGAGTGCAATGGGATGGACTTGTATTCATCATTCCAACCGCTGGCTACATAGTGCCCTTGCCAAATAAAGGAAGGTCTGTGAGCCGGTTGTGTCAGCCGACGGCATCACATCCCGAAAAGGCAAGTTATTTTTGTGGGAGGCCGATGTCATGTAGGCTTTGCTGATGACAACATTGTCATGTCGGAACATCTTCCGCAACACTTGGGTTTATAGCCATTCTTCCCAGCTCCAATGCGTTCATACAACTTGCCCTGCTCTCACGCCTTCTGAGCTTACAACGGTCTACTCTCAACGGTCTAGCCATGTCCTCGCCGTCGAGAAGTTCTTCTACCCAAACTCTTCCAGGCGAAAGGCTCCCGGAAAATACTAGCGACACGGCTAGTAATAAGAGAACCGTTCCGCTCGATATCCAGGTTGAGGGTTCTGATAGTAAGGTACTCCGGATTGATTGGGAGGGCCCTGACGACCCAGCGAATCCGAAAAAGTCCGTTAGCTGCCTTCATATGCCTGCTTGCTTGCTGAAACCGTGTGGGTAGCTGGTTGTATCGCAAGAAATGGGCTGCGACTACCATCGTCTCTTTGTTCACGTTTGTGACTCCGGTCTCGTCCTCAATGGTCGCGCCTGCGACTCTTCAGATAGCAAGCGAATTCGGTACAACAAGCTTAACTATCCAAGCTATGATGACCTCTGTCTTCGTACTCGGCTTTGGTACGCATATTTGATTGTACAGTTGCATATCGCATACTTATCTGCTATTTCGCCAAGCTTTTGGCCCTTTGGTGCGTGCTGCGTGATATCTGTCATCTGTATTTAATATGTTACATGATAGCTACTCGGTCCTCTGAGCGAGATATACGGGCGAACCCGAGTCCTACAGCTATCCAACCTTTTTTTTCTCGGTACGAATTAAACTCCTCGCTTCAAGTACGGTTCACGTTTAACCCCGATTGGCAATAGCCTGGAACTTGGCATGTGGTTTCGCACAAAACAAAGGGCAGCTAATTGCCTTTCGCCTTTTGGCTGGAATAGGCGGGAGCGCACCTTTGGCAGTGAGTGGTCCTCATGTTTCGAGCATGGCCAATACTAAGCTTGGTCAGGTTGGTGGCGGTGTTATTGGAGACACATGGAGCGCGGAAGAGAGAGGAAAAGCAATTGCTATATATTCCCTGGCCCCTCTACTTGGTCCTGTTGTGGGTCCCGTATGTGGTGGATGGTAGGTGATGCTTGTGGGTCCCGCAAAGTATTGCTGAGCACTATTTTCCACTTGTAGGATTGCTGATCGTTCTACCTGGAGATGGGTGGTATGTGCACGTGAGTTAGACGAGGGTCATGAGGCTAACAGTTGATCCTAGTTCTGGTCGACAAGTATCGTAGATGTCGTCATCCAAATCGCGGGACTTTTCTACCTCAAAGAAAGTGATTGATGCCTATTATCTGGAAATTGGTTCGTCGAGAGCTGACGATTCGTCTGTTAGCTTATGCTCCATATATTCTTGAAAAGAAGGCAAAAAAATTAATGAAAGATATGGATTTGGAGAAGGGGCCCATCAAGCAGGTCCGGACGATATACGAGAATGAAACAAGCCGACAGTGGGTACAATATCTGGCACATTTTCGCATGACTAATGTGTTGTGTTGTCAGTTGGAGGGCATATTTTCGCAAAGGCTTTAATGCGGCCGTTCGCGCTCTTTGCCCGTGAGCCAATTATTCAGCTGCTAGGGCTCTATATGGCTCTTGTCTATGGAGTTTTCTACCGTGAGTGAAGCAACGCGTCCCCTCGTCCATCTGTTCTTATTTTATTGCAGTCTTTTTGACAACAATTCCGGGTATTTTTCGTCAGGTATACGGAATGTCTGTTGGTATAGCGGGATTGAACTATATCGCGTTGGGGGTCGGTCTGACAGCCGCGTCCCAGGTACTTCTTCGAACTCCGCATGAGAGTTACTGGACCTAATGTTCCTGATAGATAAATGCTCGCTATATGGATAGGATATATGTCTGGTTGAAGGAACACCGTGGGCATGGTGTTGGAGAGCCGGAATATAGATTGCGTACGTGCTACCAGCTTAATACACTACCACGCGCCTCTGAGTTTTGTATCGTAGCTTCTATGTTCCCAGGGACGGTGATGTTACCTGTCGGACTACTCCTCACGGGATGGGCGGCACAGGCTCGGTTGCATTGGATTGTAGTTGATATCGTATGTCCAGTATCACTATTAACTCGACAGCTGGCTGATGTGATGGTGACAGGGTATTGCTTTTGTTGGCATTGGCATAATTCTTAATTTTCAGAGTATGCAGACCTACGTCGTGGACGCCTTCACTCTGCATGCTGCATCTGCTTTAGCTGCAGTATCATTCCTCCGGGCAATTGCTGGTTTTGGCTTCCCACTCTTTGCACCGGCTATGTATGCGAAGCTTGGCTATGGGAAGGGAAACACCGTCATCGCATGCGCCGCGATCTTACTTGGGTGTACTGGGTATGCTTTCGATGCTCGATCTGTGATTTATCGTTTAGACGTCTGATTATCATCGTAGACCTTGCCTATTCTGGTTCTATGGAAAGAGGATCAGGATGAGGAGTCGATATGCCAGAAAACCCGAGCAGCATTCCCACCCTCATCCCGAGAAAAGAGGCATCGACAATTCGGCGGAGCACAGCCACTCCAACAGCAAAGAGGGACCTGTATCAGCCAATAATTAGAACAGTCCTTAGAAATCTTGGAAATAATCATGGCAAGACTTTGCAGACATTTCTCCTGTAGCCATATTAGTATGTAGTCATAGCGTCCAATCGTAGATTTGCTCAACGGCGTATGCTGTATTTTTATCACGCGCCGCGTGCTCACCGACAGAGCAGAGTTAAAATTACGCGGGCTATGTATCACAGGGAAGCGTGTTAGACTTTTTCCGTCGGGGGCCTGGGTTCCTCCCCGATCCTCTTTGGGCACACTGCTGATAATGGGTGATCTAATGACTAATTTAGCGCTTAAACGCCCCTTTGCTTCCTACATCCTCCTGTTTGCGTCACATCTTTGGTCCATGTGTGCCAGGCGGGATTGGCTCACCAAACCACGTTAGGAAAGAGGTCAGAAAGGTGATTGCACGTCGGTCCGGAGCGACTTTGACCTGTCTAGATGGTCAAACCCACCACCACTCCGCATTGACATCCCGTTGTCAGTTTGGACTTTAGCCTCCCTAGTGAGCGCGTGGGCGACTCTGCGCTCACCTAATCCACCTGAATCGCGCATTGCGCTTCTGTATTGTGAACTCGATGATTATCTTGCTCCTAGTGCAACAGAGGGCACCACCAAAAATCACGCACGAGTTGATTCCTTGATTAGTGTTGTGATGCGTTTGCTCCGGAATCGGTGGGGAAATGGATGTCTCTACCCGAAACTTATACATATTTCCGTTACTTGTCTGCGGATTGCCTCTCGCATAGCCGAAGCGTCTATTTCTAACCCACTTCCCTTCCGTTGCTCGCTATACAAAAAGAACGGGCTTGGGACTGCTGAGCGATGTATTCAATCCCTAATTCCTGTACTATATGTACTTCGTGAGAAAGATGTCTCATGAAGATTCAGCACAAACAGAACCCGTGGAGGCGATAGAAAGAGAAGGTTCAGAAGATTCGCGTCGATCATCTCTCACGCTAGAAGGTGGCCGTACAAAGGAGGGTAGCGCAACGCCAGATGCCGAGAGGACAGGAACGCACCAGGAACAGGGAGAGAAACGCAGGGAAGGAAGCCAAGATAGTAATTTTTCGCCTACCAGTACTGTTGACGGAAATCTTGTCACTTGGGATGGACCGGATGACCCCGAAAATCCGCAGAATTGGTCAGTCCGGTATAAGTGGTGGTTAACAACAATTTGCATGATTATGACAATCAGTGTGTGAGTACACCTGGATCGGTTCAAAACGCAAAGGGTCACTGATATGCTTTTATGTTTAGCACGTTCGCATCATCAGCACCTACCTCGACGTTCGTACACATTGCAGAAGATTTTCGGATATCACACGAGGCATCGTATCTCGTCACCACTATGTATCTTTTAGGATACGTTGCTGGGGTACGTGTCAGTCCGAATGACCGTATGCTGTATCAACTTACACGCTCCAAAGCCCCTGATCTGGGGACCAGGCAGTGAGCTCTGGGGGCGACGGCCTATTTTTTGCCTAACTATGACCGCTTTCACCTCGCTGTACCTCGGTCAAGCACTTGCTAAGAACACGGCAACCTTGCTCGTAACACGGTTCTTTTCCGGCTTCTTCGCTGTCGTCCCATTGACAAACAGTGCTGGTGAATTATATTTTATCGCTATATTATTATTCATTGGGCTGAACAGCTGGCAAAGGGGTCGTCGCTGATATATGGCCCGCAGTTGGTCGTGGGCCTGCTACCAGCTTGTTTACAGCAAGTAGCTTCCTCGGACCCGTTCTTGGGCCTATCGTTTCTGGTTTGTGAGTCGACAGTAGGCACCAGCTGTAAAATTGAGGCTCATTTCGGGATTTTAGCATTGTCGATAGCCCGGCTTATTGGCGATGGGTGTTTTGGGTGATGATGATTTTCGCTGGCACATGTATGCTCCTCGCGATCTTCTTTCTCCCCGAGACCTATGCTCCAGTACTACTCGTGAAGAAGGTAGAATTATCTGTCCCAAATTACTTTGGTCGTTGCTGACATTGGATATTTATGCATAGGCAAAACGTCTCCGTAAAGCAGATCCAATTGGCAACAAGAACATTTACGCTGCACAGGAGAAGCAGGATTGGTCGCTGAAAGGCCTCGTCAAGCGGACTGTTTTCCGTCCATTCATCATGCTCTCAATGGAACCGATTCTTGTGCTTGTGACTGTGTATATGTCGATCGTCTATGGTCTTCTCTACGCTCGTAGGTGAATCGATCAATTGAAAAAAGAACACATCTCACTCTTCGATGTAGTGTTCCAGGCTTTCCCAATCATCTTCCGACAGCTACGAGGTTTTAGTGCTCACTGAGTCAGGCCTCATCTTTGTCGGTGTTGGAATTGGGACAACCATCGGTTGCATAGTCAACATGTTCACCACTACACATTGGCCTCGACTCGTTGTAAAATGGAAGGGGTATCCACCCCCGGAACAGGTGCTGCATGGTGCCATGTTCGGCGGTGTTTTTCTTGTTATCGGTACATTTTGGCTGGGTTGGACTGGCGCATATGCCGGCATACCTTGGTATGTCCCGGCCCTCAGCACGATTTTCATTGGAGCTGGAATTAGCTTGATTTTCATTTCCTTTTCGGTATGTCACCTTCGCGGAAACGATTCTGACTATTGACACATGTACTGGCAGAGCTACCTCATTGAGACATATTTGTGAGTGTTGCTCGTTTATATATTTTCGAATACCTACTGATACAGAAGTGGGCAGAATGTACAGCGCATCGGCTTTCTCAGCCAACACTATCTTTCGCTCTGCCGTGGCCGCAGCTTTTCCTCTCTTCACGGTCCAGATGTTCACTAAGGTATGACACTCAGTTTATGGTGAAGGTGCAGCGCTCTCAAACTGTTACCTACGTGATAGATGGGCGTAAACTGGGCGTGCACCCTAATTGGCATCCTTGCTATAATTTTCGCGCCTAGTCCGTTTGTGTTCTATAAATATGGAGCACGGATCCGAGAGAGGAGTACGTTTGCTCCATGTATGGTGAGCTCGGCCGTCGCTTTCTCGCTTGTCTATCTGTCCATCGTTGACACGGGAGATCGCTATCAGGATCTTAAAATCGCAAAAGAGCTAGAGCGAGGAGCAATAGAGTGATGTGATGGTCGGCGTTGGTGGTGCTGGGATTACACCGAAATGCCATTCCACTTATAATCAGGGTCCATGTGTGCCCGGTCGAATAAATTCTAGAGTCTTTTGCCCACATTCAGCGTACTGTAATTTTGTAACAATCTACTTATGATATACCCTGTAATTGGCTCCTACGGACATCCAAGAGACCCCCCAAGTAATAGAAATTTAATATTCTCCTCCTGCAGGTATTAATGTCCATCGCAATACATTTAAGATAGTAGGAAATGCTGGTTTCCTGCCTACGATATGAATCGCATCCTCGTCCTTCAGATTGACTCCGAAAAAATCGCGTAGCGCCTTAATTCGATCCAGCTCAGGTTACCATCGTGCTTACGACCTCTGCCTTGGGACCAATATATCGCCGGACCTCATTCCCGACGATAGCCATCCAATATGCGGGCCTCTTTGACCTTCTCCAGATGAGAGTTACCCTCATCCACAGTGAACATCTTGATGCAGAGGACGTTATGCCAGAATATACTGGTTTTACGCGAGTAGACTTCGAAGGAGCTAGCGAAGATGTCCATGAGCCAGAACTCCGCTTCCACAAATGAGTAGAGCAAGCGCCAGGTCTCTTCAGATGGGTCGGGTTTTTTGTGCCACATTTCAAGATTCCACTGATCGCACGTTGTGGTGGTGAGATCTTGCACAGAGGCTAGAAGAGAAAGAAAATACTTAGAGGTCAGCTATCACTAAGTTGCGAACGAAGCAAAGAGGTGAGCTCACAGAGGCTAGAGTCTTCACGTGGGGTCCGAGTTAAGCGGTGTCGCTCAGTTTCCGAGATGCCTTCGATCACATTATCAGGATCGGCGGACAGAAGTAAGGGGCGTATGATGCCCGCGGTACCGTAGCCCACATCAACAACATAGGTTAGATTGTCGTTGGCAGAGGGTTGGACCAGGAGGACCAAATGCGATGGTGGGGTATAGGAAGGTGGAATGCCTTCGTACACTCGTGCACTTACTGCGTATGCCCTGATAGGTGGCGTTTGGGACAGAAAACACCCTTTGGAATGACGCATACCTGAAGCCTAGTCCGCGTAGCATTTCTAGTAGTAATCCGTTTTGCCCGAAGCAATATGACCCTTTGCGTTCGTTGACGAGACGGTGGAACACTCCCTCGGGACTCACGTCCATTGAATGGTTAGCCGTACTATGGCAGGATTTCACATCTCTGCTCTAGGTTACAACAGGAACGTACGCACTAGTGCATCGGGGTGTTCTCGAATGGGAATGTTAGCAAATGCAGCCGCATAATTCGTTCAAGGCTTTGCAAGTTGATGGGGAACTTGCTTGAGGAGATGGCCTCCGCTGTCATTCGCGACTCATGGCCAATTACGGATAAATATTGCGTGACTTGGCTTGGGGAATATTTCGACGGAACATGTTTGATCCATTGAGCATCTCTCAGGGTGCCGCTTGCAGGGTATGGCTGTATCATGCTCGGTGGGGAGGAAGGCCCATAGAGAAGAGGACAAGTTAAAGAGGGCACAGAGAGCGAGTGGAGGAAGAGAGGGACAGAGGAAGGTAGCACATGACGAGAGTGGACAGGCTGTATGGAATGAGGGAAAAAGAAGCAAGATCGGCGCACCAACCGTATCTCGTACAGCTCCCCTGGCAGAATACTGTGGTAGGCAATAATTTATATATTTACATGGCTCAATTGCTACAACCATATGTAATTAGCTTGTATCTTCCAACTATTTTGAAGCAAAGACATCGAGTGGATGTGGGGCAAAACAATGTTACTCAGCCGATAGCAGCCGATTGACATCATCGGTCGGAGCTTTAAAAACGGCCAGGTGGGAACGCAGTGACTGATGTGACTCGATCTGAGCGATCGAGGATTGATATATTGATCATCGGCGATCGCCCAGAACAGAACACGTGCTGTGCTGCTTCAAAAGGCAGACAGGGCGGAACATTACATCTCAGGCAGACTCCTACCCAGTCACGGGATGCTGCTCTCCGCACTGAAAATGCGTGTAGCAATATCTTTGGCCATGAGCCAAACGACTAATATAGCAGTAACGATGATTTCGCATCTTTCAGTTGAGAATTGGTAGGGGATATAGAGAGCTGCAGAGGATGGACGAGGCACCATGCTGCTAAGAACAGAAGGGAAAATTCAAGGATTGAGAATACCAGAATGCGGATGGTCAAGAAGTGTTGCCCGCTGCCAAGCTTCTCCTGCGTCTCGCAGGCAAGGGGTGCAGCAAGGTGGTATTGAGGGGACCGTGTGGTGTTCATAGGGAGATGACGGAGGGGGCGGGGTGGGATTTGGCTAACCAAGATGTCCTGCCTATCATTACGGAGTGGCGGCGGGCGCTCTCACAGCGTCAGGGGTCAGTCTGAACGGGTGCGTGGATGTGCAATACAAAAGAACTGCTGCAACATTTGTACAGCCTTCAGCAACGGTGAATAAGGTCGCTTTTTAGGTGGTTAAGTATGCACCTGTTGTATAATACCACTCCTAAGATCGTATGTATAAGGTCCTGAGGCGATGGGGGTTGGTATACTGGCTTCAGGAGGACAAACGTAAGCGACCACCTGTCCGTATTTCAGCCAGCTACACCCTGCGCAGCTCGCTCTTGGCATATGCCGGTAGTGCTCCAACGGCACAAATTAATTCCACAGGATTACCAGCATTTCAGACGTCTCATCCATTGCCTTTGCCGTGAATATTCAAATTGGGAACAGCTTTGGATAAGAACTGACATCACGTGGATTTTTCGATGTACCTGTAAATTACTCACGCCCACTATATTACTGAGTAGCGTACTACAGTGATTCTGAGTATACATCCTGTAAACTATTGCAAGAGTGAAATGTAAAATCATTGGAAAGAGTAGAGGAGGAGCTCGCACTCCGCTTCGAGAGGAAAAGATCTGAATTATTCCGAGCTTAGCAAACAGGCTGCTGTCACTCCGCCCACTGGCAGAATCGTAAATTAGTTCATTCACTGCCGTCCCGCACCGTGCATTACTCATACCCATCTTTGGCAGTAGGAGGACAGGAGGTATCCTGGGCCCTGGAGGGTGCTCGACAAATTCAACAAGGCTCATGTGATATATTTCATAATATGGCTAATAATTGTATGGCAATGCACCGGCGGCTGGCCGCTGTTGGCCGCTGCATTGCTGTAGCGCACACTGCACATATATCAGGTGGTACTTCAAATTCAACATCTGTGGCGTTAAAAAAAAACAATTCACCCAGCACGTGAATCAAAGAAGGGAGAGGGTAAACCGTAAACCTTTTCGGGTAAAGGGGGCCAAGTCATTGCAGCGGCAAAGCATCACGCTCTGAAGCCTTACGCAATAATTACTGAGAGTCCAGCATTGCTGGCTACGAGGGCGTTGATGTGCGGGAGTACCGCTCCAAGTCAACATATAATAAATGTTTTCTCTGGAGGGCGACACGAATCCTACACCTCCAAGTTCCTGAGGCGCTTGCACTCGGTGGGTTGGCCACTGCCGTTGACCGCAGATATGATAGTATCATTCTAATTCAAAGCTCAAAAGTACAAGAAAACCTCCTCCAACAAATTGCCTACTGGTTCAAATCGTTGAAGTTAATCAAATGGCCACAGGAAATATCACCCATCTTAAATCGTAATCACCCACACCTGCGTGACAATAGAATGTCGGTACATTCGGAAGCCTAGGCCGAAGCACAAAAGACCGAGGGGCAGAATGGTGATATTTTTCAAATTCGGACTTAGACATAATCCGGAGTTTTCGCCCCTGGTTCCTCACTGGGAGTGTGTTTACAGGAGATAAACAAAAAAGTAATAAAAATATGAGTATGGGTAATCCTGATTGACACGGTTTTATAGGTCAATTTTCCACTTCCACCAGTTTTCAGGTTGTGTCCCCAAAAACCGGTCATCCACGGGAAATGAGCAGCCTTGGATGAGTCAAACATAAATCTACTCACTCTAATAACAGCTGAATGTACTCGTGGATCATGACGTGGCATCATTCAAGTGCAATCTTTATGCTGCAAAAACGGCCCGGAATATGGGCAAATAAAACCTGGCAGTTACGGCTCTGTGGCACCCACTGAATGAACGAATTCCAAGGAGGACCCCGTCTTAACACCCTCATAGGACTCAGGTCCATCATAGGGCATCTTTTAATAAGCTCTGTATTCTCAATTTTTATACCTCAGTTTGGCACTGTACATGGGTTCAGCCGCCATTGTGACCCCCCTTGGCGGCGGGCGCAAACTCTCCCGAAGTAATTGTCACATGAGTACAATCGCCGCAATGTATTATTCAGTTGCATTCTGCAGCTATTATTTGATATACTATAGCGATCCGAGAAATGGTATCTGGGAATAATTTAGAAGTTATGTTCTGGAACTAAGGACTGCGCCCCCTCCGCCGCTATATATAAGGGCGAGTCGTGCTTCAGCTTCTCCAATTAAGCAGCCTACCTTCGACTCATTTAAATGTCACGCATCCAACGATTCCGCCTGCCAGACCTTATCAAGGACTGTGCCCCTCTTGAGGATGGATTAAACCCACATTATGCAGATGTGGCTCCCGAGGCACATATCTGGATTAGTGGCTTCCTCCTCTTCCCAACTGCCAAGGAAGACGCTTATTTCAGCCGCTGTCGCTTTGAGCTCCTGGCTTCTCATACGTATCCGTATGCTGGACCTGAGCAGTACCGCTTAGCTTGTGATTTGGTGAGTCGGCACTGATCATATGTCAATTGGTCTACTGAAATACCTGGGCTAGATCAATATTTTATTTGCAATCGATGATTTGACGGATAAACAGAGCGCTAAGGAGGCCAGTAACACATTCAACTGTTTTCTGCAAGCAATAAGGAACCCTACCTGGGATGATAACAATGGAATCGCGAAGGTCACCAAGGAGTTGAGTTGCATCTATGTCCGGTCTGATGGATGCTGATGTATTTATAGTTTCCGCATCCGCCTTGGACGGCTGGCAGGGCCAAATAATCTTCGCCGATTTATCAAGGTCTGCGAAGACTGGGCAGAGGGCACCATCAGGGAAATCACACTTCGTGAGACAGGAGCTGGCGTCCTTACCGCCGACGAATATATCCCCCTCCGGCGATACACCAGTGCCAATATGCTAACTATGCAACTTGCCGAGTGTTGCCTCGGCATCGACCTACCCGATTATGTTTACGATAACCCGGTAGTATTGAAGGCTTACTATGCGGTCTGCCATCATGTCTCCTGGGCAAATGTACGTTCCAGCTTGTGCATCCCTATCAATCATGATCTTCACTGAGCGAACCCCCTCAGGATGTGATGTCCTACCATGTAGAGCAAGCAAAGGGGCCACACTACTAATTTCGTGGCTGTCGCAATGAAGGACTATAATCTGAGTCTCCGAGAAGCATACGACTACGTAGGCTCCCGCTGCCGCCAATGTGTAAATGATTATGTATCCGCCCGGGATGAGTACCGAGCAACCTTCGGCCAAGGGGACGTTTTACGGTACATCGAAGCACTAGGCTGCTGGATAATTGGAAACGCGGTGTATGTTATTTCCTTACTTTCAATGGCTGGAGGCTGTCCTCACGCATGCATCCATCAGCTGGTCGTTTGAGACACCTCGTTACCTAGGCCACAAGCGCGACTGAGATCAGACGCAATTTGATTCTGGCGCTCGAGCTTGGAAAGGTGCCTAAGGGAGCCGATTCGGACGTGGAGTCGGACAGTGATTACTGAAAGAGCCTCTGAATGTTTCATGTTTTTAATCGATCAATTGATGAATTATTGACCTGGTGTTCAGGTTGGGAATTGTTTGATGCAATAACATCATAATGTAGTCTATTTTCGAGATTCAATTAGTTCTCAACAGGAGATTTTTGCAAAATTGTAGGTAAATATTATTTTTGTTAATTGTCTGATAATAATGAATGTACTATTAGTGGTCGTTTATATCCCGTGTCAAGTTCTGTGTTGTATTTCCGGGCCAATGTGATACGATTAACCCATTCTTCTGGGATGGTACTCTGATCCTTTCGTACGAGGAATCACGCAATCCCTTTGCTTGGACGTTGTCACTTAACTGTAGGCATCGGTACTATCCGCCCTTTCGCTAGCGAAATAAAGACTCAACTATATTTGGCTGGAATAGTGAAGTTTTAGACGCTAGGAGAAAGGCTGATATGGAAATTATAAACAAACTGCTTTCATGGGATATCCAAAGGCCTTGAGGGTAGTAAACGCGAGGACAAGAACCACTGTGGGTGAAGCAGTTGAGGGGCAGACCGAAGACGCCTAAAAATAGTCAACGGCAGGAGTGTTGTAAAGGAGAGCAGGTTTTTGTGGTCCATGTAGTAGTGTAAGAAGCTGATGCGTTTGTGATGCTGAGGGTGACGGCGCGCCAAAGCAAACGCTCTGGAGTAGGTGGGAGTCGGAGGTCCAACCTTGTTGCATGGGCCTGTCCGACAAAGGATTTTCTTTCGCAAATTCAGGGATATACTTATATCAAAAAAAATGGTACCGTACAATGTCGGGAATAGATTTGCGATACGATACAAGAGTTTGTGCATTTTGAGAAATGAGTCTCACCAAAGCCTACCGTTCCATATGCGAATCCACGAACGACTAACCGTCACAAGGACTCTTCACCAAAATGCCTATGATATTGCACACAGCATGAGAATCGTCAAGCCCGCTGGAACCTGTCTCAACCGGAGTGGCATGCAATCAGTGGGCTCTGTTGCGTAATCAGCATCCAGCATCCGCGCGAGAGGAACCAAAGGTACGCACTCATTGTAATCGCAGCAGCAGGTTTAGCCTTCTGACCTGCATACGCAGGCTCAAATTCAAAGTTCACAATCAATCCTCTGTATGCAATTGTCAAAGAGCAGTCCGATATGAGAAGAGAACGCCCTACGCTATCACAGCCTTCATCTCAATAATCGCCATTGTTTTACCAATGCAAGCATGGGGACCAGCAATGAACGATTGCATTGAGAAAGTCGGGTGGTAATCTTTAGGAAGATTCAGCCATCGTTTAGGATGGAACTCCTCAGCATCTTCGCCCCATATAACATTCCAGGTGTTCACAACGCGAATCTAGCAGGTTCCTATATGTAAGAGTCAATGAAGGCAAGGGGCGAAATGGGCGTACCGGAATGGTGAAAAGGGTTCCTTTTGGGATTACTAGGCCATCGATTACTCCAGTCTCTTTCGCGATCCGAACAGTAAGTGGTACTGGGGGCATGAGGCGCAGGCTCTCCATCCTAGAAATAAATATTAAATCTAATGAATGAAGGAGATGACACGATCAGTTTACACAACGCAGTCGAGCCACTGAAGGTCCTTGAGGGTACGGTAATCTGGATGAGGATGTTCCGAGAGGACTGGAGCAAGCTCTTCTCGAAGTTTACGCTGGCTTTCTTTGTCGTTTGCAAGTAACCAAAGGGTCTAAAAAAATACATTTATCGTTGAGCTTCCTGACAAGGAATGACACGAGAGCATTACATACCCAAGCCAAGCCAGACGCTGTGGTTTCATGCCCCGCACCTAAGAAAGTTAACTGTAAAGCCGCTTTAATCGTCTGCGAACACGTGAGAGAATTCATGTTGCACAAACCACTTGATCCATCATAGCTTGATCGTTCATTGTGTAACTATCCGTCTTGCCATCTTGCTCCGCCTTCCTGGCGCGAACAAGAATGCTCATAATGTCGCGTTTAGCGTCGGTGTCTGACATATGCATAGGGTTCCGGAGTTTCTCCTCTAACATCCCTTTGGATAGCTGCCGGATCTTGTGCATGGACTCGACGAGCGTGCCAATACCGCCTGAGCAAATTTATTGGTATGTGAAATGTGAGACAAAGTCAACACTCGCGAAATGCTCACGGAGCAAACCTATAGATTCAAAGAGGCGGCGATTACGATAAGCCCAGTTAGATGCGAGTAGCCGTGGTGCGCCTGGGATGGACATGAGGATGATCAGCTTGGCGAGATTGGGGCCTGTGCAACCACAAATTCATCAGCTCATGACTCAAAGATATTGGTAGAGTAACAGACCCTGATTGGAGACCAATAAGTCTTTCATAGGCGACTGCAAGCTCATTGTGGGGGTTATGGAGAGAGTCGGCCTTGTAGCCAAAGGCAGTTTCGCAGATAATATCCAAGGTGGCCTTGCTCACTGGAGAAGGACGCGCTTAGTCATGGTAACACTCCAGGTCGCGAATTTACTCACTCCAATCGTAGACATGAACGATTTTGCCATCAGAGCTTGAGCCAACCTCATTCTTAAGAATGTTCACTAGGCTACATTTTGTTATGAGTAGCGTGGGATTGAGTTACAAGGAACATACCCATCAATAGAGTCCCAATACATGTAAGTCTCTAATAACCCCGAGCTTGAGATTGGGAAGGTGCAGCTAGAATGGGCTACCCACGAGCCATAAGGTTTGGGATGGAGAAGGCTGGATTCATAGCTCTCCTCATGTGCTTGTGCTCATCGCCAGTAACTGTCAGTAGCCCATACCCTGTCACAAGTCCAAGAATATTGCGTAAGAATCCAGGCTGGGGGCCAAATGTCAATGCAAGAAATATGAGATGCCAAACAAGTGCAACACTCACGCGTGGATAATTGAGCCAGTCTTTGACCAAAATTTGATGCAAGGCCTCCGGTTTCATAAAGAGCATCCGCTCAACGCCCATAGGGCCTACGAGGCGAATAACAGGCCCATGCTTTTTGACCCACTCGCGCTGAGGAATACCGCTTTCACTCCTGACGATAGTGAATGAATGTCCTACAACCGGATTTCCGACTGGTGGCCCCGGGACGTGGCGTAAGGGAGAGAAGAAGTATGGCCATAGGAAGAGTCTATGGAGTAGGAGGTATGCTATGTAAGCTGGAGGCAGAATGAGTATGGGGCTCTTAGGCTCATACAAAAAAGAGAGCTGGACAACACACCAGAAATGCCATACGCGATATGACGACCTTTGACATTCGGAACGGCGTGGAGAAACTCTGCTAGCGTGGGTAGGGATGGCCAGAGCTTGCTCAATGTCGGAGACATAGAGGGGACACGGTAGAGCGTGATAGTATGATCACCAAGCTCATGATTTCTGGAGATTCACATTCACACAACTGGTTGTCCAAACCTACGATCATGGGATACTCTGTTTGACAGATCAATCACAATATATTTAACACGTTATTTGTCCGTGCTTGATGCTGACACATGTAAAATTAGAAGTTGCCGCTCGTTAAAACGTCTTCAACAAAATGTATTTTGACCTCCACGTTCCCATTCCTCAGACTTCCTCCGGACAAGGAAACAAGAAGGGAAAAGGAAAACAAGCCGATTTATTCCTTCCTGCTCAGGTTCAAGAGATTGAGGCGCATGTCGATCTTCTCGTACACTGTTGGTTCTTTTGTTGCGGATAGCCACATTCACCTGACCCAGTCTAGTGGGATATGCCATCATCGGACTCGCACAGACTGTGCACAAGCGGGTAGAAAAGTCACACATTAACGCTTTGGATATTCTTCTTCCGCTGCTGCGCAAGCGAACAGGTGTTCTCTACCTGAAGAGATTGAATATCGTTCTAGACGAAGATAGCGAGAAAGGCTTCGGCTTGGTGCGCTTACTTCCACTCTTGACCGAATATTACTGAGGGAATTATTGTAGATTAACGCCAGCACACCCTTATTTGATACATATGATATCATCGCCCTCACGCCAACAACTCATGCCACCCTATCACTTGCCTGCTTGACGCATAGCCAACCTTCTCCTCTCACCGCTCATATCATCGCGCTACCATTGACTCTACCTCGACTTCCCTTTCATTTAAAACACACACTTGTACGAACAGCTATCAAGAACGGAGCTGTTTTCGAAATTAATTATGTCGGCGCTCTTGGTGGCGAACACGATCCCGTGATCATGAATGCAGGAGCAGCCGAAGCCGGTGCCTCGGCGAAAAGAAATTGGTGGGCAGCTTCACGGGAGCTTGTCCGCGTCACCAAGGGGAAAGGATTGCTACTTAGCGGAGGTGTTTCCTCAATTGGAGATCTGCGCGCTCCACGAGACATCGGGAACCTGTTTGTGTCGCTTCTCCCTTCTTTTAACGACACCATCACTTACTTTTACACAGCACGACTCTCCTCGGCCTACCACAAGACGCTACTCACGCGATGTCGACTACAATACCCAAATCTCTAGTCCTCCGCGCACGTAAGTGCACGTCCAATGGATTTCAGGATAAATCGTGACTAGGCTTCCATATTCAGGAACCCGGAAAACATATCGAGCCGTATTTTCCGAACCGAAGCTCATCGTCCCAAGCTCAGGAGCTCAAACAGCTATGCCCCCAATCCCAACTAACCAACCACTTGAAGATCTAAGCACCACTATGGGGACTACTTCTGGGCTGAACCCTCATAAAAGGGCGCTGGACGACACCGATCCGAACTTAGCTCCAGAGAAGCACGGCCAGCTCATGGACGGTGATATTGGTGATCAACAGGGAGCATTGAGTAAGAGGAAGAAACGAAAGAAAATCAAAGAGCTCAATCCCGATCCTGCCACATGACTCATCATTAAATCAGACTGACATCGTCAACTAGTGTCTTCGTATCTGCGCAATCATTGCTCGTCCGGGTGCCAGTTTGATGGTGCCCGTGTATACAGCGGAATATTAGGTTCTTGTGTCTGCGCTGTCTCAGTAAAGACCGCCACCACATACTGCCCTCCGTTGTGATTATCCGGGTCGTACAATTGGACCCATTCAATAAACGCCCTTCCGATCCCTTCATCCACCAAGTTCTCAGACTTGCCGACGAGAACATGCGCAGGATTGAGCAACGGATCCTTCTCATCGTCCATTCCCTCCTTGTAAAATTTCAAGTCGATTATGCACCTCGTCGGAGCAAGAGAGCCACGTTCCCTTGTCTGTGAGTGTATATTCACCGAGTTGAGATGCGGCTTCTAGAGCTTGGATGGGAAATCGCGGGTACTGGTGATACAATCTGGAGTACGCTTAACCCCACGGCACCTTGTCACGATTGTTCAGCGGTGAGCAGTAAGAGGGAGAAACGCGTATCTCACTTGGCCGATCTCGGTAAATAACTCACTTTTCTTGATGTTGGTCGCACTTTTATCGAATCTTGACAAGAAGCGAGTTGAGGGTCCGGTAGCAGGGGGATTCTGATGTATAGCAACATTAGCGATCCCACAGCTCTAGCTCTAGCTCTAGCTCCATACTACTATGTGCTCGTTCCCTGTTCTAACAATTTTCTTTAACATACTTAAAACGCTCTCGCTTTTGTTTAGTCCAGCTGGGCTACTCTTTGGCCCCACGAGATAAAAGCGATCCTAAACTCAGCTGTTACTCGACGCTCCCACTGGAGCGTCTCAGTTCGGGGGGAAGATAACGGCCAGTGACTCACCCGAAACCCGTAAAGCCACGCAGAAAGAGCACCAACCTCCTGTAACTGGCGCTCAGCAGCCTCATTATATGTCACGGCAACATCGACTGAACGATGTTCCAGTAAATCAATGCTTTCTGTGGTATCACCCTGGTACCACTCAACCTGAATTTAGAAAATCAAAAAAATCCAACTTGAGAAATCAATTCATCACGACGGTTTCTATGGCGTTTTTGAAGCCACTCGGAAAAGAAATACTAGAAAGCTCACTGCAAAAGCGTCGTGTCCCTCATGCTTCACCATGTGATTGATGAACGCATCCGCCCAGACCCCAATTCATCCAGATTGACCCACTCCGCCGTTTTCGATTCGTAGACCAATTGTACTTGTACCAGGATAATCGCCATAGTAGGTGGCTTGGGGCCTCAATGAGACGTTGGTGGAGGATACGCCAGAATCGAGATATAGCCCGTCCGGGATTATAGCGGCCCGTTCACTCATACCCTGAGGGATAATGGAAAAGGTTCTATTTCCGGGGTTACAAATGAGAGCTAGCTCACATCAATGCTCACCCACCCAAAAGAACACGATCTCTCGTATGTTTTTTCTCTTTTTACTCAACAGCTCTTCACTTGCGCCCGATCAGTCTATTGCGTTTATGACACTTACCTGTTTGAGCTGAAAGTGCTCGTTGCGTATATCAGAGTGATTAAGTACGTGCATTTGCTCCCGCTAGATGCTGTAGCTGCTGATATAGCACCGGTATTATCAAGCACCAAGTCCCCGGGTGAGAAGACTTATTGTTGCATAACAATCATATCCTACGCCACGAATTGTCCAGTACTGAATGCGACGCGTAGTCAATACTACACCAGATTCCGACTCGAGGGGACGGCGAGTACCCAAATCCATTAAGATACTTCTGTTTCACTTCCTCATCAACCCGTCCAAAAATATTCCATGAGGGCCCTTTTGCCACATGAAGGACCTTAGTCACAGCTGGCCTATGCTCAAATGTGCTCCCAAACGCGACTTCTGCCGCCAAACTAGGATACGATATTAGAGTGCCCCGTCTGCAGTATATCTTCGGTCCTGGGGTTTACGATAGCGCTGTTTAGAGGATCATTGTCACACACTTCTGCTTACGAAAATTTATTGAGCTTGAAAATACGGGCGACTTGATGATTATCACTTGAAAGTGGTACAGAAAACTTGCTACAGGCAGATACGAGAAGGGAAACATACAAGGCATACGGGGGGTATAGGGTATCCATCAAGTGCCTCTCGCTCTCTTGGCCTACAAATCGTGAATGGGAAACTTGATCGCCATGCTACGAAAAGTCACATACCGCAGGATCTTCATCCTCAGGGACATCGCTAGCACTGCGCTTGCTGGATGACGCCCTTGAACTGTTGCTTGGGGCCAAAGATCGAGTGCGGCGCCCTGAAGTTTCTGTGGGGGAGAGATACGAAGTCGTGCTCGTAGCGTGAACCGTCCTATTCTTGTCGCTTTTAGGTGTATCCATGAATTTCTTTTCCCCATGTTCGACGAGGAAGTTCAGAATGAGTCGCTGGAATACCTCATGGACATAATCTGGCTTGCGCATGGTTTTATCCGTGGCCCAATGGTGGTCATAACGAATATGCATTGCCATCGCTGCAAGTAGCGGCTCGAGCTCCTTATATGACGAATGCAGATACTTGGCTCCACCGGTGTGTGGTTGGTTGGCCAGCTTGACGAGACCAGGAAGAAAGGAATCCCCCCGCTTGTCGATTGGCATTCCGTGTTCATCCTTCTTCACCCCTGGCAGCAGCGTCGTCCAATCGGCAGCTTCGATAGGCTCAGGTGTGGCGCCTTTAGTAGTTGCTTGGATTGCCCACCACACTAGCATCCAAAAGACTGACTCGGCATCGTGACGTAGCTCGTGTCGCCAGAGTGACGGCAGAAGTGAAGAAAGATCTTTACGTAGAACAACGATCTCGTCGGCGGGGCCATCAAAAGTTTCTAAGCGTTTAGGATGAATATTTTTGTAGTTCTCGACAATGCTAGGATTAAGGCACGGTAGTGCTGGGAAAAGCATTGGGGGTTCGGCCTCGAGCGGCCCACCTTGCTGGACAGCACGAGCAATAAACACCGGGGTACCCTTGCTGCACTTCAGTACCCAGGGCATGGGTTGTAATGGTGTCACGTACAGTGCGCCCTTGCCCGGTAACTCCCCCACTAGATGACAGTTTCTCAGCATAACCAAAATCGATGAGAACGAGGGAAGATGCGTAGCGACTCTGACTGCAACACAGCTTAACGAATCCTTTCAGAGCTTGCGAACCACGTACTGTCCTCCAAGGAGGTGCCGGATGTAACCAACAGAAACATTCTCAATTATGTTTAGGCTATGGTCCTGCACCTGCTGTCGGATGACAACATTCCCCGGGCTGAGGTCGCGATGGAGAACTTTGCGGTCGTGATACAAGCCACGCGTTACTTGAAAGACTGTCAGTAGCGCCTATAAGGGAGATCGCGACAATTTCACCTTCCAGTAAATCATAAAGTGCCAACAAAACCTCCCTTGGCGTTTTCAGCCCCATGAACTCAGTACCGCAATCCTCCAGCCCGATGCGGTACTTGACTCGGTCCCCGACATCAGCCCCTTGAACTTCGCGCCAGAATACCATTGAAGCAACAGCCGGGTAGGCAGGGCCTGCACAGGTCCCATGGATGTCCTCTAAGATCGCCTGTTCCGTGAAACGCTGACCTTTCCGAATGCATTGGTCCTTGATTACTGGCACGACCCTTCCACCGCGCTTGACAGATCCGTCACGGCGAACGAAGATGTGGGTCCTGCGGCCAAATGGATCACTCGCGTATTCGTGATGGTAGCCGTCGAACACTTGGCCATCATCCAGGGTCAAGTCAAATAAGACGCGAGATTCATTGTCTCTTATTCTCTTCAGTGACGGGTCCAGAGCGGTGGCCTGACGCCCATTGAGGTATGTGACCATCGCTTCCAATGGAACATAGCATTCTTCGGGTTCGATCGGTCCTAGCGCTCGGACACCAGAAGCATCGCAGATGAAGAAGTGCAGACTATTCCGTTTCACCAAGAGTCCCAGCGCCGATTTCAGATCAGGCCGTGCCTCGAGCAGGTATGCGGCGTAGGATATGGCATGGTTGACACATTTTTCATTGGATTCTCCGGCGGACTGATACTCGATAGCAATCTCGAGAGCGCCCCAGGGGGGTCTATGACCAGGGGTGGCAAACTCTGATGAATATGCGATAATATCTGGTCTACAGTGGGTGGCGGTGGGATGATCGGCCAGGTATTCGTTTCCGCGAGCTTGGAAGCAGATGTCTGCGTGTGTGGTTTGCATTCAATCTGTGAGAGAGACGTTCCGAACGTACTCTTGTTGGGGAGTTTGTTGAGGAAAGTATCCGCTTTCTTGATAAAGTCTTCAGGGGACTCAAACTCGGATTTCTGTGTCTCCTCTTTCCCCGTCTTCTTTCCCGTAAACTTGGTACTTTTACCTTTGTCCACGTAGCCACTCGAGGGCACCGACTTCTGTGCGACGCCGAGGTGCTTCAGCAAGTTCTCCAGAGTAAGGCCCATGATTTCAGGGAGGTGCTTTTCGGTCTCTACGCGGTCGTGTCCAGGGTAGAAAGAGCGCAATCTCTTTATGTGATAACATGGTCGCTCATCGCTGAATGGTGCCAGCTGCTGAGTTTAAAAAATATGCACCTTGGCTTTAAGCGTTTAAACTCCGATGGGGCTGAGTTTGTAGTCGGCGGGCACTTGAGATTTTCGGCGAGAAATGACTGACTCTGGATCTAGTAAGAGTGCGTCCAGCCTATATTTTATGTGGGCTCACCAAATATATGTCCGTGCCTCCTCGCCCATCACCCGTTTACTCTTTTTCGATTCTCAAGAGTCCTCTCATTGTTCTCGAGGGGCTATCTGGGTACCCCAACTTCGCCATCATCCAGTCGTTTTTAACGGCGTGTGTTCAGCATGCTAGTCATTGGAGATATATCGAAGTTGTTGATTTCCAGACTAAAGCTCTCTTTCCTTTCCTTTACTCTGTTTGGTCACATCTGGTCGGAAAACTGTTGGACGCCCTACTAAAGGTCTTGAGATTGGATCTTGTATGGAGGCTCCATTCGTTTTTAAGTTGCACCTTGAGTATCTCCCCCATTATCCGGTGAGCATGGGGTTCTCCTGGCCTCAAATTACCCACATCCGTAAAGAAATACTCTCAGGTCGGATGAGCGACTTCCTCTGCATCTTGTGGGGGTTGACCAAACTCGTCTATCACTTTACTAATGTGCACAATTACACCTGTTCGTCAACTGAATGTATCAGCCAGAACTCAGATGCAACTGGAGTGATGATTTCTCGCAATCTTAAGAATGACATTTTGTAGTAAGCACGAAATTTGGGGCTCATCTGCCGATGCTCGCTGGGTCTGACGAGTTTCTTTTTGAGCTTCCTCCACTTTTCTCGTCTTGGACTCGTGCAACAGGTTTTGTCATCTCACCTATCCGCACACAAATGTTTGAAGGAGCGACTTCGGTGCCGTCCACGACAATGCAGTTCTACTGGTTCCGGGGTAAAGGTGATATCGTTGTTGGGATGAGAAGGAATCAACAGTACGTTCGTCTAAGGTTTAATATGATACCAAATTAATAATAGGCCCCTACTTAAGGTCAAGAAATCGACCAAGGTTAGGCCGGTATCCAAGTCCGTCAAAGTACTTCTGCTTCACTTCCTCATCAACCCACCCCAAAGTCCGAAGCCAGAACACTTGTATCACCTGAAATACCCTAGTCACACCTCGCTTTTGCTCGAATCCCCTCTCCAATGCGAATCTCGCCGCCGAATATATAGGTCCATTTTCTACACTAATTTGTAAGACTGGGATATCGACAAGTCGGGGATTTGCGAAGAATTCCGAGGCATCGTTGGCGGAAAAATCAAACCCATCAATCATCAGCCATTTTAACGAACCAACTGAGCGATTAAGGAAAGCCGTAAACCGTTCGCAAGTAATATGAGGGCCGCTGAATTGGAATCGGTGTGCTGAGAGACGGAATACTTCGAGCTTTGGGAGGTCAAGGTGTTGCAGCGTTTCGTATATCCCCGGATCAGAGAATATCTCAAGTACTCGCAGGTATTGTAATTTCACGAGAGGTCGGTTGGAAGTGTTCGGAGGGGGTGAAGGATTCCTACGGAGCTTCAAACGGATTGCAATGGCAGATGTTGCCCCAGAAAATAATTGAAGCGCTTCTTCTGGGGTCAGCATGCATGAAAGTCGAATATCATGCAACTGGTGCCAGAAAGGGCTGGAGATCGCAATATGAAAAGAAGATATGTCGTTTTCGAAGAGATAATACTTATCCCAGAACAACGAACGGAGTGCCGGCAATTTGGCTATATTTGAAAGGAGTCGATCATCAAGTGGTTGGGGGCAAGGGGAGACGACGGAGATTTTCTCCAAGCTGGCAGCAGCTTCAAGAGGTAGTTTGGCAAAAGAATCTGCGCTAGGTTCCGCAAAAAAAATCTTGAACGATCTCCAACGATGAATGTGGGGGCGGAGGACCTCTAATAACGACGCCGCATGTAAACTGTCGCCATGCTCACCGGGATGTCCACAGGTCAGGTCGCCGAAACCATAGAGGTCTATATGAATAGCGAGGGTGCCAGACCTCTGGAGCCAGAGCTCGACGACCCAGATTGGAGGGTCTTCATTATCGGGCGGATAGGCGGGGAGTTGGATGTAGGTCCAAAGTTGAGGCAGCTGAATGGCAATGTTCCGTAGTCGACGATTAAGTGTGCAAAGGAGGGCTCTCGCCTCATATGATATGCTTGGTTCATCATAAGGCCCGTTGGGGTGCTGGAAATCGCAGGAGTTGACATAATGGATGAAGACTTCCGCCAGTATCTCATCAGGAATGGTACTGATATCAAGCGGCCCACGAAAGGTAGTGTAGTTCAAATTTGTTGTCCTACGACGTGGTTAGAAGAGTTTGTTTTGCGGTGCCAAAAGGAGTTCGAGAGGAGTGGACACATACATAGCTAGGGGACAAGTTTTCCCTTCCTTCTTGTCTGTGAGGGCGAATATCAGCTAGAAAGGAGTGGCCTACCCTCAACGCTATAACGGCAGCACCACCGCCAAGCCTGTGACGATCAGGAAAATGAGTCAGAGCGTGCGAATTTAGATGTATATCCCGTTACCATCAAAAGAGACAACGTGAATAATTGGGGTAAGGAGAGGAATAGGAGGGTAATACAGTACATGTAATCGAGCCACCGAAGAGCAGCGGGCACACGCCGCTGTTCAACAAAACCGGACGTAATCAAGAGAGTAGGGTGTTGATCGCTGATTTCCGACAGATGTAGCCATTAGAGTCTACACATAAAACCCCTGCCACCAAGTGCATCCTTATGAAGCTCAAGGAATTACTATAATTTCTCTGCAAATAACGTTTCGAATGGAGATCAAATTCTTTAAAACAAATTTTCCTCAAACAAGAACAGGCAGCTGAAGGAAGTCTAGATCTGGTGGCCCACCCACCCTCAGGTGTAACCCCTCCATCGTCGAGAACGACAAACAGGTCACTGTTCCTTGCTTGGGTCATGCAAATGACCCTCGGCCAAGTTATTCAGCCTGTCATCATCAGCATCCAGGCGAAATACGGAAATCCAAAAGAGGAACCCGGCAATAAAAGCGAGAATACCCATAATAACGTAATTCCATACCAGCAGGGGATCAGCAGAGAGCGCTGTGGAAGGATGGTGAGTATCGATTATCCCAAACCACAAGAGGCGGCGACACGTACAGACAAAGGCTTCACCAAGAGCAGCAGATATGGCTGAAGTGAACAAATAGGCGGCCATAACCAATGACCTCATATTCTTTGGCGCCTTTGTGAAGGCGTACTCCAGACCTGTAATCGAGGCAAAGATCTCGCTGAATGCAATCAATACATAACTAGGCATTTGCGAATGGCATCAGGGCCAGTTTAATCGACACCACCAAAGGGACTCACGAGCCAGCCTGTATCCAGACATTTAATGAAGTAGGCGGGCACTTGGGTGAGGCTGCATGGGTTCCGCACGAGCTAGCCTTGTAAATGTAATGCTGAACGACAGCAGCCCAGATCATCGCAGCAGCCCCGGTAAAGAACCCAAGAGTAATCCTCTTGAGCGCGCTAAAGTTTAGACCGCCGCGGCGAAGAGCAGGGTAAAACTGTCCAACCAGGAATCGAACCCGTGTTATGCAAACGCATTGAGAAGGAAACTCACGATCAGATCACAGAGGGGAATAAAAATGATAAGAGCCAAGGGGTCCAAATTGGACAGAATGTCGTTGGGGAGGCCATGGGTGTCCATGACAGCAGCCTGAGAAGTCAAGTTGTTGTTCAGTTGGTTATAAGTGAGCCCTAAACCAAACCGTTAATCATCGAAATTTCGCAGTGTTACAGATATGGCTCACAGTAGATCGGGAACCAACAGAATACACTACAGGCCTTTAGCCCACGCCTAACCTCT
This sequence comes from Lepiota venenata, assembly GCA_004296355.1. Classification (NCBI taxonomy): domain Eukaryota; kingdom Fungi; phylum Basidiomycota; class Agaricomycetes; order Agaricales; family Agaricaceae; genus Lepiota; species Lepiota venenata. The sequence goes on from RCFS01000004.1 coordinate 2,131,593, forward strand.
TCGACCCAGTTGTCATCAAATGTCATCCATGCGGGTTTCTGCCCCTTGTAGTTGCTAGGTTTCGCATTCTCCCAGAAGTCATGCGAAGTCATATTCTTGTAGCACCTGTATGGGTTCCAACTCCAACACCCTATGGCAGCATGTCTCCACAAGCAGATGGCAGTCGCGAGAACAGACCCGGCTGGGGGTGATCTGACATAACGGTTGCGGCCCAAGAAGAGAATGATGGGGCATAAGAGGAAGATAATGGTCGGGAGGGTGTAGGCCAGGTAGAAGCCCACAAACTAAATAATTATAGGGAGAGAAGCATAGTACTAAGAAGCGAAAATGTTACCTTTTCGGAGTAGGTCATCGCAACTCGACCAACAAAGGCACCAATGTTAATGAAGAGGTAAAAATACTGGAGGGAGGAGGGAGGAGAGTTGATGCAATTATATTAGGTGGATGGAGAATGGCCTACCATGTAAATTCTCGATATAGTCAAAGTTGGATCGACGATAACTCTTTCTCCATCTTTTGTTGTAATGATATACATCTTCTTATGTTGACATTGTTCTGCGATGAGGGGAGAGATATTCGACTTGAAGAGACCAGTACCTTGGTTGAAAAGGCATTCAGTCATCGATATCTACGCAGTGCCTAAAGACATACCGAGGCCCATGATGATCAACGCTGTAGCGAAGGCGCCCATTGCACTCTTGTGCTCGATCACTCCAGGAATGGCTGGGATGATGAGAACGATGTGGCCGATGAGGGCAATGACTACAGCAATACATATAGTCTTGTAACGGCCCCAGCGTGTGTCAGCAATCCATGCACCTAGCAGCGGCGTCACATAGCACCTGATGTAATGCTTATGAATGAATGAAATCTATACGATATGCAAAAAAATAATGCACCAGAATTGGTAGAATGTGGTGAGACCTGTAGACGCCCGTTGACCCATTCCCATGGCACCTGCGACGTGTCTCGCACCACCGGCTCCTGTGCGCGAGCCCGGGGGAAGGGGTTGCTGGATGAAATTAGTCTTTATTCCATAGTATGTCAGGCTCAACAAAAAAATGCATTAATCCATACGTGCTTACAAAGACGACACTGGAGCCATAGAACTGAAAGGTATTAGGGGTTTAATATCCTGTTTTATCATTCGCACTCACGGAAAAGCGTTCCGCCAGTTCAACACCAGCAATCACTAGATAATGTTTAGAAATTGATAATATTTATAAAAGATACTCACTATACACCGTCCACGGGAGTTTATCGGCCACACGCCTCAGCGTTGCCCTCTCCTCTTCAGTAGGAAACTCAAACCTACCCCGAACATTATTCAACTCCTGATTTGCGTCCGGGAGGCTCTGGGAGTCTACTGTTTGTTTTTCATCAACAATGTCTGTCTTCTGGCTCTCGTTTCGAGCTCCAGTGACACTGTTGTCGTACTGGACTACAGATGTATTATCCCGGTGCTGTGCTATTTGTGCCTGAGAATTGTTATCATATTGCGTCGTTGCCATCCTTTACAATGGTCGGAAGGCTAGATGGCTAGAGACAGAGAAAGGGAGAGAGCCTTGCGTGGGATATTAGTGGCTTCGCTTATATCACACCAACCCATCTGTAGGGGTTGGTGCTTGGCAGGAGCTAATTAAAAGCGCTAGAAATTCGGTGCATGCGGTTACCACAGAAGTCATCGAGAGAATCATCTCAAGAAAGAACTAAGGGGGAAAGAGGGGTGTTTGACTCCAAAATGGTATCCGGTAATACCCAATTCAGAGTCTGTGTTAGTTAGAGATTAAGGTTTCCCAGGCTCTTATCACTATCACAGGAGGAATTCAGTGATGGGCTACTGGCGACAAGTGGACTTGAGAATAAATTACTGCTTTCGTTGTACTTGATTGACCGCGACCACAGCCTCTTCCCAGGTGCCACACCATCTTGTAGAAGCAGACCAGAGTTGTTAGATCATAGTCCGTAGCCGTCCAATTCTATTGCGAGAGAGAGAGAAAGAGAGAGGGAAAGAAAAGGAACACACTGCTATGTACCCAACCTAGGCCTTATATACCTATCCCAGCTAGGCTATCTAGCTACCTTCTATATCTGGAGTGTGTAAGAAACTATGATATCACGCAATTACAGTGTGACCACAGAGATACCTACATGTCAACTACATAGCTAGGCACTAATAAGTGGAAGTGAACACATGAGAGATGGAGAACAGAGAGTGGGGACCTGGATGCTCAAGAGCATGGAGGCTTGGTGTGAGCTTGCTTTGCAACAGAGTACACCTCAAATGTCTAAGGTGTAAGTGTAGCCTTATATGCTTGATAAGCTACAATTGAGACATTTGACTGAATGTGACAATCCTTGGTGTGCACTATAACACAGGAGACCAAATAAAGTGAGTGCACTAAAAGTCATAGGGATGAGATATACCCATACTAAGTAGTCTTTTGTTTTGTCCAAGTTGGGGTGACACATTAGGCATCTGGTGGACGTCTGAATCTGAAGTTGTCAGGGGCTGAACGTCTGTTGTGCAATGAGGGCATGAGATTGAGCAAAGCCAATCTTTTACGGAAACGATAGGGCACGTAATAGTCCAAGGAGAATACAAGTAGTGTGCTCGGCAACCCCCATATCTCAACTGTACCAGACAAAAATAAAGCCCTATGGATCAATACACGGGAAGGTTGGGCACCGAAATGGCTAAGCGATCAGAATCCGGGCGTTAAAATTTTCAGCTGGTCACAAGTTATTTACCTCTACTACTAACAATTGACTCTGGCAAAAAACTGTAAGCTAACGGGTTACGCACGAGATTCTTCTCAAAGCCACACAAAATTTCCAGGTTATGTTAGTCTGTTGAATGCCAGGAGAACTCCCTCGCACTGATGAAAGGATAGAAGAATTATAAATGAAGTTTATTTAATTTGCTCAAGCGAGCTTCATAATAAATGGTTCAATGAGAAGCGAATTACTGCTTTTCGTTCAGGCCTTGCATGTGACCCTCAGCTAGGCTGTTCAATCTATCATCATCAGCATCCAGGTGGTATACGGAAATCCAGAAAAGGATTCCAATAACGAAGGCGAGAACACCCATAACACCGTAGTTCCATACAAGCAAGGGATCGGCAGACAGTGCTATGGGAGGGCCATGTGAGTGGTCTGCTCATTGACCCGAAAGTGAATGGGGGTGGCGGTTACGTACATACAAAGGCTTCACCCAGAGCAGCAGAAACAGCTGAAGCGAATAAGTAGACGGACAAAACCAACGATTTCATGTTCTTCGGTGCTTTGGTGAAACCATATTCTAAACCCGTAATCAAAGTAAATATCTCGCTGAGCGCAATCAGCACATAACTAAGTGGCGAACGATATCAGAGTCGGATAAATTCTTATATCACCAGGGGACTCACGATCCAGTCTGAATCCATACATTTAACGAAGTTGGTGGGCACTTGGGAGAGGCGGCGTGGGTTCCACACAGGCTAGTCTTATAGATGTAATGTTGAACGACGGCTGCCCAGGTCATGGCAGCAGCCCCGGTGAAGAACCCAAGGGTGATCTTCTTGAGCGCGCTGAAATTGAGTCCGGCACGGCGAAGAGCAGGATAGAACTATGCAATCAAGGATAAAATATTTCGTTATATGAAGTAGTGAAAGGGGGCCTCACAATCAGATCGCAGATAGGGATGAATATGATGAGAGCCAAGGGGCCGAGATTGGATAGAACATCATTAGGGAAGCCATGGGTGTCCATGACAGCAGCCTGGGAAGTTAAATTGCTGTTCAATTGGTTGTATGTGAGCCCTGCAAGTAGATACATTCATTTTTGAAATCGCACAGAATAGTGGAAATGGTTTACAGTAGATTGGAAACCAGCAGAACACTCTGCAGGCTTTCAGCCCGCGCCTGACTTCCTCCACCCAATTGTCATCGAATGTCATCCACGCGGGTTTTTGCCCCCTGTAGTTGCTAGGTTTCGCATTCTCCCAGAAGTCGTGCGAAGTCATATTTTTGTAGCACCTGTATGGGTTCCAGCTCCAGCACCCTCTTGCAGCGTGTCTCCATAAGCGGACGGCAGTTGCGAGAACAGATTGAGTCGGCGGTGACCAGGTATATTGATTGCGGCCCAACAGGAGAACGACGGGGCACAGGAGGAAGATAACTGTCGGAAGAGCGTATGCTAAATAGAAGCCAACGAACTAACCAAACCAAATTCAGATAGCAATTAGTGAGGATAATAATTTTATTACCCTCTCAGAATATGTCATCCCAACTCGACCAACAAATCCTCCAATGCTAATGAAGAGATAAAAATACTGGGGGGAAGATAAGGTAAGGTTGGCGTAATTCTCATATGCCCATACATAGAAACAGAGTTCGGGTTTACCTACCATGTACACTCTCGATATAGTTAAAGCTGGATCGACAATCACCCGTTCGCCGTTCTTGGTTGTCATAACATACATCTTTTTGTGCCGACACTGTTCTGCAACCAAGGGAGAGATATTGGACTTGAACAGTCCAGTACCTGTACCAAAAGACTGTTCATCTATGGGTAATTATACAGTGCGCTTGGGACGCACCGAGGCCCATGATAATTAACGCAATAACGAACGCACCTACCGCATTCCTTTGCTCAATCACTCCAGGAATGGCGGGGATGATCAGGATGATATGTCCAATGAGAGCGACAAATACAGCAACACATATTGTCTTGTAGCGACCCCAATAGCCATCAGCAACCCATGCACCTAGCAAGGGTGTCACATAACACCTGTTATATCATGAATGAGCAACGAAAACTGTGCGTTATACAAGGAATGATATACCAGAACTGATAGAATGTGGTAAGACCAGTAGAAGCTCGTTGACCCATGCCAAAAGCACCTGCGACGTGGTTGGCACCGCCAGCTCCAGTGCGTGAGCCCTGAGGAAGGGGTTGTTGGATAAAGTTGGTCTACATTCTCTAATGTATCAGGTGCAGCATAAAATAAACCCGTACAAACTCACAAAGACAGCACTGGAACCATAGAACTGAGCCACGTCAAAAAGCTGGAATTCCATTTCTGCATAAAAACTCACAGAAAAACGCTCGGCCAGCTCCACAGCGGCGATTGCTATATGGCGCTCAGGAACCCCAATAATATCGGATCAACCCCACTTACTGTACGCCGTCCACGGAATTTTATCAGCCACACGTCTCAACGTCGCCCTCTCTTCTTCAGTAGGGAGTTCTGGCCCATCAGGAACACTTTCCAAATCCTCGTCCTCGTCCAATGAGTTACTAGAATCCTGCTTGCTTTTTTCATGAACAGCGCAGACCTCCTGTGTACAATTTGTCGCCATTGTCGGCCTATCGCCGAGCCAGGCCTCAGGGGCATTGCCTTGTACTCCAGAAGAACTGCCGTTATGCTGGGAAGCTGCCATAGGCCACAATAGTCCGGAAGATAGAGAAATAACCGAGAAAAGGGGGGAAAGAGAAGACCTCGCGTGGGATTGTGTAGGGTACCGTAGCTCGGCTTATATCATACCACTGGTAGCCATCCGGGTTTACAAGAAGTGAATATTTCGGCAGAAGCTCACTGAAAAATAGCCAGAAATTCGGCGCGTGTACATACTATGGCCTTTGTCAGGGGTGCCATACCAAATTTAGCCCGGAGGCGACGGAATCGACTTGGTTGGTTCTAAAATCGTCTAGTCGAGAATCTCCTACTGAGCCTTCGGGAGTTCGGTGGACATATTTGGGTATAGGCTATACATGTGACAGACTCCGAGTTCCCATTGATCGGAAATTTTCCCTTCTATAAGCTAGGAACAAATTGCCAAAATATTGGTTTTACAGAGGTATTCAAACAACAAAAAGTGGCATATTACAAGAATACATGCTCAACAACTGCCACGATGAGCTGTTTCGTCAGTAATTTGGGTTTTAGCTGTTTGCCTTACGAAGACGAAGCTCTACGGCCCTACAGCTCCAATTCGGATTCAATCCAACCATTCTCATCCATGAAGGTGCTTCGAGCATGATATCGAGGCATCTTTAATGAGCGCAGTTTTTAGTTATTGATGACAAGTGTGCGACTGAATAATTGTCAGCACCATTGCATCGGTCTCTACAGCCCCGCCAGCACCACCACTTTACGACATACGGTCTACTACTTGGGCACTCTTCGTGTGAATTAAAGAACAAATCGAGCACCATGCGGCGCAGGTCTCCAGCGGTACTTCACTGTGACGGAGTATCAAATACTCACCAGGCTTATATCCGAAAATAGCTCAGCACCATTTGCTTGTAATCGCTTCGATTTATGGAGTCCGATTCAGAATCCTTCCCAGAGCCACTTGCCGGGTGAAATATGCCGTAGTCAAGAGATGTTATAGATCACAGCAGCATAGTTTTAGAAGAGAGAAAACTGTATCTAATAATACTCAACTAGTAGAGTGTTTGTAGGTTGGAAGCTAGGGTTTCTCTTGTGCATTATTTGAGGGGTGGGTACAAAGCAGCTCCCTTCCCAGGCACTAGTCACACGAGACCTATTGGATAAGGAACATCTACCTACCGGAATAGCAAACAGTTCCTAATAGGTAAGCCGTCAGCTATATTTGTGTTTGTTGGGCTGCAGTCACGGCTTTGGCCGAATCTTCCGCCTATAGATGACTCTGAATTATCGTCAAATCGAAGCAGCGGTGAAGTAGTTGGTCGTTAATAACATTAATCATTAGCTATCTGTTTCCTGTCCGTGTGACGGTTCCCTATAGAATATTGCATCCTGATATCCAGATGCCCCCAAGGACGTGAATTCTCACTGTAACAAAGGAACCGTACATACAAGCGACGCGCCAAGATTTTTGACCTTTGATGTCTCGACGTTCAATCCTCGAACTATATGGTCGAAGTTGAGAGACCGTATCCATGAGGGGTGGCATAAAACACGTTAGGACAAAATGATGACGAGATGAAGAAACACATCCGGGACCACCGACGGACACACCAACAATCAAACATCAGCCCATGAGGTAGAGTAAGAGTTGCAAAGTACGTACAGTGCACGCCTGTCGTTGGACGTTGAATATTGAGTGCTAAACGATTCTTTGAGCTTAAGAAAGTGGGGCGGGATGAGACTTGCTACATTTTGTAATTGTACCATCAGATTCTTCAGACTCTTAATCCCGTTATCTAACCCCTGTGAGATCCCGTGCTGCTGGAAGTCCTGCATATAGGCGCAAGGAGCTGGCGCAAATACTCCCTTGGGGGTTAGCTGATCACCAATGCTTCAAGTACTATGTGGTGCTTTTTATCAATGTAGCAATACCCTAAGGGAGGTTGCCAGAGTTAGAGATCCAAAGCCTTCAACCCCGACCTCCTCTGGTTTCGCACTGCGCAACTATATAACAAGTCCATAAAGTTTGTTCCACGGCCATAGTATTTGGGCGTGGTGTAGCCCTGGGCTTACTACAATCCCTCCATTATATGTGCATATATATAGATCGGTACCTGAACACATGGACCGCGTAGTTATATCCCTTTTGATGTAAGGGTTATAACTGGCGGTCTGTGTGGGCATACTCACACGTCGTTGATCATTCTATCTTACTGGGCCAGCGTCGGCCAATGTCTCTTTCCAAAGAAATGTTAACCTTTCGCAACTTGGCCTAGGCATTGGAAGATACAGGATAGCGCCTGCTAGGAACGACCAGCACTGAGGTTTTGATGAAATAAGTCCTTTCGGCACTACATGCTCACTGGACGAAACTTGAATATACGACCGAAATTGAAACTCAAATTGGCGCACCCGGCGAGTGACGCTGAGTTTGTGTGTCTTTACAGGACAGGTCCAGCGACTACATGATAAGCAGTTACGGCCGTCTTCAGACTGTGCACTGGAGAAAACGGGGAGTGGGTTCACCCATGCCCATGGCCAGGAAAAAGAGCAGGGTGAAATCGCCCAACTAATATTTTTGTGTCCTCTATGTATGTTATCCCCTGTTATCCATTCGTTGCTCGCATCGGATAAGCCCACTCACGGATATAGGTCGATGTAGATTGACGTGGGAAAACTAAGAGTTGGCGCGTAACTGAATAACAGAAGCTGGCAACGAGGCATTCCAGAGCCACCTTGGAAGTGATGGACACCAATGTGCGTGCTGATAAGCGATTGATACATATGGATTATGCACAAGGGCCCTACCCTGGATGCATAAACTCTATATATAGTTCGAGGCACTTGTGAGAGAATATTGGTTGTTCTGGCTCTGCCAAGAATGCTATCGCACTGGCAGCTGGGGGGGGTCACTAGCCATAACTCATTGCAGAAGGAAATTTATTGAAACCCATAACGATCAATAACATCAGAATAATAATCGAATTAAAATCGGATCACTACGCCTTCTTTGGGTCTTGCATCTGGCCGTCGGCCAAGTTATTCAACCGATCTTCATCGATATCCAGGCGATACACGGAGAGCCAGAAGATGATACCAGCAATAAGAGCAAGAACACCCATAACGCCGTAGTTCCACACAAGCAGGGGATCGGCAGAGAGCGCTGTGAGAAGATCATGTTAGTGGCCATTGTATACTTGAATACACAATATGGGAAGCATGACGACGTACAGACAAAGGCTTCACCCAGAGCGGAAGCAAGAGCCGACATGAATAGGAAGACAGCCATAACCAACGACCTCATATTCTTTGGTGCTTTGGTGAAAGCGTACTCTAGACCTGTGATCGAGGCGAAGATCTCGCTAAATGCAATTAATACATAGCTGCAAGTTTGCGGACGGCGTTAATATCAAAGATCTATCAATATCACCAAGGGGACTCACGATCCAGTCTGAATCCAGACGTTTAGCGAAGTTGGCGGGCATTCGGGAGAAGCCGCGTGGTTTCCGCATGAGCTAGTCTTGTAGATGTAGTGCTGGACGACGGCCGCCCACACCATTGCAGTAGCCCCAGTGAAGAATCCAAGAGTAATCTTCTTGAGCGCGCTGAAGTTGAGGCCAGCGCGGCGGAGAGCGGGATAGAACTACATGATCAAGGGTCAAACATTTATTGCAGATGAGGTTGAAAAGGTAACTCACGAACAGATCGCAAATAGGAATAAAAATGATGAGAGCCAAAGGGTCTAGATTGGAAAGGACATCATTAGGTAGGCCGTGGGTGTCCATGACGGCAGCCTGAGAGGTTAAGTTGTTATTCAGCTGGTTGTATGTGAGCCCTAGAGCCAAGAATGTCAATCATTGAGACCATGCGACATTGGAGGTGGCTCACAGTAGATCGGGAACCAGCAGAATACAGTACAGGCTTTCAGCCCACGCCTGACTTCCTCTACCCAATTATCATCGAATGTCATCCACGCGGGTTTCTGTCCCTGGTAATTGCTTGGCTTCGCATTCTCCCAGAAGTCTGGGGCAGTCAGGTTCTTGTAGCATCTGTATGGATTTAAGCTCCAGCGCCCTTTGGCAGCGTACTTCCACAAGCGGAGGGCAGTCGCGAGAACAGACCCAGTCGGTGGTGACCGGATATAACGGTTGCGGCCCAGGAAGAGAATGATGGGACATAAGAGGAAGATAACTGTCGGAAGGGTGTACGCCAGGTAAAAGCCGACAAACTATTCAAACCAGTTCAGAAATAGGCATACGTGTGGAGCTCAAGTGACAATTTTACCCTCTCAGAGTATGTCATCCCAATTTGACCAACGAGGGCACCGACGTTGATGAAAAGATAGAAATACTAGAAGGTATATATTTAGTACAATCATGTTCCTTGGGCAGAAGGAACGACCAACCATATAAATTCTCGATATTGTCAAGGTTGGGTCTACGATTACCCGTTCGCCATCTTTTGTCGTGATAACATACATCTTCCTGCGCTGGCATTGCTCCGCAACCAGAGGAGAGATGTTTGCCTTGAATAACCCAGTACCTTGATCAAAGGTGTTCATTTATATACATCCACAATGCGAGCGTGGGACATACCGAGACCTGTGATAACCAATGCAATAACGAAGGCACCTATTGCACTCTTCTGTTCAATGATGCCAGGGATGGCGGGAATAATAAGAATGATGTGGCCAACGAGTGCGATAAATACGGCGACGCATATAGTCTTGTAGCGGCCCCAGTAGGTATCGGCAATCCATGCACCCAACAATGGCGTCACATAGCACCTGGAGCATCACTTGTTGAGCAAAGGAAGTCCGGCCGGTGAGAGAATGATGTACCAAAATTGGTAGAATGTAGTGAGACCAGTAGATGCCCGTTGGCCCATTCCCAAAGCTCCTGCAACGTGGTCCATACCAGCGGCTCCTGTGCGTGAGCCCGCGGGAAGGGGTTGTTGGATGAAGTTGGTCTATACCCCATTTTTGTGTCAGATGCAACAATCAAAGCAGTAACCGTGTGGAACTCACGAAGACAACACTAGAGCCGTAAAACTGAGAGGTGTCAGATAGTCTAGTATCTTCTTTCGGTGTTAGTACTCACAGAGAAACGTTCGGCCAATTCGATAACGGCAATCGCTGGATGGAGTTGAGATATCTGATAGGTTTAGACGAATCCACTCACTATACGCAGCCCATGGAATTTTATCAGCCACGCGTCTCAGCGTTGCCCTTTCTTCTTCGGTAGGGTACTCCAGCCCATCGTGAACGCCGTCCAAATCTTGGTCAGCGTCCGAAGTAGTCTGGGAATCCAGGGCTCGTTTCTCATCAACAACCTCGATCTCCCTGCTTGTATCTGTCGCTACAGCTGGCTTATCGTCTTGCTGGACCACAGGAGCACTATCGTGCTGTATCGCAGGGGCGCTCTCTTCGGACTGTACCGCGGCCATCTTTCACGATCTCTCGAAAAGCGAGATGGGTGACCGGAGAAAGTGTGAAGAGGTTGAGGGGGAGAGAAGGATCTCGCGTGGGATTGGGGCGGTTCAATGGCTCAACTTATATTGCACGTACCTACCCACCCACAAGAGTGGCTCGCTTGACAGAAGCCAATTAAAAAAATAGCCACAATTTGGATGCATGTGCTTGACATATGTTTTGGCAGGGGTGACATATCAAAAATAGATTCATTAGGGAAAGGGGGTTGGTTATAGAATGGTATCGTACCCAATTGAACTATGTGCCAGTTAAATCCGGTTTCCCAGGCCGGTATCGTTATCGGAGGGGAAAGAGAATTGCTTGGGATGCATTATCAAGAAGCGCAAAACGAACGACGATCCTGAGGTCTTCAAAAATCGCTAGGCGGTGGATGCCGACTTGTTGGGGGTATGAGATTGTTGCTCCGTTGTTGATTGTGCCGTGGTTCCTGAGGGATCCTGGCCTGGTCAGCGGTTGAATACATGTGCCAGTTCCACAGGCATGCGTAGCCTGTCTATTTTTAGACTGCATGTTATCCACCACCTCATTCTCCTGCCAACCCATGGGAGGCCATGAGGCGCATCCCCCCCTGACGTGTTGATGAGTCAGGGTTCGCTTGGCGTTTCCTGATGCCATGGCGCCGATATATACAATATATCTGCTGAAGGGGACAGCTCGGCTACCAGTAGTAACAAAAAGAGGTAGCATCAAATCGCCAAAGAGGATATCTTTGCATAAGTGCGGATAAATCAGATATGGAGGATTGGGTAACCAGCAGTCGCGCCCAGTATCTACAATCGAACAATGTGTCAGTTGATGTAGACAATGATAACGGGGTAATGTGTGGGTATAACTCCCCGCGGATGGCTCATGGGATGAAAAAAAAATTGTGCATGCTTCTGATAGATTAGGTCAATCTGATACTAAGATGGTAGGGGGGGTTCGGGAAGAATAGAAGCAACACTCTGCATCACCGAGTCGAAAGTAAAATAAGAATTTTGGCGGTGTGCACAGAGAATCACCACGGGCCTAATTTGAGGGCCTGGGAAAAGAGCGGCTGAGATATGGTCCGACCGGCTTCAGGAGGAAAAGAAGAACCATACCCAGCTGGACCACCAAGTCTGAACTCGGTGAGCCCAACTATGTCCTACTCCGCTCGTATTTCTCCAGCTCCCTTAACAACCACTCATGCCCATCCGTAAACATGTAAGATGCCGCGGTGACTATGTAGCCTATTCCCAGTTGGAAGAAATGGACATAGAAGCCAAACATGGCGACACCCTTGACGGCCCAAAAGCCCCAGCCAAAAGCCCAGGAGGCGAGGGGGATGATGATTTTATAGGCAGCGTAAAAGGTGATGAGGGTTGCGAGGAAAATTCGTGATAGTCGATGGAAGTAACTTGTGGCGATGAGCACGGCAAGTATGCTGATCTGGATGCTGAGTGCATATTCTCCAATTATCGGCAAAGGCGAGAAAGCCATCGCGACAGAGTTGTTTGGAGGGGCCACATCGTCACGGTCACCCCAGGTCACTTCATTGCTGCGGTCACGTCTCTTTGTTCGGGCCGGCAATAGCCGATCCAGACGTGATGGGGCCGCCTTTTCCCTCCCTGGCTTTTGTCTCGACGGAAATGCCAACGGCTATTGCGTCCTGACCCTGGGTTGTTAGAGTCGAGCTCTGACACTACTAGCCACCCACTGTACAAATAATCTCACCTCCTGTTCGGACCTCCTTTCCTAGCGCTTCGGCGATCGATCCACCCAACTATAACATGTTAACGACCCATGTGGTCCATTACATGAAACGGCTCAAAAGTGCAATCACGAACTTGATGCATTGCAAGACATCCATGCCTCTAACCTCTTACGTCTTCCTCGGAACTAAAAAAAGGACCACGAGCCTGTTAGCCATCGATGACCCGCATACGGTAGGCCAGAACTCCACGGTTCGTTTCAATTTTCACGCGCGAGTGATGGGTCTCACAGGCGCCAGTTCCCACAGTCCCCACAGTCGACGTCCATCGACCAGCTACTCAAGCCACCATGACAACACGCACACCTCGTATTAACCAGAATAGAGTAAGAACAACCATGGCTAGCTTATGACGAAGACTAGTAACTGACTATTAGCTGTGGCCTAAGTATCTTTAAGACTTTAAATAATGTATTCTCTGTCGTGTAGCTCCTACTATTATGCGAGACCATTATCCCCCAGGGAAGCTTCATCATCAGAATATAACTCCATGTCAGAGTCTCCAAGTTGAAGGGTGACATCTTTGTCAAGTCCGAGCTTTTGGCAAACGACACCACACTTATGATCACCAACAAAAGATCTGATACCTCTCATACCGAAGTCACCAATGCCAGAATTCCTATAAAGAATGCAAACCAATTAAATTTTGTTTGAGTTAAAACAGGCCAAGAACTAAGATAGACCTACCCATTAGACGTGTGTGTCATCAGGTCAAACAGAATCAAACCATCATGGCTGTCAACAAGCCCTGGACTCCCTGTTGATAGGTTATCATACTTTAATGACGTGAATCGAGAGTAAGAAAAAAATCACTACATACCCTGGATATCTGCAAAAACCAAAGTTTTATTACTATGTCCATATGCAAAATGTGCAAATGCATAGACAGTGGAACTTTTGAGGTCCACACCGTTTGAGGGGTGAGTGAGTGTACCACTGAAATGTTGGATGAACTTTGAGCGCTGCCTCTCAACAAGCCACATAATGCCTTCATCTTCAGATGAATACACGGGAATACCAGATGCAATACTCGGTTCCCCATCAGTTCTTTCCTGGAGTAGAAATGCATCGGCAATCATAATATCTAGAACAATCAATTCAGTCTAAACCACAACTGTTGACTAATATCGCAATACTCACATTGATCAACAGCAACCCCGATTTGAGCACAATGACTGTAAAAGGCACTGAGGAACCACTTTGCCTGGCGAAGTCTCGAACATTCAGCCTTGATCTGAGCATTATGATGGATGACCATATCGCCACCACAAATGATTTCATCTTCAGAAGGTGGATTGGCTGGGTTGTCACTTATACGAAAAAACCGCTTTGCAACGAATTCGACCTCTCCACCCACATCCAAAATGAGAATAAGCTACAAAAAAAGGCTTATTATCCAAGTCCTAACCCCGCTATAGCAGATATCAATGACAATCATACCTGATATGCATTCTTCATTGTTCCCTTTGCAAATGGTGTGTCTTGTATGTAGCCTGTGAACAGTTCAGGGAGGGTCATAAAATTTGTCTGGCTAGTTGTATTGTTGGCCATGCAAATCATCTTGTCAAAGTTGACTTTTGAAGACTTGTGTATTGGCTTAGAAAGATGATTTGCAGGAAGTGGTTTAAACATAGAGGAAATCTGGCGGCGATGTGATCCGGTGCCTACCAGAAAGCATAACATCAATAATACATACAATATGGATGATAGCTTGAAGGGTTGGAACATACCTGTTGATATACGGGGCTGCTTAGAGATACGATCCTGTTCATCAGATGCTGAGTCTCTGCGTGGACGGCGGCGAGATGATCGGACAAATGAGTTGACATCAATGACCTCAATATCACTATCATTGGCATCGTGGGAGCTCTCGCCCTCACACCGCTTATTATACTAGACATAAAAAAAGTCAGATCACAGGCTATGATATAGTATAGAATATCTCTTACCTGATCAAACTGAATGAATAACTCAAAACAAATTACTGGAACACGCTGTTTCCCCAAGTATCGAAATTGTAGTGGTAGAGTTTGTTGTGGGCGGCCAGGAGGGTAATAATACTTGATAAATTCTGCAATGGTCACAGATGAAGTTCCATCTTCAAGTAGACTGTTTGGGTGCAAGCGAAGGGAAACCTCATCAATGAGGAGTGGACTTGGAGTTTTGGGATTCTTTGTCCACTCAACATTCAGTGTCTGGAGAATATCTGATTTCACATCTAATTACTTATGAGTACTATTATTTCAGTGTAATAAAATTGCTGACATACCTGGAAGGTAAGTAGATTGTGGATAGCGCTTAGATCCAGTACCAAGTGAGGGATCAGGTTTATTTGCCTTATTACCTCGTCGGAACTTTATGGGTAAATCAGAAAAATATTAAATGTGGTTTCAAGACAAGAGGATAAGAGCTTACCAGCCAGCATATATGAGCATGAGGTGCAGTAACTGGTGCGATGGCTTGCTCATGTTGACGAAGTTCAGCTGTGGTCATACCAGTCGTTGCTACTGGGGTTCCCTGAGCAAATGATCCTCATAGTCGCAGACGTGCCTGGAGCTTCGCTGTACGTTGGGCTTGTGCATCGGTGACTTCCTGTAATGCAGGCAGAGTGCTATATGCAATTGCTGTAGAGATAGCTAATATCAGAAATTAATTTGGTGATCTGATAATTATAAGACTCACACGAAGGGTGTGCACCACCACTAATAGCCCCAGTAAGAGTACTAGCAGTATCAGCGCAGATAGTGCTCTCGCAGAGCTGCATGCCACCAAATGCCTTGTCCATGTTGCGAAAGGACTTGCTACAAATTATGCACTGTGGCCATTTCTGTGAAGTATCCATCAAAGTCACTCTCAATATACGAGCACTGAGCTATTTCAATCCTTACCTGAATGTCCATGTACTCAGGTGAGCCGATTGCATGAGGAGCAAGAAGTTTACACTTTGAACATGTTGACGGCATTGAAGCTACAAGAAGTGGAAAATTCTTTCCACAACTGTCGCATTCAGGCATACTAGCAGAGCTCATAATGAGGCTTGAGATTTGAGAAGCAATAAATAATTGTGTAAAAGAGTGGAGAGGATGCAGATACTTGTTAGCTATTGACCGAAGTACTGTATCCCAGCTTTTATACTAGCTACCAGTAGGGAACTTAGAAATCTCAAAAGTGCGAGCTAGCTCTTTCGGACTTGGGTCCGAGATTGTTTACTACCTACCTGGAGCTCTGGCTGGTGGGATCTAATGACTTTGAAACAGTTCACTGAGCTTGGCAGGAAGGTTACTCATCTAATTACCTTTCAGACCCTACATTAGTCAAGATATGATATTATTTAGGTATAATAATTCAGTTCGGGTTACTATTGCAGGTCACCTGTCTACAAGGGAAAGCAGAAATAAACTTGTTGAGTCAATAGTAGCTCAGGTATTTTGTACCAAGTTTGTGCGATGAAAAACTTAAGTTGATTTTGAGTCATTCATGGCTCGGATATCTCGCACCGGTTTGTACAATGAAAAACTCCAGTTGATTTTGAATCACTCGTGGCTCGGATATCTCGCACCGGTTTGTACAATGAAAAACTCCAGTTGATTTTGAATCACTCGTGGCTCGGATATCTCGCACCGGTTTGTACAATGAAAAACTCCAGTTGATTTTGAGTCAGTAATAGCTCAGGTATCTTGCGCCAATTTCATGCAATGAAAAGCTTGAGTTGATTTTGGATCATTAGTCACTCGGGTATCTTGCACCGATTTCATGCAATGAAAAGCTTGAGTTGGTTTTGAGTCATTAGTCACTCAGGTATCTCGCACCGAGTTTGCGACATGAAAGGCAAAGCTGATTCCCGAGTCTGCAGCTCAGGTATTCTGTGCCGAGCTGTACCATGAAGAGTTGCACGGACCAGCTCTGAATCGTGTAAAAAGCTTCCCTCATGACTCTACAAGTCCAACAGTTGACTAGGTCCCCAGTGTTGACTGCAACCACATCATCTTTTCCTCATATGCCCAACCGATCTGGAAAAAATGGTACAGGGGTGAAAGACTGTGTGTTACCTTAGTATTGATACCACTAGTATCTAATTTGCTTATTGATTTTGCATAGATCCACCTGACAACGTCCTTCACAAATACCTTCTTGAACTTGCTGTACTTCCACTCACCGTGGAGCAGAAACTCGATCGGCTTCGGATAAACCTTAATTTAGATATTGGGTATGTTCAGCATTTGTGTCGTCTATTTCTTTATTACTCAAGGAATTATTCCAGAAAAAGCAAGTTCTTCCAGCTTCAGAGCAAATTCAAGATTCCCAGTATCAGGCGACCCAGATTATCACCCCAGGAAATTCAAGCGGCAGTTATTGAAGAGGTTGCGAAGGATGTGGTACATGCAAATGGTCCGGTTGCTATCAAAGGGAAGCTTCAAAACAAGTTAGTCCTTGTACCAAGGTATATCACTAATCTCAATGGTGTGACAATATTTGCTGACACATTGATAAGGAATCGTATTCGCCAGATAATGCAGGCCATTGCACCTGAAGGTTTTGATCTTCGGTACCCCGGTCGGGAAGTGCAACGGATCAAAAGACAGCCGCTCCAATCCGTTGGTCCATTCCGGGAGATCTCTGCTGATGGGCATGAGAAGCTCAATGCTCAAGCTCTTCAGATGGGAGGTCTAGGTCTTCCAATTTACGGATATAGGGATAAATGGTCTGGGATGATTTTGAAGCTCTGTGTACTTCCAGACGCTCGAAAGGCATCGGCTCTGGGTCACGTATTTCTGGACCTGGTTTCAGAGATTGGCGGTTGGCATTTCCTCCTTGCTGATAGTAAATTCTTAGCTCATCACAATACTCAACAGGAATTCCCATACAGATGACGACTGATAAAGGACCTGAAACTGGATGGCAAATGAGCATTCAGACAACGTTTCGGTGAGTTGGGGTTTTGTTTTGTTTTGCTCATATTCGAACAAATACTCATGTTGACAAACCTCAGTGAAATTTGTGCTCCGGACATTGATCCTGATGTATATCCCCCATTTGTCCGAGTTAAATCTGTCAGGAACATCGTTATTGAATCGTTCTGGAGATGGCTGCACGAGAAACTAGGTGGGAATTTGAAGGAAGAAATCTTCCGAGGCAAGCTCGAGTACTTTTTTCAGGAGCATAATAGCCAACATCAGTGAGTAGACTTTATATGACGTTGTTGTAATTATAGCTCAACGTATTTCTATACAGCATGCTCTTTTACTGGATATTCGTTCCTATAGTGCAGGGTGCACTCGATGAATATGCTACATGGTGGAACCAGCATCGGGTCCGCAAGCAGAATGCCAAAGTGTTACCTTCCGGGCATATCCCCGGTGACGCACTCGAGAACTGCATGCTCTTAGGTGGTCGCAACTACTTAATAAAGGTACCCGAGAATATTTTGTCTGACACATGTGCCGTTTTGAGCGAAGAGGTTGGCTCACGGAATGAGAACCTGGGCTGGTTTGATGATCGGTTTGCTCGGCTGGCTGAGATGGCGTATGCAGGGATTGGTAAACCACACATTTCTCTTCAGAATGCTTGGGCGGTCTTCTTGCAGATGGCATTGGCGCTTTCGGCTTGAAGGCTTCAATGTATATGACCAATTGGACTATCTATCTCTTATCATATGATTAGCAGTAGTTACAACTTACTGGTCTATGGTGTTGCCTAGGAATGTCCTTACAAGCTACTAGCTAGTCGTGGTCATTATTACTCTATTCTGGTTAATACGAGGTGTGCGTGTTGTCATGGTGGCTTGAGTAGCTGGTCGATGGACGTCGACTGTGGGGACTGTGGGAACTGGCGCCTGTGAGACCCATCACTCGCGCGTGAAAATTGAAACGAACCGTGGAGTTCTGGCCTACCGTACCCGCAAGGCTCTCCACGCTAAGCCCAGTGGAGTACGGCAACGATATTTTTAATTACTTGGGCTCCCCACTATCGCCATGATCCTTGCATTATAAAACGCCGCTGTATGAGTTCCTGCGAGTTCCTGCCAATTCCTCAGTCCATTCCTCCCAAATGGCGGGCATCCACATTGACGACCCAGCTCTCGTCGCTCTAAGTGAAACCGAGAAGCACGAGAAGCTAGACCAGGCATCACATACGGATGAGAGTGTCGAGGCGGATGATCCCGTCCACGCGGGTTTGGAATTTCCCACAGACGAAGAACGCATTGTTCTGCGTCGGGTCGCTGATTCTTTGCCCTGGAGCGCCTATTGTAAGTTTATGCACCTACCTCCCCCTGTTCTTCCAGGATATAGAACTTCTTGTAGTGATCGCCTTTGTGGAGCTCGCCGAAAGATTCTCTGTAAGTTGACTCCGACAATTCGAGCTAAATCTGACTATTGCACCCAGTTCTATGGCTCTTCGGTCGTTTTCGTGCGTAATCGTCAAACGAAGCTTACCTACCTCGAATAACAATTCTTCTCCCAGACCAACTTTATACAACAAAACCTTCCCCCTGGCTCACACACTGGCGCAGGAGGCGCAGCTGGACAATCTGGAGCCCTCAACCTTGGTCAACGCACTGCAACTGGCATGACTACATTCTATCAATTTTGGTATACACTACCCTATCGCTCTCGACAATCCACTCCATACTCACTCTGAATTCCACTCAGGTGTTACGTCACTCCGCTTCTTGGAGCTTACATTGCAGACACTCGCTGGGGCCGCTTCAAAACCGTTTGCATCGCTGTCGCCGTTGCCCTCATCGGACATATTATTTTAATTGTCGCTGCAGTCCCTGGTGTTATCGAGAAGAAGAGCGCTTTGGGCGCTTTTGTTGTTGGGATGATCGTCACAGGCTTTGGTACGTAACCTCTATTGCATTGCACCGGTCACATCAGCAATAACACAAAGGATGCAGGGACCGGACTTTTCAAATCCAACATCTCTCCACTGATCGCAGAGCAATATAAGCGAACCAAGCTCTTTGTTGTCACCACGAGGAACGGCGAAAGGGTCATAGTGGATCCATCTTTAACAATTGCCAGGATGTACATGGTAGGAATATTTACACCTTTCTCAGACAAACCCTTAGAAGCGCTAACTCTGGTAGTATTTCTATCTATTTATCAATATCGGAGCTGTTGTAGGTCAAATTAGTATGGCATACGCGGAAAAGGTGCGTAATACACTATCCACTTTGATGTTGCCATTTCATAACCACGCATATAGTATGTTGGATTCTGGCTCGCCTACACACTCCCCACCATTGTCTTCCTCTGCTGCCCGTTAGTTCTCTATATTGGCCGCAATCGGTATGTACGGACACCGCCCACCGGCTCCGTCTTTTCCACTGCACTCCGACTCTGGAAGTATTCCGCGCGAGGTAGATGGAGCATTAATCCAATCAAAACCTGGCGCAACCTTCGAGCCGATGATTTCTGGGAAAACTCCAAGCCCAGCAATCTTCACGAGAGCGAGAGGCCAACATGGATGACTTTCGATGATCGATGGGTGGATGAAGTTAGAAGAGGGTTCAAAGCATGCGCTGTGTTTTGCTGGTTCCCGTTATATTGTGAGGGTGTCTTCCTCTGATGGTGCTTACCTCTGTGACTCATTGAATCGATATGCAGGGCTTACTTACAACCAAATTAACAATAATCTGCTGTCGCAGGCGGCCACAATGTCCACCCATGGGGTTCCCAATGACGTTTTGTCCAACCTTGACCCCATTGCACTTATAATCTTCATTCCAATTTGCGACCTTCTTGTAAGCGACCATCCTGAAAATCATCTCTATGGTCCTAATATGAGTGTGTGCGACAGATATATCCAGGATTGCGAAGGATGGGACTAAGATTTACTGCTCTCAAGAGGATCACCGGTGGATTTGCTACGGGTAGCGTGACCCCTTACAGATTGCGACAATTTCTCACCTAACTCCCCAGGTGCTATGGCAATGGTTTGGGCTGCCGGTGCGTTCATTATATTCATTTCCAATTGCTAGCCTGATCGTATTTTGTAATGAAAAGTGCTCCAACACTACATCTATAAGGCAAGTTCCCGTCGTTTTCTAAGCTGAGGCATGTCCAGCTGATTGTTAAGGAAGACCAATCCTTGCCACTATTCGGCTGCGACATGTAAAGACGCAGGCGGTGTTGCTCTCGTTTCCCCTCTTAACGTCTGGATACAATCAGGATCGTGAGTGGCTGGCACACCATGACTAGAATTGAGTTATGGACCGGACTGATGGCCCAACTTCCCCATTCATCAGATATCTTCTAATCGCATTTAGCGAAATTTTCGCTTCAATCACTGGCTTGGAGTACGCATTTACCAAGGCGCCGAAGAACATGCGGTCTCTCGTCATGGCTGTATTTTTATTCACACAGGCACTGGCGTCTGCCCTGGCAGAAGCTTTCGTTGGTGAGTGCTGTTTTGT
The DNA here is from genome assembly GCA_004296355.1 of Lepiota venenata. Lineage (NCBI taxonomy): Eukaryota > Fungi > Basidiomycota > Agaricomycetes > Agaricales > Agaricaceae > Lepiota > Lepiota venenata. The sequence goes on from RCFS01000004.1 coordinate 2,152,612, forward strand.
GTCCCTGGACACCACATGGAACTGACGTGTGGTGATGCTTGTTCCAGCTTTATCGGAGGATCCATTATTGGTATGGAATTATGGGGTTATGGCCGCATTGGCAGGTGTTGCGTGCGTCCTGTTCTGGATCTCAGTGAGGCGACTCGATAGGGACGAAGACCGGTTGAACAATCTGAGTGAGGGACATTTTGGGAGGCGGGACGCGAAAGCATGATATATGCATATGGGGTCAGGTTTAAAATTGATAGCAGTAACTCTATATCCCTATAGTTTTCTCTGCTGACACTCTAGGCTTTGTTTTACTAGTACTGACTCCCAACTGGCCCAATTTAACCATCACTGCACATGACTAGGAACTATTGTCGAACCAGTTCCTTGATTCTATCACGGCGGACAAAGAGTGAATAGGGCGCCTATTTGCTCCACACCTCCACATGTGCACCGGCGAATGCTAATATGGGAAAAGGGAATCACAAAAGCAACCGCATTTAGTTGAGGATAATTGCCCGGCGTCTTCTTGCACTGGATGGGTTTAATTTTCTGCTGACAAAAGTGATAGAAGGCATTTGTGGATCCAATGGGCTGATGGGGTACAGATTTAAGCCGCGATCCAAGTACAACAGCCCACCCGAGTCAAATCTGGTAAGAATAGGTCTCAGCAACCTACAGCACTTGCCAGTAAAATTGCGCTTGGTTTCCACCTGGCTGTTACGATTGCCTTCCTGTGGAAACTTCGTTACACGCATTCAACTCCGAACGCTAGAGTAATCCTTCAATTCGGGAAATTGAAATGAGTAATGTCGAGGTTAACTTGTAAGGCCGGACAAGGCACGCCAGAGCATCAATCTCACCGTTGGTCATGCTGCGATCTAAAGGCATCAGCTTTATGTTCAGCAAGTTGGCTGGGCCTCTCCTGTTTCTTGTAGTCGCAGGTGGAATGTCTGCACCCTATCTCATTCCTTCCGGATTCTGTACTGGGGAGTATGTCTTGTAGTGGAGGGAGGGTATAATAGCTTACCGGTTGAATCTGATTGAACGGTTCTTTCAAATTTACCAGTTGCTTGAGGAACCACTAAGACATGACTACGGCCCAAGGGGCCACGACCATGGTGAATACAAGTGTTGCCACTGCCAAGCACCCTCGGCGCTCGCAGTTACGAATAGGCGCAGGTTCCTTCTTTCTCTACTCACCACTATGACAAGAGGTGGCTTTCGAGGCACAAACGAACTACTGATGCCGCGACTGAACAACTCCCGGAGCTTCTACACCTCGACCTCTAGGACCATTAGCAGTGGGACAGCAACTGTCGTATCCTATGATTACCCTCCTTCCAGTCCCGGCGCTTCCGAACCCCCAGAACACGCCATATCAGTCACGGCGACGCCCACTGTTGAACCGCATATCCTCCTCATCAATCCCGTTAGCCGGCAGTTGGACCAATTTGTACATACTTCCCAAGGTTTATCCCTCGCCGCCTTTGCTTGCTCCATGGTCACTTTCGGGACTACCTCGATATATCTCACCGAAGTCGGATTCGGACTGACGATGGTCCACCACGGTGTTCTTTGTTACAAACGCGCAAGGCAGATAAGAATGTGCACATCTGGCCGGTGGCCCCCAGAGACACTTCCTGCATCTTCGACCAAAGTCAATATTTTTGCCATGTGGTGCCTCACTGTCATATGGATAGCCGCGCTGGGTATCGTGAGCGCGTCCACCGCCGTTTTTTATGATGACTCGTCGAACCTGCAGTCTGAGGAGCGTAGAAATCGATCAATTGCGATACCGTTTGAACTCGGGTGTTTGGTCCTTGAAGTCTGTTTGATGGTGGTGCTTGGTTTGTGGTGCAAACGGGAGAGGCGGCTCTTGTTGGAGGAACTCGGGATTGAGAAGTAGTGGTGGCAACGGGCATGGATTGCATGGCGGAAGTCTTGGACAAGATTGGTTGGGGTCGGCATAGGAGTAGGGGGTTACTAGAGTGCGTGTGGTTGGATTTAGAAGATTGAAATGAATCGGTCTGAAGAGGTATTACGATCGTCGAAGGTTGCTTTCTGTTGGGCTAGAAGTTTACTTAGGTATGACTGGAGACTTATAGCCTTTGTATACCCATCTTGTGCTGTGTGCACGTATAGGTTTGATACATCAACAAGCCATTTTGTCAGATGCGGAGACTGCCTAATGAGCAATTCGTAACGAGTGTTTGGTTCTCATAGGATAGCTTATATGCCACATATACATAGGACCTTGGACACATCTATTACACCTTCATCCTGTGGGCTCAAATTGTGTAACCCGTCATTTACGGGGTGATTGGGTTTAACGCAGATAGGTCAGTCTGGACGGTACGTGGATTGTACGATGTAAAAGGACTAAGGTTATATGACCTGGGTAGAAAGAGTGGTTTGCTTAAACGAGGTTCAGTTGGCCATTCGCATCGACTTGGTAGGCTGCAGATGATAGTATATGTTATTAAAAGGAAGTTGAATCAGAACTACAAATTAGAACATTAGAATCCATTCGACCGACGACATCTGGGAACACCAAAGGGCCAACAAGTTGCACACGCCTCATGTATACTCGTGTAGCACTCCATGAAGGCCTCCCCGCTCTGAAGCTCCTCGCAAGATCCTCAATCCACCTCACCCAAGCCTCTAAATGGTTTAACCTATTCGGGCATCAGAAATTCGGCGACGAGCATCGTACGCGAGACCCCCATGACACGATCCTCGACAGCGCACCAGGGAGGGTACAGTTGGAGGTAAGACTGCTTATAAAGTGCGGGGCGACTGTGAGTGTGCAGACGTGTTTAATGCGAGAATCATCTTTCATCCACATGTAACTGGTGAAATGTATATGGTAAATTGCCGAGCATATACATAAAATACGTACAGGTAACCTAATAGCCACCCACTTTTGCAACAACAACGCCTAGGACTCAGCTTTCAACCATACAACTATTGTGGCCGAAAAAAATGATATTTTAGCTGTATTTCTTTTGGCCACCTCTAGTGACCCTTCCCTTCACGTGAAGGCCAATGCCCTACAGTCGCAGAAGGACGCTGCCGCGCTCGGAAGTGCGCAATACTAACCCGCTCATATTCTCTTCTGTATCGACGTGCAACGGATCTAAATGGTTACTTTTTCGCTCAAACGAAAAGCAAATCCGCGCGAGGTAGCAAGTCGAGATGGCGAGATCTTATCACGGGAGATGTGTAAGATGAACTGGGTGCGAAGTAATAGAGAACATCGACCCGGACAGGAGGCAATTCTAAGATAACACGCAGATGGTTCGGCGGAGCACCTGACCAGACCAATTGGTCGAAGACGACCTCTGCTATGTATCAGGCCGTCGGGGTGCCAGTCCACAAGGGTTTGATTAGACGTTCTTCCGCGGATATCGACCAGAAGTCATGTTGTGTTAACCATGCTCCGGCGATGAAGGACTACGCGCGTACCTCCATCCAACGGGTCAGCTGAACGAGTGCAAGCCTAATTTCTCCAAAGCCCCTGAACCACCATTACATACATACTTGGTCCCTTGCTCTTACCCTTCCTCCGTGTCCACCACTTCCCCAATCATTTTCTCATCTCTAATATCATAGTCGTGATTGGAACATCTGCTGTTGTCAAAGTGTCACATATAGAAGCCGCAGCTGAGAAAATATCCATATGCTTTGGACGGCAAATTTGGCTTTTAGCACCTGGGTTCGAGGGACCGTCTTCAGAGCTCCAGGAAGACATGGCATTGAGCAGCCTCAGCTTAGGAGTGTCAGTCTGATGTGTGCTTCCATGTACAGGTTCATGACAGCCCCTCCCACAATAAAATCGGCTGGACAGTGGAAATTGAATTTATAACTAAGCCCATTTGCCCAGTACCGTCTATCTAAAAATACTCTGTCGCCGAGAATATCTCCCTACTATGTACGTCTCTCTTGCGAATGCATGACACCCCTTCACCCCTCCAACTCATTTTCATGGTCCTCTTGAGTGTCACATCCATACAACAAGCCTGAATACAATTCTACAGGTGGGCAACATACCGTCAGCTCAAAGTAGATCAATGCATGCCCGTGGAATTACTGCGAACGGCCGTTGTGGATATTAATAGTGGCATTTCAAGAATTTCCTGATCTCCACCTTAACACCCAAGCTGTGAGGGGAATTTCTTTATAGCTATTGCTCCAAGAGATGAAATACGGCTTCCTCTAATGATCGCACCTGCTTATTACCAGACATTAGTCCCAAAAGAGGAAACTTGTTGTGTTACCAATATCACGTTTTTACTACGGGGACTAAATTATAGACCGAGCACCATGCAAGGAGTTCTGAATTCACAGTGAGTGTTTATCGTGTCCCATTGTATTGGGCTTGATTTGCAATAGCCAAGTTATGAGACTTCAATTACAAGGGTAATTGTATCAAGATATAGTGCGAGCCACACTCGATAAATCTACAAAGCCTGGGTTCAAGGTAAACAAGGGTCATCACAGTGAACTGCCAATCACTAGTATCGCAAACAGGCAATTCAGGATCGCTCTCAAAAATATAGCCGTTCGCATCGACGGGAACGGAGGAAAGGATAGTCCGCATATAACATAATGCGAAGCACTTTGGAAATAGAATACGGAGGTTTTCTCCGAAGGTGCTTGATTTCTAGGTTTCCATATTGGCCAGGGCCAGTAGGATTCCCTCCGCAAGTCAGAAAGTTAACTCAGAGAAGCTTGAGGAAATGAGTATATAAGCCACTTCACATTTGGGCATTTCCCTACAGCACCTTCAGCTCTACGAGTCTCAAGCTGTCAACTGTTTAGCACAACATGCATACTCAAGCCATCCTCAGCCGTTGTCTTTGCTGCCATTCGGTGAGGCACACGTCTTGCTCGGTTCAGTAAACGTGAGACTGACGCTGTGATTTACAGCCTCCGTTCACGGATTGCCCCAGGTAGTATGCTCTGCCACATATAAGGTTGTTTCGGGTGACACTTGCAACTCAATTGGCGCCAAGTTTGGAGTTAGCAGGTAGGTTCATATAACGGGATGTCATTAATTATCAAGTCTCACCGTCCACAGTCAAGCCATCATTAGCGCTAACCCAAGTGTCAATGCTGCTTGCACCAATTTATTCATCGGCGAAGTGAGACTTCTCCTAGTTAAGCAAGAATTCCGAATAATTTCTGACTACAATACCCGTACAGGCTCTGTGCATTCCTGCAACTTGTCTGAATTACACCGTGGTTGCGGGTGACACTTGCAACTCGATTGGAGCCAAATTTGGAGTGAGCGGGTAAGCTTGAATCATCGAACGTTGCGACTACCAAATTTCACTGTCTATGTATATAGCCAAACCATCATTACAGCCAACCCGGCTGTCAATGCTGCCTGCACGAACTTAGAGATTGGCGAGGTGAATCTTTAGGAACAGTGGTCAGGAGTTCTGCTAACTTGTCCGGATTAGGTCCTTTGCATCCCACTCTAAGGGGTTGTGAATATTCTGGAATCCGGTCTGTCCTCTGGTTGAAGGTTATCAAATAGAGGTGTATGATGTTTTGTCAATGAAGCATCTTGTCTGTAGTTTGTGTGTTGTATGTGATAATAAACTTGGATTGCTTTGGAAAACTTGAGAAGTCAGTGCATTACACTAAGCACGTTCAGTAAGAGTGAATCTCCCAAAAGGGATGAGCAACAGTACCCTAGACGAGAATGACAAAACATCAACATGTAATTATAGTTTTTAAAAACTTGGAGCAAAACAAAGGGAGGGTTTGATCAGTTTAGAGATATCCATATGCGTCGTATATGGTGCTGTACAAAATGCCCCCTCCCCGACGTACTTTGGTATATATCATGGGTTTGATCTTTGAAGTTATCTATCCACAGCAAGTTGCAATGAAGCTCAGCCCTATGCATTCAAGCTTCACTTCAGTTACACCAGAAGCATATTCTTACGCATAGTTGACAGAATAAGTATCCCAACTACCGCTTAGAGGGGCAGCGCATTAGGCATCGCATAAGGAGCCGATGCATTCTATTGGGAAATTAAATAATAAAAGACCTTCCGCTCAATCTGACAGATCGTTGAACGACAGTCATCAGCGAGAGGTATAATTCGGTTCAAAGTCAAAATTTAGGGGGTCGAGGTATGTTTAGTGAATGAATGACTTAGGAGGTTTGGGGCCACCAAATAGTAGGGGTGTCTCTTGGTTGGGAGCGCCAATAAGGTACTGAGGATGTTGACCAATGCCCTTGTTACAGTGATGGTAGTCTTTCCAAGAAGTATAGATCTCGTCGAAATACACTCTGTTTGCCTACAAGCCCCGATACACCTCCGCAATGGAAGCCACTTCCTCTACCCTCGAGGCGCGAGCTCTGGAAAACGGAGCTTGGATTAGTTTGAAGTTTGGGTAGAGATATCGGAGAACTTGTGCAACAATTCTACCCATGAGTATATCTAGCAAACTTATTGAAACACATGTAAGGAGACGCAGATCCGAAGTTAACGACTATGGATTTGTAGGTAGGTGATTGTGCCAGACAGTTCTCAAGCTGCTTGAAGTTATTTAGTGGCCAAAGCTTGCAGCTTCGCATAGAGTTTTTGAGCCATGAGCGCGTGTTTTCGTCATGAGAAATGTCAACGGGCACCCAAATATTATCAGAGATTTTATGCCATTCAACGGTTTCGGAATCTATTGCCAATAGCGGTTAGCGGGTCGATTGAAGGGGGGCGGGTGATAAGACGTACGGGGTAGCGTAATAACGAGGAGTGATGGACAAGCTATTCCCCAATCGGTGACGATATTGAATTCCCGATCAAGATCGCATTGGATATTGTTTGGGCCCCATTGGACCTCACATCTTATCTTTAGATGCTGGAGTCTTCGGAAGCGAGTCAAGTGGTCTGTAACCTCATCTATAAAAGCCTGACAAACCCATAGAATGAACAATGCATTCCCGGCACATAAATAAAAGATACGGACCTGAGAAAGTTGCGAGTCTACTACCAGTACATTGATGATATGCAAAGCATATATATCCTGTAGATAGATAGCAATATGACTGATCAACTCTAGATTCCAACCTCTGCGACGACAAGTGAGCACGTTGAGGGAACGTGACGATGCATGAGCAAGGGATTCGATTGGGCCGTGAAATTCCTGAGTGGCGTCCCAGATAAGATATGCAGAACGCAGGGGTAGCGGATATGTAGGTGTTAGAAATGTCAGATAGGTGCTATTCCCGACAAAATGGCGGAGATTGAGCAGGGGTAACACTGGTGAAAGGAATAACGAGCACCCAGAGGTGGTGGTAACGGCCGTCCCATGGCCTAAAATCCTCGTAGTGTGATACTTCTAGGTATGTGAGGTCCGGGTGGCGACCGAGAAAGGTGACTAGCGAAGAAGTGAGGGGAAGGTATGTCTCGAAGTGTGTCAGTGACGGGAAAAGGGGCGGTTTAGTAGGAGCAGATAGCAGAACCCCGGAAAGATAGGGGTCAGCTACGAGGAGTCGGAAATTTTTCAAATTTCGGAGATTCCAAAAGGCATTATTAAGGATACGATAGAATGAAGCCATATGAATAGAATTAGGAGGGTTTGCTGATCTAAACAATGCCTCATCAGTTACGATGTACTAGACTACCAGTGCACCCATGAGGACCACGTACGGGTAAGATATCGAAAGACACTTAATACAAGCGGCTGCGATTAAGTTTGACTGTAAAGTAGAGCAGAGTTGAACAAGAGCCGAGGCAGTGTCCACAGAAATGTTCGCATAGAGAGAGCGGGTAGTCAGGGAATGAAAAAGGTGTGACGTCCTACAAAGAACGAGTTGCACCTTCTTGGGCGAAAGGCGAACGATTTCGTCCAGAATTTCCACAGGAAACACCGGATGGACCATAATTAATAAAGCGGCATGTGGCCACCGACATGAAGGTGGAGAGGATTCTTCGAACTAGGTAATGATTTTGAGAATAGGTCGCAGGAAGATTAGACGCCGTGAAATAACGCCTGTTCGTTCTGGTGCCTCTGGCGCGGGCAACACTGGAAAGGTTGAGGATATATTGCGGTATTTTGGCCGAATTAAGTCTCTCAACCTGTGAGAGTGCTGGACGAGGGAGGAGCCTTGACCGGAGTGAGTGAGCGGGTTGGTGATAAATGCACTGTACGCGTGAACGCTTGCCCCTTCCTCCCTTTAAGGTCACGCCTAAGGTCACAACACCGCGTCCTAACCGTTTCTAGCTCAAAACAACGCCCTGACATCAGGCATGATTAACACCCTTCCTAATTGCCTTCATGCTTTGTTGACAGTACATGGGAATGTTCCGTCATAGCTTTTATGTACTCGTGAAGGACATTGTCTTTTATGGAACTGCGTCCTGCCATCAAACCCTCAAGGCAGGTGAGTCAAGGCCGGATGAAAGAACAGAGAGACGTTGATTCGTCCCCAATTTAGTGCTGCGACAAAACGTTGCCTAAGTCTTTGAGCACTTGAGCGTAGCGGACTCTAGCGGACTCCGGTACCCTCGATCGTTAATATTGATGTATCCTCAAGATGTTCACGATCCGCCGATAGCCTCCGACAGCCGAACGCAAGCGGGGCTTATCCGGAGCATGCCGGTTACGCTCATCTAACACGGTGTCTGAGCACTCATCGCTTCTTGACCCATACCATGTCAAAATCGACGTCTCCTTATTAAACTTATCTTTGCAACTTTCCTTCAGCACATTTGGATTCCAACCCTTCTCCTCCGAGATGCCTTCCCTCTCTGCTGTACGAAAAGCGAATGCCCTCTTCCAGCCTAAATACACTCCCACCGCAGTATTCGTAGGGGGGACATCGGGAATTGGACGCGGGATGGCAGAAGCGTTTGGGAACTACACGCAAGGAAAAACTGACATCGTCATCGTTGGTCGTAACCAGAGCGCCGCGGATGCCGTCTTCGCTAGCTTTCCACAGCCCGCCGAATCGACGTACAAACGAGATTTCATACAGTGTGATGTGACCAGGATGAAGAACGTTCAGGCGGCGGCGAAGGAGATTCTGGCCCGATACTCCAAAATCAACTTTTTGATCTTGTCTACTGGCATAATGAACATGAAAGGGCGAGACGAGACGGAAGAAGGCTTGGATACCAAACTTGCCGTTCACTATTACTCGCGCTGGAAGTTTATCAAGGACCTCTTACCAGCCTTGAACAAAGCAGCCGAGGAAGGGGAAGATGCAAAAACTTTTTCCGTTCTCGCAGCGGGAAAAGGAGGGGAGGTTGATCTGGAGGATCTTGGTCTCAAGAAGACCTTTTCCCTCACGAATGCAGCACTTCAGGCGCCTACGTATAATGATTTGATGATGGAGGTACAGTGTTGAACTTGGATTTCTTATACATTTAACTTATCAAATCCCCAGTCATTTTACGAGTCTAATCCGCGTGTAACATTCATCCATGGCTACCCTGGCACCGTTCGCACCTCTATTATGGAGAAGTCGGACACCAAATTCCTCAATCTAATGCAGCCTGTTATGAATACTCTACTACGTCCTGTTACCACTTCGGCTGAGGACTGCGGGGAGTACATGTGGCACGCGGTGTTTAACAGTACAAAAGGTGTTTTTAGGACAGGGTCTAAGGGGGAGGACCTGGGGAAAGAGCGCTACTTCGGTAGCGAAGAAGCGAGGAAGAAGTTGTGGGAACACACGGCAGCAGCGACAGCCGTGAACACACAAGCAGATCCTACAGCTACATAATTACTTACCGTACTATGGCCTGTTGGTTATTCGGACATGATGGTTATTTGGACTGACATTTATATCTCATGCTCCACTGGCTTGTTCACCATAATTCCTTGTAACTGGCTTCTGGTATGTATTTCCACGCATCTCCAACCATTTTGAAGCAAATAGGTCACCCTTTAGTCACTCAGCCGAGAGGGAACCCGTCGGAGTTTCAATCCGTTCTTGGCAAGCGCCGGCCGGACGCGTTGCGTCAGAGCCCCGATTGACAGTGATGGCATCATGCCGGAGTTTCGAAGAGTGGCTGGGTGGGAACGCAATGACTGATGTGACCGTCCGAATGACCGTCGTGTCCGAATAACCAACAGGCCATAGTATATGGTGCTACCTGATCGCACAAGGCATGTTTTGATTCGGAACGTCATGGCCGGGGCGGGTGCGTAAGCGTCCGGCCAGCTGCCAGTAAGCGGCGCAAGCTATCAAGAATGATATATATGAAGCCGTAGCATTGTGAATATGCCACACCAAGTCCTGCATGCAAAGGCTTAAATCCCTGCTCACTTTTTCGGCTCCTCTTGCTATCGCTTATTTTATTGGAACACGAGGGATGAACTACCTACGCCCTCCCGCCGAGTCCCCAGTCCCCTTTCACACCCGGGTATTCCCCCGTGGCGGTTTTCGTCGGAGGCACCGCAGGAATTGGCGGGGCCATGGTGAATGCCTTTGGTCGTTATACTAGCGGAAATGCTAGTATCGTTATCATTGGCCGCAACCGCGCGGCTGCAGAATCCATACTCTCCCAGTTACCAAGACCCTCTGGGTCCGCAGTAAAGCACGAATTTATCCAGTGCGACGTCACTAGCATGAAGAACGTCCATGCCACGACCCAGGAGCTGCTCTCCCGGTATCCGAAGATCAACTTTCTTGTATTGACAGCTGGCTTCATGTCTATGAAAGGAAGGGTGGAGACAGAGGAGGGTATCGACACCAAGCTTGCTGCACACTACTATTCTAGATGGAAATTTATCGATGGCCTGTTGCCTGCGATTAGGAAAGCATATATCGAAAAGGAGGATGCGAAGGTTATCTCGGTGTTCAGTGCCGGGAAGGGGAGTAGGGTGATCGACATGAGTGATTTGGGTCTGAAAAAGGATTATACGATAGCTCGGGCTGCAGCACATGCCACAGCCTATAACGATCTAATGATGGATGTACGTGTCTCGGCCACCCCTCAGGTATCGATTGTTGACAGTGATTCCCCTTAGGAATTCGCATCACAGAACCCAGGCCTCACTTTCATTCATTCCTTCCCAGGGGGGTGTTCGCACTGGTTTACTGTCCTCCTCCGATACAGCGCTGCTTCGAGTAGCAGGTCCAGTCGTCAGTGCGATCCTCTATCCTTTTCTATCCTCGCCCGAAGAGTGCGCCACAAAAATGTGGAGGGGCGTCTTTACTCATTCGGGGGGTGCGTATCAATTGGGGTCGGATGGGGTAACGCCTGCAGGCCAAATCGGAGTTTCATGGTACTATTGAGCAGCGCAAGCAGCTCTGGGAGCACACTATGGAAACTACGCTGCGGGGGATGTGATAGTTCAGCCTTCGGTTATCCATCGTAGCAGCACCCCTGTTACTTATTAGGCTTATAGCCAATTATTTGCGATAAGAGCGCAGGCTGAATTTGCATGTGTGAAATGCATTCAGTTACTATACGTGGCTTCCATTGACTCCACAATGCCGTCCTACCAAGGATCTTTAGCCTTCCCACAAATATTAAAACCAATTGCAATTTTGATCGGCGTAGCCACATATTCATAAGTCGTACGTAATATATTCATATTTCAAATGGATATTCGGTTCCAGACGTGCGCTCGGCCTCAATATAAGAAACATCCAACACACGAATCCTCGCTTCACTCCCTCCTCTGTCCCATAAACCGCAGATGAAAGGAATCATCAAAGTCTCCGCGTTGCTTGTGTTCCTGTTCGTAGGGACTTCTCGAGGACAACAGGGCTGTCCCTCTGCAAGCAGCGCCCCTTCCTTGAGTCCAAGGGAGACGTACCGTGGAAGCTACAACGACACGACAAAAGTTGGCCTGCGTATCGCAAATGGTGGTGCTGGCCAGTCTGGATTGATTGGAGCTTGGGCCAACTCGTTTATCGATTATATGGTTAAGCGCAAGGGTCATACGCCATTCGCGGTAACTTTTTCCTAGTGCTCGCTATTATCCTATAACTAAGTACTACATCACTTAGGTCGAGTGGTATCTGGGTGATACCACTGAGAGTATAGGATTCCTTCAGCAGAAACTTGTGGACGTCGCTGTGACCTATAATGAGGCTGCGGAGCGACAGCTCAGCTGATGCTGGTCTCCTTTCTGCATGGCTTTACGGGTTCCGTGTACGTTGTTTTGCTCAGGCGTCCGAAACAACCCTGTTTAATTAAATAATGATTGGGACAGGATCATTTTTATTTCGTGGGACCACCAGGCAACCCGGCCAAACTTGACAAGAACGATACCATTTTGGCCATGACGCGCAAAATTGTGCAGACGGGCAATGAACACGCTGCTGTACGTAGCCCATATCACCATTGCAATTTCATTAATGGAACCCTGCGTTCGGGGATACAGACACCCCCGACTGATGGTCTTTCCACACGTTTCCTGTCTAGATATGACAAGAGCGCTACCAATATCAAAGAAAGCGAGTTATTTATCATGATCGGCCAGGTGTGTGCTACTGTCGAGCCTAGTGTGCCTTGTGTAGCATGTTCGCTCAATAGTTATTAAGGTTCCCTGGGCATATGCCTACTCGAAATGGTACCACCAATACCCACGGTTCCCTATCCAAGCCTTAGAAGCCGCATCCCTCCTTGGTGAATACACACTCACAGATAGGGGAACCTGGCTATCCAGTACGGACCAGGTTAAATCGCAGCTGGATATCTATAAAGCGGGGACCGATGATGAAAAGGATTTGCTCTTGAATCCCGCGCATGTATTGATCGCAAAAGAGGAAAACCTAACAGACGCCGAGGTCGGCAAGGCGTTTGTGGAATGGGTGGGGTTATATGATTCGGGGAACCGGGAGGGTGGACAATATGTGGTTGAGGTGTTCACTGGGACTGCTCAGACAAAGGAGCCGAAAGAGCCGCTGTACACCCGAGCTCCGAAGGACTGGAGACCATCAGAATCCCAGTGAGCGAGTTGATAAGACGTTTTATTGGCCTAGATTGCACTTGCGACCGGATGATATTTTACTTTTTCGTACCATTTTGCTAGTATATTCACATAAGCTAGCTTTGATCTTGGGTAGTTGTCAAGCTTATAAATTTGATTTCTGAGGATCCATTGTCTGTACTAGGCCGGTATTGTTTGATGATGTCAATGTCCCAGAGGCTTGCCTTCACGGCAGACGTACATCTACCACAGGGTGCTGTACTAGTGGTTCCGTGACCATTTGAGATTATTTTTGTGAAGATTACTCGCTCTATTTCCTTGTGTTTCCCTATTTGCATCGCTTGTAAATACCTCGGGATTATGCGCAATCTTTGGACTGCTTGCACTGGGAATGTTTGGGCAGACTCAGTGTATGGCAATGAATTGTTGCCTTGGCACGGACTTCGCTCATATATAAGAAATTTGTAGAGGTAGTGACGCGGTCGTCGGTGAAGCGACAAGCACACTCCGTGTTTCTAGCTATTGCGGATCAACAGCATCGCAGCGCTGCTAGTCAGGTAAAAATTGCTCCATTCTCTTGGTTTCTTGTCCCTTTCCCAGTCTGCAGTATATGCGGTGTCTCCTACTTATATTGTCGCTGACGGCTTTGAGCCTGATAAAATTTTTACCAGTACTGTCTAGGTTCGTGACCCTAAGTTATGTGGTCTAATCCAATTGCATAGGTGATAGAATTTAGACGGGTTAGGGCAGTGGTTAAGCCCTCTGATGAGCCCCTTCGCAAGGGCGAAACCCGCTTCAGTCCCAGTGACTGCTTTGACAAAAAGAACCGAATTCACCGAGGCTGGCTTGCGAGTCTAAGTCTGTCTAAAGTGTATAGGTCTGTTTCCCAAATGCGACAAGCTAATAGGGGGGCTCCAGAAGGACAGTGAACCCACCTAAATAAAGCTCGAAAGGATCAAAGGATCATGAACGACGCGGACAGGGAGACACTTGATCTCCCGAATTGGGAAAAAGCTCTTAAGTTCTCAGATATTGGCGAATCACAGTGGGCAAGAGGTCTTGATCATTCAGCCGCAATTTGGGCCTGCAGTTTAATAAATATTGCCATTCGTTCTTGATCCTTTCATCCTGAACGTACGGCGGACATTTCTCAGATTGTGCTATCCCACAGATGCCATATACACAATTTTATGCTATAGCACAACGTGACATGCCTGAGGAGAGTGCACCTTCTTTGTATGGCAAATATAGTTTCAGTCAGTTGTGTAGAACAAAAAATAGAAAGCTACAAATTCGAGTGAAAATCTAACAACGTCAGAAGCTCAGTATCCGCAGGATCAGCCTGTAAAAGAAACAATAAATTTAGTTTATGCATAAAAAGAATAGATGTACCATCCACCGGCAACACACATGCCAAAACCCCAAGGTCACTCCACCCGGGCTTCTGAAGCAGATTATTATGATCTACCAAATCTGTCGTGTAGTGATGATCCCCTGGCCCTGCTCCTCCAAATATGGTTATTACTATATAGGGTATGGGCGCTATGGGTTAGCCATCAAAACCCCTGCAAACCAATTTTGTGAAAGCAAAAACCTATGGGTTATGATGGGTATGGGTTAAGACGGAGTCGACTGTACTTACGCGGGATTGCAAGAGATAAATCGCTCAAATTTGACCTGGAACACCAACTGGTGAGAAGCGTAAAACGCACTTCAAAATAACCAGCAGCAAGGGAGTAGCCTACATTTCGATCAGGGCGCCGACTCCTGAGAAATGAGGAAAATGACATCGACTAAGTAGGGGAATTTATCTAAAACTCAGGCCAAGTTTCTTCGTTGGTTATGGTTGCAGGTATAAGTGTTACAATACATCAAGGCGATGAAATAAAAATCTGCTTGCATGAGATTTCCATGTTGGATACCATAACTACTTCTTTGCTTCAGCGTTAGTGATCCTAGATGTTCAGACAACACTCCGGGACGCCACTGCAATGCTTATAACCCTCAAGGCACGAGTACCAGTTAATTCTAGTGTACCTCATAGAGTTCTTTTCAGCGTGCGGACTGTTTGCCTACACGGTCCATACGCATATACTAATTTTTGAGGTTTCCAGTCAGCTACCTTGAGTCTGCATGTAAGTATACAATAAATTATTTCAGATCTCTGCCTTCCCCTCTTGCTCTCATGTCGTCTTCCCGCTCTCTCTAGCTCTCCAAGCCGAAGGGAATCCTCCAGATGGGCAACCCTATATCCTTGCTGGCAAGCTACACCAGCGCTACTGGGCCTGCAGGGAAGAAACTCAAGGCCCCATTCTCCACATGCTTCGAACTGGAAATACTTAAGTCAAATACAGATGACATCGAGGCAAAGGGCGCTTACAACTGATGGTAAAAGTCCACTACCTGACAGGACGGTTCTACATTAAACCCAGTGCTTGATTCACCGCCTCCGTCCCTAGACATTGTGAGCTCGTCCAGAAGCACTGTGGATATGCCTAGGAATACCCACCTTGTCGAGTACACTTGTATGAGGCTTCAGAATTTGGATCGCGAGCATGGATGCCATCGTTATTGGCACGCTTTTCAAGCATCCAGTAAGTTGCCATGAAGACCTTCATACGATGGGGGAGAATCGGGTTGTTGAGGTTGCCCAAAGAGTGATGGAATGAGACATTACCCTGGTACGGATTTTGCTTATGTATAAGAATTTCGTCGGGGTTTGCCTGTAAAAAACTGAGTATACACCACTAATTATTTCCGATTAATAACATTGGAGTCCTCGTGGCTAGTTTCAGCGTCGTGATAGATTTACAACGTGCGATCACTGTCCCATCCGCTTATGCATCTTCCTTTCCTCGATAACTCCTCCATTCCTCATGCCAAATGCTAGCCTCTGTTGGATCCCGACTATATATATATGACTGGCAAAATTTTCTTTCGCCTCTCCTGGTTCCTCAACTCAATTCTTTTCTTCCTTCCGGGCTGGGTTGGGCATACGCAGCATCACCTAGTCCCTGTTTCAACTCGCCGCCTCAACCTCAATCAGAAAAATTTTCAGTCTTGTGCCTCCTGTCCAAGGTGCAAATGTTTGTTTCCTAGCTAAGCTCTATCCGACCGCCCAACCCTTCTCTATAAAATCATGTCCGTACCGTAGTATTATGGAAACCGAGAGCACCAAGCTTCAAACGCCCATCCAAACAATGATGGCCGTTGATCGCCAGTACCTCAGCGTCAATAACAAATGTAGTCCGGAATGTATTAGATAGTAATCCAAAATATATTGGACAGATCTCGATAACACAAATCACCAATCATCCCTGTATTCCTCATCAATCGGCTCCTCATCTGAGAATGTAGCCTCAATGACCTCAAAGTCATCATCCCCATTTTCCATTTCATCTAATTGTTGTATATTTTCCTGGTCTGTAGGATATTATGCTCAGTATTTATGAAGGAAGATCAATGAATCTTACTCAGACCACAACCACCATTGAGACCTCCCAGATAAAAGAATCCCCTAGCATAAAGATCTCCAATGCCGCCATGTAACTCTACTCCGTCCGGAGGCAGTAAATTGTTGTCATCATCGTTATTTAGTTCAGTATATGTTTGACATCCCTCCAGAACGTCTACAGCATTTTCAAGAGCTTCAAATTGCTGTCGAAGCTCACGGTAAACATCCCAGACGTTGTAGAAGTTGATTTGAGGGCTCCCCATGCTCCTATATAATATATTTGCTTGTTCAGCAAATAGTGGGGGCACAAGTTCAAACACAGGGTCAGTTTTTGGAGCGTAGATCTCTTCTATTTGATCTACAGCTCCTGGCTGAACAGTTATCTATAAGAGTCAAGTTCATACAGTCCGAGCTTCATGAAAAAAAAAACACCCACCTTGAAGTCAAGACATCCAAAGCAATGTGGTGAGTTGTGGACATCATTTGGTATTCCATGGGGTAGGACTTTGTTCTGGTCCTTGCGTTTGGAAGCATAATTTACACGATCAGCATGGCTATTGAGTTCAACTTGAAGGTATGGGATAAATATCCAGCGGAACACAAGGCTGGAAGCAACATAAGCACTATACAATACATAATTCAAGGCAGAAAATATCTTACACATCAAGTGGTCAGGCACGATCATACCAGCCCTGCAGAACTCCATGCTCGAGAAGATCCTCGAATCCAGGGGTAAAGCACCGTCGTAGCTGAGACCAGATAATCTCAGGTTTCACATTCTTTTTATTTCGCATCCAATGATGTTGGATTGTCCCTATTAAGCTAGGGTCATGCATATGTCGAAGCGCGGTTTGGGCGTTGGCAATTCCATAGTTCTCAGATCCGAGATCACTTTGGGTGATGAGTGGAATATCTGGAAACACCAAACAGTTTGTCATAATAACACAAGAACAATAAAGGAATTTGATTTACTCACATTGAGAGGCTCGAATAAAATCAATATAGTATGATAATATCAATTTGGGATTATTGTTGGTCCACCAGATCTTCAACCAGTGAATGCGACCCAAGAAGGGGTCCATACCTGTGTGGAGAGCCAGTCCAAACTGCTTCCATTTATCGTGCTGGTCGACACACGTCATATCATTCACCCCAGCAGCCCAAAACCTTCTCCGCTTAAGCCGTCCTGCTTTTCACTCCCGGACAAGCTCTGGCTCATTAAAACAAAACCAAGCAACTACCAAATCACTAATATTTCGATTAATATATTTCCCTGGCTAAAGTGTTGATTGCATACCGTGGAACAAGCATTCCCTTTTCATGGAAGAGGAGATTGACCATATCTCGTGCCCCAGCCTTTGGAAATCGCAGCCGGAGGTCAGTCATGCTATTGTGAATTGTTTCAATGGTGTGCTTCTGCTTCCGTGCTCGGAAGAGCCCAAGCTCTTCACAAATTTTTCGGAATGAAGTAAGTCTGTTCATGATTTGTGAAAATGTACACAGAGATCAAACTAACACATACCCAATTCCATGCACATTCAGATCTATGTGATCAGATCTCAGGATTTTCACTATGTCCTTATCAGACATGCACATCTTCCAATAATTGAATATGTGTGGTGCAATTTCATCGATTGGTGCTAGGACCACAGTTGAGCAGTTGACTCCGAATAAAAGGTGATAACATATGTAGCAGCTTAAATTGGTTTGAACAAGGCATGTGTAGTGTGTAAGTTGGGGGCAGTAGAACACGATGAGAGATGGAAGATGATCTTCCCAGAGCTTGTGAGTGCTTGTAGGTTATATATTCTATTGCGTGCACTCAAACCTTCAATACTTCGGATAGCTGTACCCGTGTACCACCTGCATAAAATGCATTATTCATGCTATAGTATACAATAGCATAATAGATGCTGAGGCTGACACAACATGTGCTTGCCTTGTGTCTCTTTGCTTGAATTATGATTTTCATCTGGGTACCGGTAAATTTGGTATTCCTTACTCATCCAGTCGATTTTCTCGGCTGCAAAACAACATTATTGCCTCACATGTATGCATTTCGGAGTCTGGGAGCTAGACTAGGGTAATCATTTTTACTTACCCAAGGATAAGTTGAATCCGAGTGCAAGAACTGCACTTACTCATCTGAAATATGTATCAAATATGTATCACAAAATCCCGATGTGCCAAATGACATTGTATTTTCTTGGCATGGAACAAATGTACTTGTACAAAGCACTATTACACACCAACACTGTGCCGCCATAATGTGGTATTGAGACAAGGGGCCTAGGAGTCTGAGTAAGTGAAGTGCAAACCTGCAAAATACAGTCTGATATCCCAATGTTAAAAGCAAACGCTTGGAGGCAATATGCTCACCACTGGTACCCCAATCCTCAAACCTTCAGTGTGCTTCCATGTCATCTCATGCCGAGTCAATCGATAGGCAGTTCTCGACGGATGTGTTCAGCAATGTACCTGTTCCCTGCGAATGACCCAGCTGTGGGATCATCATCCAGCCTGGTGAGCGCCGCCTCTACATAGCTAATACAAACCGAGAAAAGCCGGGACGATATGTTTGCAAGAAGTGCTATGAACATTACCAAAGGAATCCAGATACACTGAAGTGTACTGCATCAGGTAAATGCCCTCGTATATTTGTAACACATCTATCTAACACCAATTGCATAGTAGCTACAAAGGTTGTCAGCACACCAGTGAACCTACCTGTGGGAGGAGCGCAAATTGACCTTGCTGCTATCAGGCACCATGTAAATGAGTCGCAAAGACAAGGTACTTATTATATTCTCTACTTTACACATTATTATTCAAATTATTCCAAGGTGCCCACACCTCTGCAGGATGAGTTACACCATTACTGGTTGGGACGTCATCTTGGCCTCCCAATGGACAGCCAGTACCGGTGGTCCAAAATCCATCATTTCCTCATGAACATTCAGGGATAGTTGGAAGTCACAGATCATCTGGGATGTCGCACCATGGTCAGGCCCTTGGATACTCACAGTCTCATAGCCATTATTGTTACCCGGGTTAGGGGTCCACTCCTGAGTTGCAAGGTTGGGATCACAAGGATGTCTATACAGACTTGGTCCTAGTGTCTTACTACTTGACTTGGAGATGGGCTGACTTTATCTCTGAGGCCCTTTCAGGCAAACTAGAGGTTTAGACAGAACAGTGTATAACACTAAGCTAAGGATACAGGTGACTGTAGCTAAGTTTATATACATATTGGTTATCTGCTATTTATAAGTACCCTGGGTAAGTACTTGTCAGAGCGAGTCATTGGAAGGTGGACCCAGGTAAAGAGAAGGCTTCCTGTGAGAAGTAGAAGTTGAGTATGGGAGAAAGGAAGCGTAAGTGTGGGAGTATCAGTATTAAAGATAGAAAAAGAAGTATTCTACTGTCCATCAGGAAGGTGGCTAAGACCTAAGTATAGTCCTTGTGAGGGTTCTGATAACATTACCCCGTTTTTATGATCATACTCCGTTATGATCTTGTGGTTCGTCATCGCTTGGATAAGCGGCTAAGAAGTCGGCATCTTCGATGTATATTGCGGCCGGTATGACCGGGGAGAATGGTGGAGTCAGGGTTCGATGAATGTTAAGCTCGAATGCAGTTTGGGGAGATAGTGGATCTGGAAAGAAAGCGTTCCAGAATCGTCTGTTTTGTTCGGGGCTAAAGGTAGTTGGGTCCGGCAGGTTCGCTGGTATTGTTGGCGTCGGCGGCATCGTCGATATAATCGTCATAGTAGGTTCCCATATTTGGTGTGTGAGGTCCAGGGAACTGGTAGTCGGGGATGGGTGTATGTGGTTTGGCAACCCGAGGTTTGGGTTGATTCTTAGTAAAGTAGGCCGTGATGTTCTTGGTAGGTTTGGTGCCTCGTTTGGGGCAGGCCTGTCGTGGGTGTTTGGGTTCCCAGTTCTTGCAGTAGGGGCATCGATATTTGATGCAGTTGTAAGAGTAGTGTCCGGGAGCATATAGCTTGCATCCCATACACTGGAAGTTGGGGCATTCTGATGCCCAGTGTCCGTGTCGTTTGCATTCAGGACAGATATACTTGGGGTTGGCTGGTTTGGTGGGGTTGGAGTCGGTTCGTGGGTGAACGGTTCGGGTGGGGTAAGGTTTGGGTCGACCCAAAGGGCCGGGTTTAGTGTTGTGAGCCACGGGCTTGGCCTCGTGTCGTCTAGATTGTTCCTCGTCGAGGGCCTTGAAAGCGGCCATGGCGGAGTTGTTGAAGGGGTTTCGGCTCTTGGGGCCGGGGGTAGAATTGGGATTGGGCCCGGAGGGCTTGGTGGAGGACTGGGGTTGGATGACGGAGTCATCGATAGTGATGGGATCCTGAAGGTTTGAGCCCGGGGGACCGTAGGATAGGTGCGCATACAGTGCGGACATGAGAGTCGGTTGATCTCGGCATGAGATCTCGAGTGATTCCGTCCATTTTCGTTGTTGTTGGAACGCTCTATTGAGAGCCTGAGTTTGTCGAACCATGTCGGCATAGTGGTTCCAGAAAGCTCTGTCGGAGCTTTGAATTGTAGGGTCGAGTAGTCTATCTCCAAAGGAGACGTCGGCTGCAATCTTCCTGAGATCGCTATCGCTAATTCGATTCGGTCCCAGTGGTCCAGTGCTAGTTGTTGCTGGTCCGGGATGTATAGTGATTGTTGCCTTAGGAAAGGCAGGGATTGGGGCAGGGGTTCCTGCGGGAGTGTCGTTGGGGTCGGGGGTTTCGTCCCTGTCGGAGATGTTGGCAAAGGCGTCGGAGGGGGTGTAGGGAGACGGGGGCGGAATGGAAGCTCCCGAAAGTGAATTCGTCTTTGATGGTGTGAATCCATCGATGATTACAATTGAGTCTGTAGTGATGGAGGAGTGAGAGGAGATAGAGGCGAGGGCGGATTGAGGACGGATGATAGCAGACATGTTCTGAGAGTGGTTTGTTTAAAAGGTGGAGAGGCTGTTTGGCTTCTGTGTTTGTTAGGTTCTCGAAAGTTCCTGAGGTTTCTTTCACGTTTTGTGAGTTCTTTTATATTCTTGAAGGATCTCCTTGGCATTCTTTAGGAGTTCCTTTTCCGGTAGCCACTGGTTCTCGGTATGTGGGTATCCTTTCCATTTGATATAGAAATGGAGTTGATTGTGGCGTCGGCGATGATTGATAATCGCTTCTATTTCGTATTCTTCTTCATCATTGATGATTATCGGTGGAGGCGGAGTTTGGGTTGCTCCATATGCTTCTGTTTCCTCGTATGGGGTTAGAAGATTTCAATGGAAGACCGGATGTATTTTCCAGTGTGTTGGGAGTGTCAATTCGTAGTTGATCGGTGATAGGACTTTCTTGATTTGGAAAGGTCCTAAACGTTTCGGGGATATTTTGTTCAATAAGAACGGGAGTTTGAGGTTCTTGGCTTCTAGCCAGACACGTTGTTCCATTGTGAACGGTTTGATTGATTTGTTGTTTCGTTGTCGCACGATGTCAGCGGATAGTTGATGTGCTGCTTGTGCTTCTCTTCTGGTGTGATCCAGAGTTCGAATTCTTTCGTCGACTGATGGAAAGTCTGATGTTTCCATGATTGTGGGAATAGAGGGTGGGTTGTAACCCATGATAAGTTCAAATGGGGATTTTTGCCTTGATGCATGAGTTCTTGAGTTATGTGAGAACTCGGCAAGGGGTAGGGAGTCGACCCAGTGGAGGGGATTTCGGGTGCAGTAGATGGAGAGATATGTTTCAATCTCTTGGTTGTATCGTTCTGTGGATCCATCTGTTTGAGGGTGGTAGGCTGTAGAGAAGGCCTGTTTGATGTTGAGGCGTTTAGCCAATTCTCGAAGGGATTTTGCGGCGAATCTAGGGTCGCGGTCAGATATGATTTTGTCGGGAAGACCAAATCTAGTGAATACTTTTTCGATGAGTAATCTTGCGATGTCATCGGCGGTTGATTTGTCGGATGTAGGGATGAAAATTACCCCCTTCGTAAGGCCGTGGTCCACCATGGACAATATGGCATTAAAGCTGTCGGAGTTAGGGAGACCCGTGATGAGATCCCATGAAATCTGGGAGAAGGGGCGAAGCATTTCCGAAGCCGATATCGGCTGAGGAGGGATTTTATCCGGACGTTGGATAATTTTGTATTGCTGACACTCGGGGCAGCCCTTGATGTAATTCTTGACAAATGTTGACATCCCTGGCCAATAGACGTCCCTTTTGGCCAACCGGTATGTTTCTTGTTCACCAGGGTGCCCTCTGGTGGGGTGGTTGTGGTACTTCGCTATTACTTCGTGGCGAAGTTCGAGGTCTTTGGGAATAATAACCCGGTTTTGGAAAGTGATAAGGTTGCCATTGTCAGTGGGGATGAGTCCGAAGTTGGAGTCGGCGGATTTCGGGAGGTGATCCTTGATTTGTTGGATAGCCTCGGCAGTTTTAGGGTCATATTTTGGAGAATTGATGACCCGGTTACGTAGCACCACATCAATGGCGGAAATAAACAGTTCTTCTGGAAGAACTGTGACGTCGGTATTATCCTGATCATCATCCAGATCATAATCGGGTCGGCGGGATAAGGCATCCGGCGCCGGAATTTTAATTCCAGGCACGTGTTCTAGCTTGAAGTTGTAGTCAGCCATAAGCTGGATCCAGCGAGCTTGGCGGCGGCTGATCTTTTGGGGTTTCCTCCAATAAGTCAGATTTTGATGATCAGTTTTGATGATTGCCAGGTGAGGGGATCCGAGGAGATAATGTCTCCACTCTTCCAATGCGCGGACGATGGCGAGGAGTTCGCAATCGTATATGTCGTAATTTCTTTCGGCTGGTGTGAAAGTTTTGGAGAAGAATGATACTGGTCTACGGTTACCATTGATGTCGTATTGATAGAGCACAGCTCCACTTGCCACTTTTGAGGCATCGGTTTCGATTTCGAAAGGTTTTTCTTGATCGGGCATGAGGAGTACCGGCTCCTTGAGGAATTCATTCTTGAGAGTCTCGAAGGACTTTTGTTGTTCCGTTTTCCATTCGAATTTGTTCTTTTTCGAGAGGAGGGTGTTGAGAGGCTTTGTGAGATCCGAGTATTTTCGGATAAACTTCCGATAGAAGTTACAAAACCCGATGAATTTTCGTACTTGACAGACAGTTTTGGGAATGGGCCAATCCTTGATGCCTTTGAGTTTCCCGGGATCCATTTTGATATTGTCAGGCGTGATTATCATGCCTAGGTATTCGAGTCATTGTTTGTTGAACTCACATTTTTCTCCTTTGAGGAAAAGGTCATTTTCTTCGAGTATTTTCAATACTTGTTTGGTGATTTGATCAGTTTCCTCCTGGGTTTTACCGAAAATGAGTATATCATCCATATAGATGATAATTCCGCCTTTGTCGAGTTGTTCGGCAAAGATTGTATCCATCATGTGTTGGAATGTAGCAGGGGAGTTGCACAATCCAAAGAACATTACCGTGGGTTCGAATAGACCCTGCGGCGTTTTGAATGCGGCCTTCCATTGGTCGCCTTCTTTGATTCGGATGTTGTTGTACCCGAGTCGGATGTCGAGTTTGGTGAAGTATTTGGCTCCTTTGAGTTTATCCATGATAGCAGAGATCATGGGGATTGGGTAAGCGTTCTTTACCGTGTGTTCGTTGATGTAACGATAGTCTTGGCAAGGTCAGAGATCTCCTCCTTTCTTTGCCACAAAGAAAAATGGTGATGCCATTGGTGATTTCGAGGGTCGGATGTACCCTTTTCGCAAATTCTCGTCTATGAATTCTTTTAGCACTTTATTTTCGGCGGGTGCTAGGTGGTATGGTTTCATCGACTTTGGTTCGAAAGTCGGTTTTGTTTCGATGGCATGATCGAAAGATTGTGATGGTGGGAATCATTTGGATGCTTTCTTATCGAATAATTTGGATGCTTTCTTATCGAATAATTTTGCCCATCGAGCGAAACGTCAAGGGATCTTGTTTTCTTCTTGTTTTTCGGGGAGTTTACCGCGGAGTTTGGATGTAAGTTTGGCGGCGGTATTATGGAGTTGAGTAGCGAAGGTTGCTTTCGCATTTATTTCCATTGGTGTGAACAGCATAGGGTTCATTTCGTTTTCCATGGAGAATTCGTCGAGATTAATGTTGTCGATATCGAAGTACTCTATTGGTGCTTCGTCGGTGGTAGTGGTATGTCCGGCCATGTAATCCATAGATATGGAATTGGCTTCTATCGGTCGGCGGAGAGTTTTGAGAAGTTGTGGGAATGCCGAGTGTTTGATTTGTGGTTTCCAAGAAAATGTCTTGGTTTTCCAGTCGATATCAGGGTTGTGTTGTTCCAACCAGGGAAAACCCATTATGAAATCCTTTTGTTACCCGGGTTAGGGGTCTGCTCTTGAGTCACAAGGTTGGGATCACAAGGATGTCTATACAGACTTGGTCCAAGTGTCTTACTGCTTGACTTAGAGGCGGGCTGGATAAATCTCTGAAGCCCTTTCAGGCGAACAAGTGATTTAGGCAGAACAGTGTATAACACTAAGCTAAAGGTACAGGTGGTTGTAGCTAGGTTTATATACATATTGGTTGTCTGCTATTTATAAGTACCCTGGGTAAGTACTTGTCAAGGCAAGTCATAAGAAGGTGGACCCAGGTAAAAGAAGGCTTCCTGTGTGAAATAGAAGTTGTGTGTGAGAGAAAGGAAGCGTGAGTGTGAGAGTGTCAGTATTAAAGGGGAAAAAGAAGTATACTATTGTCCATCAGGAAGGTGGCTAAGACCTATGTATAGTCCTTCTTAGGGTTCTGATAACATTACCCCGTTTTTACGATCATACTCCGTTATGATCTTGTGGTTCGTCGTCGCTTGGGTAAGCGGCTAGGAAGTCGACATCTTCGATGTAAATTGCTGCCGGTATAACCAGAGAAAAAGGTGGAGTTGGAGTTCGATGAATATTGAGTTCTTGTGCAGTTTGGGGAGATGGTGGGTCTGGAAAGAAAGCATTCCAGAATCGTCGGTTTTGTTTGGGACTAAAGGTAGTTGGGTCCGGCAGGTTCACCGGTGTTGTTGGCGTCGGCGGCATCATCGATATAATCGTCGTAGTAGGTTCCCATGTTTGGTGTGTAGGGTCCGGGGAACTGGTAGTCGGGGATGGGTGTATGTGGTTTGGCAACCCGAGGTTTGGGTTGATTCTTGGTAAAGTAGGCCGTGATATTCTTAGTGGGTTTGGTGCCTCGTTTGGGGCAGGCCTGTCGTGGGTGTTTAGGTTCCCAGTTCTTGCAGTAGGGGCATCGATATTTGATGCAGTTGTAGGAGTAATGTCCGGGAGCGTAGAGTTTGCATCCCATACATTGGAAGTTGGGGCAGTCTGATGCCCAATGTCCATATCGTTTGCATTCAGGACAGACATACTTGGGGTTGGCTGGTTTGGTGGGGTTGGAGTCGGTTCGTGGGTGAACGGCTCGGGTGGGGTAAGGTTTGGGTCGACCCAGAGGGCCGGGTTTAGTGTTGTGAGCCAAGGGCTTGGCCACGTGTCGTTTAGATTGCTCCTTGTCAAGGGCCTTGAAAGCGGCCATGGCAGAGTTGTTGGCGAAGGGGTTTCGGCTCTTGGGGCCGGGGGTAGGATTGGGATTGGGTCCGGAGGGCTTGGTGGAGGACTGGGGTTGGATGACGGAGTCATCGATGGTGATGGGGTCCTGAAGGTTTGAGCCTGGGGGACTGTAGGATAGGTGCGCATACAGCGCGGACATGAGAGCCGGTCGATCTCGGCATGAGATCTCGAGTGATTCCGTCCATTTTCGTTGTTGTTGGAACGCTCTATTGAGAGCCTGAGTTTGTCGAACCATGTCGGCATAGTGGTTCCAGAAAGCTCTGTCGGAGCTTTGAATTGTAGGGTCGTGTAGTCGATCTCCAAAGGAGATGTCGGTTGCAATCTTCCGGAGATCGCTATTGCTAACTCGATTCGATCCCAATGGTCCAGTGCTAGTTGCTGTTGGTCCGGGATATACTGTAATGGTTGCCTTAGGAAAGGCGGTGAGGGGTGCAGGGGTTCCTGCAGGTGTATCGTTGGGGTTGGGGGTCTCGTCTCTATCAGAGACGTTGGCAAAGGCGTCGGAGGGAGTGTAGGGAGACGGGGGCGGAATGGAAGCTCCAGAAAGTGAGCTCTTCGGAGATGGTGTGAATCCATCTATGATAACAATTGAGCTCGCAGTGTTGGAAGTGGAGTGAGAGGAGATAGAGGCAAGAGCTGATTGGGGGCGGACGATGGAAGACATTGTTAGAGGGTGGTTATAAATGTTTGAGAGGCTGTTTTGGCTTCTGCGTTTGGTAGGTTCTCGAAAGTTCCTGAGATTTCTTTCACATTTTGTGAGTTCTTTTATATTCTTGGAGGATCTCCTTGGCATTCTTTAGGAGTTCCTTTTCTGGTAGCCATTGGTTCTCGGTATGTGGGTATCCCTTCCACTTGATGTAGAAGTGGAGTTGATTGTGGCGTCGGCGGTGATTGATAATTGCTTCTATTTCGTATTCTTCTTCATCATTGATGATTATCAGCGGAGGCAGAGTTTGGGTTGCTCCATATGCTTCTGTTTCCTCGTATGGGGTTAGAAGGTTTCGATGGAAGACCAGATGTATTTTCCAGTGTGTTGGGAGTGTCAATTCGTAGTTGATCGGTGATAGGACTTTCTTGATTTGGAAAGGTCCTAAACGTTCCGGGGATATCTTGTTCGATAAGAACGGGAGTTTGAGGTTCTTGGCTTCTAGCCAGACACGTTGTTCCATTGTGAACGGTTTGATTGATTTGTTGTTTCGTTGTCGCACGATGTCAGCGGATAGTTGATGTGCTGCTTGTGCTTCTCTTCTGGTGTGATCCAGAGTTCGAATTCTTTCATCGACTGATGGAAAGTCTGATGTTTCCATGATTGTGGGAATAGAGGGTGGGTTGTAACCCATGATAAGTTCAAATGGGGATTTTTGCCTTGAGGCATGAGTTCTTGAGTTGTGTGAGAATTCGGCAAGGGGTAGGGAGTCGACCCAGTGGAGGGGATTTCGGGTGCAGTAGATGGAGAGATATGTTTCAATCTCTTGGTTGTATCGTTCTGTGGATCCATCTGTTTGAGGGTGGTAGGCTGTAGAGAAGGCCTGTTTGATGTTGAGGCGTTTGGCCAATTCTCGAAGGGATTTTGCGGCGAATCTAGGGTCGCGGTCGGATATGATTTTGTCGGGAAGACCAAATCTAGTGAATACTTTTTCGATGAGTAATCTTGCGATGTCATCGGCGGTTGATTTGTCGGATGTAGGGATGAAAATTACCCCCTTCGTAAGGCCGTGGTCCACCACGGACAATATGGCATTAAAGCCGTCAGAGTTAGGGAGACCCGTGATGAGATCCCATGAGATTTGGGAAAAGGGGTGAAGTGTCTCCGAAGCCAATATAGGCTGAGGAGGGGCTTTGTCCGGACGTCGGATAATTTTGTATTGCTGACACTCAGGGCAGCCTTTGACATAATTCTTGACGAATGTTGACATGCCAGGCCAGTAAACGTCTTTCTTGGCCAGTCGGTATGTTTCCTGCTCACCAGGGTGACCTCTGGTGGGGTGGTCGTGATATTTCGCTATTACCTCGCAGCGAAGTCCGAGGTCCTCAGGAATGATAACCCGATTTTGGAAGGTGATAAGGTTGCCACTATCGGTGGAGACGAGTCCGAAGTCGGAGTCGGCGGATTTCGGGAGGTGATCCTTGATTTGTTGGATAGCCTCGGCAGTTTTAGGGTCGTATTTTGGAGAATTGATGACCCGGTTACGTAGTGCCACATCAATGGCGGAAATAAACAGTTCCTCTGGGAGAACTGTGACGTCGGTATTATCCTGATCATCATCCAGATCATAATCAGGTCAGCGGGATAAGGCATCCGGCGCCGGAATTTTAATTCCAGGCACGTGTTCCAGTTTGAAGTTGTAGTCGGCCATAAGCTGGACCCAGCGAGCTTGGCAGCGGCTGATCTTTTGGGGTTTCCTCCAATAAGTCAGGTTTTGATGATCAGTTTTGATGACCACCGGGTGAGGGGATCCGAGGAGATAATGTCTCCATTCTTCTAATGCGCGGACGATGGCGAGGAGTTCGCGATCGTATATGTCGTAATTTCTTTCGGCTGGTGCGAAAGTTTTGGAGAAGAATGATACCGGTCTACGGTTACCATTGATGTCGTATTGATAGAGCACAGCTCCACTTGCCACTTTTGAGGCATCGGTTTCGATTTCGAAGGGTTTTTCTTGGTCCGGCATGAGGAGTACCGGCTCCTTGAGGAATTCATTCTTGAGAGTCTCGAATGATTCCTGTTGTTTGGACTTCCATTCGAATTTGTTTTTCTTTGATAGAAGATTGTTGAGGGGTTTAGTGAGGTCTGAGTATTTGCGGATGAACTTCCGGTAGAAGTTACAAAAACCGATGAATTTCCGTACTTGACGGATGGTTTTGGGAATGGGCCAATCTTTGATGCCTTTGAGTTTCCTGGGATCCATTTTGATATTGTCAGGCATAATTATCATGCCTAGGTATTCGAGTCATTGTTTGTTGAACTCGCATTTTTCTCCTTTGAGGAAAAGGTCGTTTTCTTCAAGTATTTTCAATACTTGTTCGGTGATTTGATCGGTTTCCTCTTGGGTTTTCCCGAAAATGAGTATATCATCCATATAGATGATAATTCCGCCTTTGTCGAGTTGTTCGGCAAAGATTGTATCCATCATGTGTTGGAATGTAGCAGGGGAGTTGCACAATCCAAAGAACATTACCATGGGTTCGAATAGACCCTGCGGCGTTTTGAATGCGGCCTTCCATTGGTCGCCTTCTTTGATTCAGATGTTGTTGTATCCGAGTCGGACGTCGAGTTTGGTGAAGTATTTGGCTCCTTTGAGTTTATCCATGATAGCGGAAATCATGGGAATTGGGTAAGCGTTCTTTACCGTGTGTTTGTTGATGTAACGATAGTCTTGGCAAGGTCAGAGATCTCCTCCTTTCTTTGCCACAAAGAAAAATGGCGATGCCATTGGTGATTTCGAGGGTCGGATATACCCTTTTCGCAAATTTTCGTCTATAAATTCTTTTAGCGCTTTATTTTCGGCGGGCGCTAGGTGGTATGGTTTCATCGACTTTGGTTCAAAGGTCGGTTTTGTTTCGATGGCGTGATCGAAAGATCGTGATGGTGGGAATCGTTTGGATGCTTTCTTATCGAATAATTTTGCCCATCGAGCGAAACGTCGAGGGATCTTGTTCTCTTCTTGTTTTTCGGGGAGTTTACTGCGGAGTTTGGATGTAAGTTTGGCGGCGGTGTTATGGAGTTGGGTGGTGAAGGTCGCTTTCGCATTTATTTCCATTGGTGTGAACAGCATAGGGTTCATTTCATTCTCCATGGAGAATTCATCGAGATTAATGTTATCGATATTGAAGTACTCTGTTGGTGCTTCGTCGGTAGTAGTGGTATGTCCAGCCATGTAATCCATGGATATGGAGTTGGCTTCTATCGGTCGGCGGAGAGTTTTAAGAAGTTGGGGAAACGCCGAATGTTCGATTTGTGGTTTCCAAGAGAATGTCTTGGTTTTCCAGTTGATGTCAGGGTTGTGTTGTTCCAACCAGGGAAAACCCATTATGAAATCCTTTGCTCTGGTATTGGTGACAAAGGCTTGCAATTTGCAATCACGACTATCAATGATGGCGTCGATTGTGACATAATCTCGGATCATGCCATGTTGATTATTTGATCCATCCACATTGGTTAAGGCAATGGGATTGTCCAGGGATTGGCGTTGATATCCGAGTCGGTCCACGACTTTGTTGGATATGAAATTTCCTTGAGCTCCTGAGTCAATCAGGGCGGTGATGGCCACGGGTTTCGACGATTGTTCGCTCCAGATCTCAATGGGGAGGAAAAGAGATCTTTTATTCAAGGACGTAGTTAATTGTACAGAATTGATCGTAAGAGGAGAAATTGTTTGTCCATTTTGGGAGTGTGCAGGGGCACATCGTTCGACATCACTCCGTTTTAAAAATCCTGGAAGGGACGCATTTGGGGGTCCTCTGCCAGTGCTGAATGTAGTTCTTCTTGGAGTTCCGGCTCCAAGGTGTCCACAAGTTGCTGCATTTGTGCGGCAACATCGGCAACCGCAAGTGAATACTTGCGAGGGGTGGAAGTGGAAGGTTTAGGCCTGTTTGGGTTTCGAACTGGTCGAACCGGTTGAGTTCGGGTGCCGGGGAAGCGGCGAGTTGGTGCGGGCATGGGACATTCCGCAATAAAATGTTTCTCAGATCCGCATCTGAAACATTTGCGGTTCTGGTATTGTTTTATTTGCTGGCCGGTAAGGACAGCGTCGATTTCGAGGGATCCGTCGCAATTGTCTTCGCAAGGGATATTGATTTCGTTAATTTCGTGAGGTATTATGGGGTATGGGTCCTCATATTCTTCGGTTTGGAGATTGTCTATCTCCATGGCGTAGGGGTCTCTAGGTGTGAACCTAGGGGTTGATCGGGAGTAATAGTTTGCGTAAGGAACTGTATTACTGGATTTCGGTTGCTTCGATTGGAAGCGGTTGTTATTGTTGAAGGAACGTGGTGTTCCATAAAGAGCGTTTACTTGGCGGAAATTATCATCGAGTCGATTGGCCATTGTATACCATCCTTGAATGGTTTGTGGCGGGTTTTCGGAAGTGTCGATTTTGATCGCGATTCTGCGATCAATAGCTTTCCGGTAGAGATCAATGAGAGTTCGATCCTCGTGGATGTCCGCAAGTTGGACCATATCTTTGAATTTTGAATTGAAGTCGGTCATAGGTTTACCTGCCTGTTTCATTGTTTGTAGGCAAGTATGGGCGTAAGCAGATTCATCTGCTGGTCGGAAGTCTTGTCGAAGACGAGCTTTCATGGCAGCCCATGTTTCATTGTAGAATCCATGGTATGGGGGTGTCTGCGCTAGTCCTGCAGCGTATCGTTCTGCAATGTATTGAGACACCCAGGTTCGAGCTTCTCCTTTTTGCATAGATGTGAGTGCGAAGAGGCACTTGTCGTAATTTCGGGGATAGACGAGATCATTCCCGATAAGGTAGACGTCGACGGCGAAGAGCCAGTCGTCGAATTTGGTTCGATCTCCATCAAAGATAGGAGGTTTGATAAATCTGATTTCTCGGGGTGCTGGTGGCGCTGGAGCTGCTGGAGCTGGGGCGGCGGCTTGTGAACCCATAATTGTTTGTGGGTTGATTACAGGGGCGTGTGTGGGGGAAGTTTGAATGGGTGACGCTGGGGGTAGTGTTACCGGTTGCGGAGTTCGTGGAGTAAGAGAGCGAGGAGAAGGCTGAATTGAGAGGGGAGGCCTTCTTGGGTCTTGAGGTCGAGATGGTCCTGGTCCGCTAATTCGAGTCGGACGAGGTGGAATATTGGTTCTTTCGTAAGGATTACGAAAGGGTGAATCTTCTACTGGGGTAGAAGAAGTTGTCGGAGTTGGACCGGGGAATTGATGTCGGCGGGGGTCCAAGAAAGGGTATTCTTCAATCACTTGTTGACGGAGTTGTTCTTCTTCGTCTGATTGAAGAGGTTGTTCGTCTGAGAAGTATTCTTCTTCAGACTGGGGATTGGGAGGAGGTTGTTCTTCGGAAATAGATTCTTCTTCTTCGGATGAAGAAGGGGGACGGAGTCGGGGTGGTATTGTGGTGGTTGATTAGGCGAGTGATTGATTTGTAAATCACGTAGCCTAGAGTGATGATGAGGATGTATTTGAGGAGTTTTATGAACTCCAGTTTTGTTGGATTAATTTGTGGTTAGGAAATACAAATGTATTTCGAGGCGGATGAAGGGTTGGTGAGAGAAAGGAGGCGGATTGGGAAAAGGAGGGAAGGGTCGATGGATTATGTACCACGCAATGATTCTTCCAATTGCGTAGCCGGTGGCGCAGATGACGATATTAAGAAGGAGTCCTTTGAACTCCAGGATGTTGGCGGGGAGGGGAAACATGTAGCAACAGCTACAGCACACGCTCTGAGAGCACAACACGCGCCTATGGGCACTACACGTAGCAAGCGGCTACAACACGCGCCTAAAGAGGCACAAGGGGAGGGGAACAGAGATAGCTTAGTGTTTTGTTACCCGGGTTAGGGGTCCGCTCTTGAGTCACAAGGTTGGGATCACAAGGATGTCTATACAGACTTGGTCCAAGTGTCTTACTGCTTGACTTAGAGGCGGGCTGGATAAATCTCTGAAGCCCTTTCAGGCGAACAAGTGATTTAGGCAGAACAGTGTATAACACTAAGCTAAAGGTACAGGTGGTTGTAGCTAGGTTTATATACATATTGATTGTCTGCTATTTATAAGTACCCTGGGTAAGTACTTGTCAAGGCAAGTCATAAGAAGGTGGACCCAGGTAAAAGAAGGCTTCCTGTGTGAAATAGAAGTTGTGTGTGAGAGAAAGGAAGCGTGAGTGTGAGAGTGTCAGTATTAAAGGGGAAAAAGAAGTATACTATTGTCCATCAGGAAGGTGGCTAAGACCTATGTATAGTCCTTCTTAGGGTTCTGATAACACCTTTGCTCCGGTGTTGGTGACAAAAGCTTGCAATTTGCAATCGCGACTATCGATGATGGCGTCAATTGTGACATAATCTCGGATCATGCCATGTTGATTATTTGATCCATCCACATTGGTTAAGGCAATGGGATTGTCCAGGGATTGGCGTTGATATCCGAGTCGGTCTACGACTTTGTTGGATATGAAATTTCCTTGAGCTCCTGAGTCAATCAGGGCGGTGATGGCCACGGGTTTCGACGATTGTTCGCTCCAGATCTCAATGGGGAGGAAAAGAGATCTTTTATTCAAGGACGTAGTTAATTGTACAGAATTGATCGTAAGAGGAGAAATTGTTTGTCCATTTTGGGAGTGTGCAGGGGCACATCGTTCGACATCACTCCGTTTTAAAAATCCTGGAAGGGACGCATTTGGGGGTCCTCTGCCAGTGCTGAATGTAGTTCTTCTTGGAGTTCCGGCTCCAAGGTGTCCACAAGTTGCTGCATTTGTGCGGCAACATCAGCAACCGCAAGTGAGTACTTGCGAGGGGTGGAAGTGGAAGGTTTAGGCCTGTTTGGGTTTCGAACTGGTCGAACCGGTTGAGTTCGGGTGCCAGGGAAGCGGCGGGTTGGTGCGGGCATGGGACATTCCGCAATGAAATGTTTTTCAGATCCGCATCTGAAACATTTGCGATTCTGGTATTGTTTCATTTGCTGACCAGTAAGGACAGCGTCGATTTCGAGGGATCCGTCGCAATTGTCTTCGCAAGGGATATTGATTTCGTTAATCTCGTGAGGTATTATGGGGTATGGGTCCTCATATTCTTCGGTTTGGAGATTGTCTATTTCCATGGCATAGGGGTCTCTAGGTGTGAACCTCGGGGCTGATTGGGAGTAATAGTTCGCGTAAGGAACTGTATTACTGGATTTTGGTTGCTTTGATTGGAAGCAAGTTCTGTAGGAGGAATTTAGGGTTCCGTAAAGGGCGTTTACTCGGCGGAAATTGTCGTCGAGTCTGTTGGCCATTGCGTACCATCCTTGAATGGTTTGTGGCGGGTTTTCGGAAGTGTCGATTTTGATCGCGATTTGGCGGTCAATAGCTTTTCGGTAGAGATTGATAAGAGTTCGATCTTCGTGGATGTCCGCAAGTCGGACCATGTCTTTGAATTTGGAGTTGAAATCGGTCATAGGTTTACCCGCTTGTTTCATAGTTTGCAAGCAAGTGTGGGCATAAGCAGACTCATCTGCTGGTCGGAAGTCTTGTCGAAGGCAAGCTTTCATAGTGGCCCATGTTTCGTTATAGAATCCATGGTATGGAGGTGTTTGCGCTAGTCCTACAGCGTATCGTTCTGCAATATATTGAGATGCCCATGTTCGAGCTTCTCCTTTTTGCATAGAGGTGAGTGCAAAAATGCATTTGTCGTAATTTCGAGGATATACAAGGTCATTGCCAATGAGGTAGACGTCGACGGCGAAAAGCCAGTCGTCGAATTTGGTTCGGTCTCCATCAAAGATAGGAGGTTTGATAAACCCGATTTCTCGGGGTGCTGGTGCTGCTGGAGCTGGGGCGGTGGCTTGTGAACCCATAGTTGTTTGTGGGTTGATTGTAGAGGTGTGCGTGGGAGAAGTTTGGATAGGTGACGCTGGGGGTAGCGTTATTGGTTGCGGTGTTTGTGAAGTGAGGAGGCAAGGAGAAGGCTGAATTGAGAGAGGAGGCCTTCTTGGGTCTTGAGGTCGAGATGGTCCTGGTCTGCTAATTCGAGTCGAACGAGGAGGTATGTTGGTTCTTTCGTAAGGATTACGAAAGGGGGAGTCTTCTAAAGGAGTTGTCAGAGTTTGGAATTGTTGGTGGGATCGGGGTAGGAATGGGTATTCTTTAATTGCTTGTTGGCGAAGTTGTTCTTCTTCGTCTGGTTGAAGAGATTGTTTGTCTGAGAGGTTTTCTTCTTCAGACTGGGGATTGAAGGGAGGTTGTTCTTCGGAAATAGATTCTTCTTCTTCGGATGAAGAAGGGGGGCGGAGTCGGGGTGGTATTGTGGTATTTGATGAGGTGTGCGATTAATTTGTAAATCGCGTAGCCAATGATAATTTTGAGAGTATGAGAGAGGAGTTTTCTATACTCCAGTTTGTCGGATTAATTTGTCACGAAATACAAATGTATTTCGAAACGGAGGAAAGGTTGGTGAGGGGAGTGGTTGATAATGTACCACGCGATGATTTTTCCTATCGCGTAGCCGGTGGCGCAGATGATGATATTGAGAAGGAGTCCTTTGAATTCCAGGATGACGGCGGGGAGGGAAAATACGTCGCAAATGGCGACACACGTAGCAACGGCTTCAATCACGTGCTTTGAGAGCACAACACGCGCCAATGGGCACAACACGTAGCAAGCGGCTACAACACGCGCCTAATGAGGCACAAGGGGAACAGAGATAGCTTAGTGTTTTGCTACCCAGGTTAGGGGTCCACTCCTGAGTTGCAAGGTTGGGATCACAAGGATGTCTATACAGACTTGGTCCTAGTGTCTTACTACTTGACTTGGAGATGGGCTGACTTTATCTCTGAGGCCCTTTCAGGCGAACTAGAGGTTTAGACAGAACAGTGTATAACACTAAGCTAAGGATACAGGTGACTGTAGCTAAGTTTATATACATATTGGTTATCTGCTATTTATAAGTACCCTGGGTAAGTACTTGTCAGAGCGAGTCATTGGAAGGTGGACCCAGGTAAAGAGAAGGCTTCCTGTGAGAAGTAGAAGTTGAGTATGGGAGAAAGGAAGCGTAAGTGTGGGAGTATCAGTATTAAAGATAGAAAAAGAAGTATTCTACTGTCCATCAGGAAGGTGGCTAAGACCTAAGTATAGTCCTTGTGAGGGTTCTGATAACAATTATGCCATACAACGGCAAGCATGGGCTTCTCATGCTTATGGATGAGCACCTTCACCTGCCTTGCAACGCCTCCCTGTCCAACCTCCCCTCCGAGCTCAGCCAAAAAAAGAAATTCACATTGTGATCGAAGTTTCCTATGAGACCGGAAAGCCAAAACCAATATCTACTGTCAGTTATTCACTTTTTCTCAGAATCACTATGTTCACACATTTAATCGGACACTTCAGGGAATAAGGGAAGGGACCACCGTTGACTATAGCATCTGTCCCCCGGCATTTTTTGAATTTGCAAAGACTTTCCTAATCAAGCAGATGATGAAGCTCCGCCCTGGATTTCCTTGGGATTTTGCTGCTATAGTCCTCCATGAAGTAATCATTTGGCAAGATGTCATGAGGATGGACCCACAAAGGCCTTATTTTGACAGCCGATTTATGAAGGCAAAGGCTGGCACGAAAACCAATGGTGTTCTAATATTTTCCCCACCTGCTAAGCCTATTGAGTTTCAGCTGGTCATCAGTCAACGGCACTGGGAGCAAGCAGAGGACTACATAGATAACCTGTATGATGTTCAGATCACACAGGTGTGTTGATTTTTAACCCAGGAATGAACGTCTGCTTTAGCTCTCATTAATTAGAAGGAGAAATGCAAGGTACCACCAAGCCCAGAGAAGGATCAAATGGGGCTGAAAATATCGAGCAAGTCCCACTCAAAGAAAGCACATACTACCTCAAATAGTACCCCGGTTGATCGAATGGGATCAAAACCATCAAGTGACACCCACCCAAAGAAAGCCTATACTATCTCAGATAGTATCCCGGTCCCCCATTCTCCAATGCTGCCCGTCACATCAATCCCCGCCAATCCTACATTGGTCTCCACTGATCCAACATTGGCCCTTGCTCATCCAAGCGACTCATCTATCAGCCCCCAACCGTCTAAATCCAAGGACTCTGATTTGGTAAGTAGCTTTATCTCGATCTACTTTCCCACTGCATAATTAATGAATTTCATTAGGTGACATATGATCCAATTAATCCGGAGAGCATCTGAAGTGGAATTATCCATATTGGTGGCCAATCCCGGATAGCTGAGGACCAGAAGCAATGTATGTATTTAGGATCTCAAATAAAATTTTAATTGCTCAGCCATCAATAGGTGATGGAAAAGTGACTGACTGTGTTACATGTTATTCAGTAAATGTGTTCCCCTTTTCAGCCCTTTGCAACACTGTAGGACAAGCAGCTTGTATCATCAACGATGAATCTCATGGTGGAACCCTACTCTACAAATTGCATGGACGGTTTCTTGGTCAAGGATCATTCAAAACTGCAATGCGGGCGGATCTGTCATTGTTACAGCGCCCTGTGGTTGGGCTAGGGGCAAATGTAGCACAGGGCTCGCTCATCCCTGTTGCCCTTAAGCGGCCATTCAAAAGTAAACGAACCGGGAATATCAAACGGCTAAGCATGGTTGATGAAAGTGCCAAAATTCACACAGAGGCAACGTTACTGGGCTGGGCCCAATCACTCCTCGAGTACTCCTATAGGTTCATCGACAATTTCATCCAGGGTCAAGCACCTCAATCACCACCATTTGAAATACCTCGTGTCCGTTTTGTTCATGCATTAATCGCCTACTCCCAGAAACCAATTGATTCTTCCAATCAACTCACGACATCTCATCGGGCAGTTTACCTATTGGAGGAATTACTTGATGCATCTATGGGCCCTTTCATCAAATACATTCACAACGGATCTGCGAAGCCTCTCCCCGATCCGGATGAACTGGGCTATGAGCGAGCTGAGTTCCTATGCTTTCTCCAGCATGTACAGTATATTCAGACATACGGGCAGGCCTTTATCTCAGATTTTCAAGGTAAGCTAAATAAATCTCAGCTGCATGACCTCGGCTGACTTGACTTAGGTGCTGGAGACCTTCTCACCGACCCTCAAATCATGACGAAGCCGTTCGTTACCTTTATTTGGTCGTGATTTCCCACTGATATTATTTTAGGGAAATTGCAAACCTAGACATGTTAACAGGGAGAGAGGAATCAATTTTTGGGGAAGGTAATGTTGGGTCAGCATTTGATAACTTTACTATTCAGCATAACTGCAATATGTACTGCGAATGGTTCAAGCTCGAGCCATTCTGAGTGCTTATCCTTTCGCAGTACACTTACTTGTGTTATCGAGATCTGTCCAATATATTTTGGATTACTATCTAATACATTCCGGACTACATTTGTTATTGACGCTGAGGTACTGGCGATCAACGGCCATCATTGTTTGGATGGGCGTTTGAAGCTTGGTGCTCTCGGTTTCCATATAGTATGGCAGTAGTGAAGAAGACGCTCGATATTTTCTTGTCTCCGTCGTCTCCCTTCCAATTTGTCTCTCACCTCGCTCTGCGAATACCCCCTCGCCGCCTCTGTGTCGCCTTGACAAAGCTCTGCAATCATTGATCTGACTGTCTCCGGGGCCCTCTTTCGCTGGTATCCGCACTGGTACTGCTTCAGCTTGGGGTGTAGCTGGACGCGCTCGCCGCTCGGCACCAGTCACAGGACCGCGTTTATGAAGGTCACGTGCATCATTGTAACATCGTGAGTCCTGACGCAAGAGGTCACTGTTCTCCACGATGACCACAACCTTTCTCAGCGCTCAGATGCGGGAGCGTGACAGGCTAATAGACGAGAGGCACCAGAAAGATGTTGAAGCTGTCGAACGTAAGCTCGAAAGGGTCAAGCGATCGCTGAACGACGCCGACAGGGAAATATTCGATCTCCGGAATCGGGGTAACCAGCTGGCACAAGCTCTTGGGTTCTCAGATATCGGCGAGGCACAGCGAGCGATAGACATATCAGACTACGAAGTTACTTTTAAACAGGCTTTTGAACGCGTTCAGGTGCTCGAGGGGGAAGTCAGATCAGAACAAAGGCAGAGGGAAGAATTGCAATTACGGTCTCAAGAACTCGAGAAGGAGCTTGCTAACTGTAGGGGGCATAGGTATGCTGCCGGTTGCTGTATTCCACCTTTTCCACCCCTCACTTACTAAACAACAGTGTATCGGCGGAAAAACGCGAGCGGAGGTTACAGCAAGAGTTGCATGATCTCAGAAATCAATTCGATTCTATGAAAGAAATTTTTGAAAAGCACCTCAAGATATTTCGTGGCGTACATCGCTGGTTATTTGTTGAGCCTTGTGAAAAGGGGGGTAAGGTGGAGGGAGGGCTCGATGCGAAGAAAGCCCAGAAGAGGAATGCGCATAGAAGGAGGGAGCTGTTGCGGGAGTTCGGACCTGGGCTAGCCAAGTTGCTTAATGTTGATTTGGCAGTTTTAGAGGAAGCCGTGCGCCATGCTAACAGTACGTTTTCGCCCAGCTTTGGCTCATTGTTTCTGACTGTTCATAGATTCAGCTCCGCTCCAACCTGTTACTCCCTCCGAGCCTGTAATCACAACTCGAATTGACGCTCAACAGCCCAACCCTTTCGATAATAATCCTGATCCCCCACCTCTGGAACCATCTGGCATTCACCCAACTTCGCGATCGACCCAGAAACAGTCAGACTGTGGATCCTTGGCCCTCTTCCCTATCACGAACGTAATTCCACAAGAGCTAAGTAAAACCCTGAAGCCGATTAAATTACGGAAAACAAGCAAGCCACATGACGCTTCAGATACAGAAGAGGACGCACAAGGCAAGCTCTCTTCGTGTTGAAAGCGGACGTTTCCTTATATACAGTTGACAGCCTCGCCTCGAAGCTTCAAGGCACCCTTGCCTGTTCGATCGTCTCTAGCTCGTCACATTGGCAATTCTTCAGACACAGAAGATGACTCCCAAGGTATCTCCAGTTTTCTCGTGGGTTTTTGCGAGTCCTAATCCTCGATAATTAGCTCCGAATCCTCTGAGCTCACCGCCGCGTGTTCCTCCTGAAACCCCATTGGCTCCCACCATGAAACCTATCATTGGGCGGTTAATGCGCCCTCACCACCCTGCACATCTTGCTATAGGTTGCATAACGCGCCACAGTGGCACCAATGCTTCAGGATTACGATCTCAAATTAAAGTTGAGTCTGAAGATGACATGGACGTGGACATATTTCAAGATGAGCCCCCCGCAAAGAGACCCCGAATCAGTTTGGACCCCGTTCCCCCTCTTTTCAAGACGCCTCGGCACTCGAAATCCCATGTTTCTCCACGACGAGGCGGTTACTCTACTGGAGATATCACAAGAGGCAAAAGGCGTTATGAAGACGAGAATACTCCAATTGGCAAGGTTCCAGCCATGGCCTCTTCGTCTAAGCAAACTAAACAGGGGGATTACACAACTTATAAAGGCCGGGGCCGCTATGCGAAAAATAACGAGGCGTACGTCCCTTGTTGCACTAACAGAATGACCATCGTCTGACAAGAACACCTGGTTAGGATTACAAAAACTATAAACTCCCTCTTCACGATTAATTCTGAGCAGAATGGAGGTATGAATCATCAATATGACGAAGTGGTGCGAGGGAGAGAAGAGCGTCTGCGCATGGATGGCGGTGATTGTGAATGCTGTCGCGATGTGTGTATTCTTCTTTCGTCCCCTTGTAATACAGCAATATTGACGACGTGAGACACAGTATTATGCGGCCGTCGGCCCACTACCACCCCGGGACCAAGGGCCATTATGGCGCTCTCCCTCGACGACACCAATCAGATCCTGTAAACGACACGGTGCAATATCATCCGCGCATAACCACAACGACGGAACTGCTGCCCCTCCTCCAGATCACATGCAAGCAGAGATAGAAGCGCACAAAAAATTAGTGTCACGTCATCGACACAACT
Organism: Lepiota venenata; assembly: GCA_004296355.1. Taxonomy (NCBI): domain Eukaryota; kingdom Fungi; phylum Basidiomycota; class Agaricomycetes; order Agaricales; family Agaricaceae; genus Lepiota; species Lepiota venenata. The sequence goes on from RCFS01000004.1 coordinate 2,193,188, forward strand.
GGGCGCGGGCGCAGACGCCGCCTGGATATTGGAATATTGGATTCCCTACTACGCAGGAGGCGCATGAAATCAACGAGCGGGCGGAGGAAATGCATCAGAAGAAGTTGGAGCAGGTGGAAAAGGAGGCTCAGCGAGGGCGATACCTCAGACGATAAGGTAACACATTTTTGGTTTATGGGACTGTTTTGCTAGGTGCTTTCTAAGTTTAGGATCGTTTATGATACCTTAGGAATTGTGATATAATTTTTATGAGGTCTGTGTTGGGACACCCTACGCCACACCTTTTCTTCATGTAGTCCACGAGTGTTGGGCGACTGACCCGATATCGGTTATACTGCGAAATCTGATAGACACGTCCGCTGAATCTAGAGAAGCACAAGGGATATATATTTGCATTCCGGCAATCCGAATAACTCCTGGTGTGTGGACACTCGATATTTCACACCATCACCCAATATATTTAATGGACCCCTAGTCTAGCCGAGCCGGATGCCAGCTGCACCAACAACCTCGCCCTACCCCCACGCCTATGAACATCGTTACTCGGTTTCAACTGTCGTAGAAACTCCACTCTGAGTGTGTAGTGAACATCCGGAACTCGCTTTATCTCGCGTAACCTAGGCTCATCTCATACAGCTCGTATATATAGTATACAGGCGTCATTCAAGAAGCATCTTCATCCAATGACATACAACGTTTTCAAATTTCATATAGAAAGAAGAAGTCAAAGTATCGAAGGAAGAATACGGCTCTGGATGAAAAGATTCACGGCATCGGCGACGCAAGAACTGCATGATCAGCCTAAAAAAGGATTCAACACCATCCACTTGTGTATCAAGTGAACAAACATACCATCCATTGGCAATGTATATGCCACGATTCCAAGGTCACTCCATCCTGACTCACTAAGTAGAGCAGTATGTTCCACCAACTTTGTTGTGTAGTAATGATCCCCTGGTCCTGCTGCTGCATAAAGTGGAATACTACTCCCACACACTTGAGTGGGATACACGTAACAGAGGGCTTCCCCAAGTACAAATCCCACTGGGGGGAGTCGGAACACGTCCATCTGGAGAGGTCAAGTAAATCCAATCCGTGGTTGCCTGGTTGAAGAACGAATAAAGAGGAGTGGTTCCGGGCTGTCCAGCAGATCTCCATGCTTTAAAGGATGGTCCTACAATTTCCCAATCGGCCCCATTGACGTCCAGGGCAGCGAAATGTGACCTGGTATCGAGCGCGTGAACTGAGGTTGACTGGCTGAACGCTTCGAAGAATAGTTATGGCAAGGGATGGATCACCGCAAACCTCAGTGGCGCGGCGCTGTTTTTGGGATTGGAGGGTAAGCAAGTATAGCAAGCAATCAGATTCAATAATTATACGCACTGACGGAATATTTTCATCGATAATCAGGTCTACAGCTTGACTGAGATATGGTTTAGCAACAAAGCCATGAAAATAGTGAAAGAGATATTCTTCATCGTAGAGTTCAGGCACAGGGCGTGATGCAGACACTTCTCTTGCGATATATAACCTGCGAGGCCTACAGTGCTCAGGAAGATAGGCCTTATATACGAAACCATATGCCCTCGTCCCTTCTAGGTCCGGGCTATCGAAGCACAATACATATGGCATGGGAATGCGAGAATCTTCCTTTCCCTTTATATTTCACTTCTAGGATGCCAGGTAACATAGAGAGCGCTATGATCTGGATGTTAACTAGGAGAGATTGTTGTAGCATTGTCATGGCATTGGGCACTGGTAAATCACCGTTAAATAGTTATATGAATGTATGCAAAACGATTCAGTAGAGGGTTGCATTATGGTACAGAAATTATTTGGGTTAGCTGCCGATGTCTCCTCGGGTAAATATTCTCCAGTAGTGCAATATCAGTTCAACGCTAGGTATTGAAACTAAACCCTAGCATTGAAACTACACTTTGGGTCTTGATAGATAAAGAAGTAGCATCCCATGGTGAGCAGTTCCTGCATCAGCCATTTATGACGCATCCTTCGAACGTTCTAAATGTTTTGGAGCTGCCCCCCTTAGCAGAACATCTATTCTGGGCTCATTGTGCAGTCATGACTGAGAGAGGCGGCGGCAACACGGCACCCAGTTGGTCGCTGACATAATTAGTCTCTCAGAATCCTAAGCCACTTCAAGGAACGTACTCACTCGACTTTTCATTTCTGTCTATCACCGACTCCTGGAGTTTTTTTCAACCTCCACCATTCAATCAATCATCCCATTCTTGCTCGCCATTTCCATTCAAATTGTTGCTTCTCCACTCTCACCGATGCTATCCTCGGACCGCATTTTGCTTGCACAAGAGCAACGTGAACACAACAGCCGACCGATAGACACAAACGCCGTTCTGGAGCGGGATGAGTAAAGCACCCCCAGAAGCCCGAAAAGCCTGCAAGGTATGAATGTGGATTAGCTATGACATAGACGCCAAAAATAAGGTGCTGTTTGTGTTACAAACTTGATCTATGCGGACTCGAGAAAATGGGGTGATTTGTATCGAGCGCTCGCGTTAACGGGCACTAATAGATGATGCATGTGAATATGCATGTGAATGAGTGTGATGAGGCGTGACATGGGCAGAAAGGGACACCATACAGGTTATCTATCTCAAAACATCCGTAGAATAGTAAATAGTATGCCGAGAATAAGAGTACGAGGGTGGACAGGAGTAGAGGTCTTCATGAAAACGCGATCTCCCTGTGGGGCACGAGAGGGGAGGCCAGGGTAACTGCTTCCCCATAACCCAAATAACTCCCCCGTTGTATAGATACTCAGTATCCTATCGTTATCTACGCCGCCGAATGGTTGGATTGGTCCTTAATCCAGCCAAGCCAGATGCAAGTGGTACTAATAAGCTCGCCTTACCACTACGGGCTGTGAACATCAATATATGACTTCAACTGTCACAGCCACTCCGTTCTGAGTATACAGTCAACATCCGAAATTCACTCTATCTTGTGTACACATCCCATATGTATACAAACGCCATTCACGAAAGCATCTTGGTCTAATGACATACAACATTTCCAAATTTCACATAGAAAGAAGAATTCAAAGTATCGAAGGAAGAATATGGCTCCGGACGAAAAGATTCACGGCATCGGCGACGCAGAACTGCATGATTAACCTAGAACATAATTTAATACCACACACTTTCGTATAAAGCGAACAAGCATACTATCCATTGGCAACGTATATGCCACAATTCCAAGGTCACTCCATCCTGACTCACCAAGTAGAGCGTTATGTTCTGCCAAATTTGTCGTGTAGTAATGATCCCCTGGTCCAGCCGCCGCATAAAGGGGAATACTCCTTCCACAAGTCTGGGCCGTGGGGTATACATAACAAAGAATCCCGCCAAATTCATATCCGCTTGGGGTTTCCGGAACACTTCCATCTGGAGAGATCGTGTAAAGGAAATCTGTGGTTGTTGGATTGAAGAATACATAAAGAGGAGTGGTGTCGGGCTGTCCAGCAGATTTCCACGCTTTAAAGGATGGTCCTACGATTTGCCAGTCAGCCCCGTTGGCGTTCAAAGCAACGAAATGCGGTCTGGTATCGAGTGCATGAACTAAGACCGACGGGCTGAATGCCTCGAAGTACATCACAGCAAGTGATGGATCACCACAAGCCTCAGTGGCTCGGTGCTATTTTGGAGGATTAGATGGTAAGTAGCTATTCTAAGCACTCAGAATGAACGCCTTACACATACCAATGGAATATTTACATTGGCAATAGGTCCACATCTGACTGAGATATGACCCAGTAACAAAGCCGTGAAAATAGCAGAAAGGATATTCTTCATCATAGAGTTCAGGCACAATGTGTGATGCAAGTGCTTCTCTTGTGATATGTGGTCTGAGAGGTCTGTGTTGTCAAATCTCCAGCCTTATATACAAATCCATAGGCCCTCTTCCTTCCTATTCCCAGGCTACCGCAATATTATACATGCGGCACGAGAAATAAAGGCGCTTCCTTTCCCTTGATACTTCACTTTCAAGATGCCGGACAGCATAGAGGATTGCTTTGCTATTTATTTCCGTGCACAAGGGTCTGTTAGTTAGTGTCCCATGATTTAGATGTTAGTCGGAGGAGCTGATGCGATATTCTCATGGCATTGGTCACTACAAATCGTTGTCATCGATATGTTCTCCACATCTGAGAAAAAATTATGTGAATATGCGTGCAAAAGCAATTCCGAAGAGACGGTTGCATCTGTATTATGAGATTGTTTGAATTATATCTCTCGGGTTTAAGGATCTTGATTAGTAGGGGAAGGCACATCACACGGTGAGCAGTCCCTGCATCCCCTGTTTGTGACGCATCCCCCCAAAGTTCCAAGTTTTCTGGAGCAGGTCTTCTCAGAAAATCTAATTTGGGTTCGGTGCGCGTTCACGGCGGTGGCAACGCGGCAGTTAATGATCGTCATTCGGAGACCTTATGTGCACCCGCCATCTATGTTTGTAGAACCCGACGGTAACGGACGGTTGTTGGTATAATTAGTCTCTAAAGCCACCCTATAAGGAACATACTCACTCGAATTACCATTTCTGCCTACCGCCGACTCCTGGGATTCTTCTCAACCCTCACCATTTAATCAGTCATCCCTTTTTTTTTGCCACCTCCACTCAAGTTGTCACTTCTCCACGTCTCACCAATACTATCTTTGATCCGCAGTTTTGCTTGCATGAGAGCAGTATGAACATAACGAGCGACCGATAGCCACAACCAGTGTTTTGGAATGGAGTGGGCAAACGCCCTCTGAGACCAGTGGGGTAGGCACGAGACGATGGATATGGGTTGACCATGACGTAGGAATGCGTCGAGGATAACGAAGATGAGGGGGTACTCGATGTGGTGCGAACTTATTCATGTAGACTCGGGGAAGTAGGGCCCTACGTACGCACACGAACTGTTCATACGTACATACAAGAGTGCTGGGAGACTAGCAACAACCTATGCCTTATAGATAGTAGTGGTGCTAGGCTGAGTCATGCTATTTTAATTAATTTATTCAGCTATGTTTATCTCTGAATGTCACTGAATTGTCCGCTTCCGAGCTTAGGGGTACTCGATAGTATTCCAGTCATTTATTGTTAGCGCATCGTTTGTGGTTATCGGCAGAAACTTGACTTCTTATTGTCCCTTGCAACTAAAATACGGCCCAGCCACAAGGTTCGATGAGAGTGAAGATGTGGTAAACTCAGGTATTGGTAGACAGAAGCAAGGATTATTGATCAAACGGTGAGAGTCGGGATAGTCCCAGGAGTCGGCGAGTGGACAGAAAAGGGATGGTTGAGTAAACATGTGGCTTGTTAATTTACCACGGGACTAATTATATCACCATCGGCCCTTGTTGGGTATCAGGGTTCGAGAAGCAAATGTAATAAGTGCATGTGGGAATTTAGAGCGATAACTATGTACTGCCCCTCGTTACCTCTTTGGTTAGTCTTCCTTGGAACTTTAGAAGGGGCCACAGCTGGTCAACACAAAAATTGTTTACCATACGATGCTGTCTCTTCTTTTCCTGTGCATGTCGGCAGCACAAAAATAGAAAGGATAAGGCGTATGGAATAGTATATAAGGCCGTAACATTTCTGACCTTTCCATTGTAGTCCTCTCAGTTGATATACGTCAAAGAAAGCCTTACACCTCTCCTTGCGCGCGAACACTTACAATGAAGAACATATTTTTCACCATTTTCACTGCAATGCTACTAGCGTATTTCGCAGCTGATTGCAGACCTATTGTTGATGAAAGTGCTTCATCAGTACGTATGAATGTTTATTCTAATTACTTATGAAACTTGTTTGTAAAGTCTAATCCTCTAATGCTTACAGCGCCGTGCCACTGAGATTTGCGCTGATTCATCAGCTTGCCTTAACGGTCTTTGAAGCATTCAGCCCGTCACTCGTAGTTCATGCGCTCAACACCAGGGCTGCTTTCGTTGATCTGGATGCGAATGGAGCCGACTGGGAGATCGTAGGACCATCATTTAAAGGGTGGAATTCTCCTGGACAACCCGGAACCGGGGGTCTTTTTTCGTACTTTAACCAGGAAACCACGGATTGGTTGTATTTAACCTCGGCAGATGGAAGTGTGCCGACGGCTCCTCCTGGATTTGCATTCTCAGGAGCTGTTTGTCACGTGTACCCTACTCAGGTTTGTGGGGATAGCGTTCCCCTTTATGCAGCAGCAGGGCCAGGAGATCATTACTACACGACGAATTTAGGGGAACACAATAATCTGATTAATCTGGGGTGGGAGGACCTTGGAATTGTGGCATATGTATTACCGGTGGATGGTACACTTATTTTCTTTATGCATAACTGACTCGGATTGAATTAATTTATTCATTTTCAGGCTGACCCTGTGGTCCTTGAGCTTCCAATACTGTGAATCTTATTCAGAATTCATCATTTTGATACTTTATTTTTACTGTTCTATGCGACGTTTGGAGACTCTATGTGTTACCGGAAGCAGATTCTGTCTCCTGGGAGACAATACGTTGGGTTGTAGTGAAGTTGTATGTACGATTTTTTGTGAGCCGGAATGAGCTCAGATATTTACTTGCTCAGAAACTGAGAGGTACGTGCCATGTGGAGGAATTTGCTTGTAGGGTCATTCTCGTCGGTAATGAAGTGAATAAGTGCAGGTGTAAGTGATCGCGTTGCAGCGGCTGAACGGTGAAGTGCTTTGCGTCACTGCGATACTCATATCAAGGAGATAAAGGTGGATATCTGCTCGCAGCATATTTCACTGTTGTATACTATACCAATTTCGCTTCGGCGTTCGCGGCCCTAAGTGTCCTGACAGCACTCCGAGACACTGCCGCCATGCTTCAGTATTATAGTTCGCATGGTGCGAGCGCCGATCAATTTCAAAGCATCTCCTAGACTCGTTTTTAACGTGCTGGCCAATCACCTGCGTGGTTTACATCACACTGGGCCCGAGCTTTTGAGGTTTCCGGTCAGCCACCTTAGGTCTTTACATATTTAAGGCCTTCAAATTGTTTCAGATCCCTACTCTTCCCTCCCACTCTCCTGTTGTTTCCCGACAATGACCAGGCCTTCTTCCCTCTCTCTCCAGCTCTCCAAGTCGAAGGGACACCCGGGCAAGTCTACAACATCGCTTGCCAGCCGCGCGAGCGCCGTAGGGATTTCAGGGAAGAGACTCAAGACCCCTATTCGCCGCCTACTCTTCAAATTCGAGATGCTCAAGCCCAATTCCAGTGACGTCAGGACGAAGCGTGCTCGCGTGGCTGACAGCAAAGGTTCGCTACCTCACGAGGACGGGTCTATATTAGACCCAGCGTTCGATTCGCCACCTCCGTCCTCAGACGTCGTGAGTTCGCCCGGGAGCGATGTGGATACACCTAGTGATGACCGCCTTATCGAACACACCCGTGCCTCTGCACAGAACCGCACCCCGTCTGTTCCTTGTATGGCGCTTCAGAACTCGGATCATAGCATGGACGCCGTCGTTATCAGCACCCTTCTCAAGCTTCCATTTTGCTGCCATGAGGACCTTCTCACAATGGGGGAGAGTCGCATCATTGAGGTTGCCCAAGAGATGAACGAACGACTGCCTGAGGCTCTGAGAATTGATTTGAACAGGTCTCGTGGTGTCGATATGATTCGAAGGGACGTCGAAGTGTTGGTTGGGATCGTCAAGGCGAGCAGGGCCCCTATCCCTGGAGCACCCTTGAAGACTAGGAGTCGGAGGCACTTGGATAGAGTTACAGATCCTGGCTTTATTCTCGACGGATTGGACTTCAAGACAATTAGTCCTCCCACCAGTCCTTTGACTCTCGCTGCGACGCGGCGCACGAAGAGGCGAGATGGAGCTGCTAACACCGCAATGGTTTTGAGTCCGACCAAGCTGGCGATGTTGCAAGAGGAAGATGAGGGAGAACAGGGAGGGATGTGTGGCGGATTGTCCTTGGGCGTTGAAACTCCACAGATCGGCACTACTGGCGACGATTCGGAGGAGGAATTTTTCAGAGCTACCAAGAAACGCAAGATGTCTGCGTCTGAAGAGAGCGTTGAGATGATCACCCCCACTATGCGCCGTGTCAAAGCTCCGCTCATGCTGAAAAAGCTGTACGATCGCATGAACAACGCTTCCCCCACCGCTCATCGTGCTCTCCGATCTTACTCTGAGCAGAAGATAATGGCAGGCGGGACTTTGACAAGCTCAGTAGTCGAGGGCAACGGAAAGGTTATTGTCAAGACGAGCGTCATTGACCAATCCTTGGCACACACTCGCGCCCGGTATCGCTCATCCTCGAGGTTCACTCACGTTCAGAATGCCCCCCAAATTGGTCGTGAAAGGCATGGCCCATTGCAGACGTCCACACCGAAGAATGCCAGACGGGTACGGGAGAACCAGCCTTTCCCGAGCTATGCATCTGTTTCGACGACTGGAAGCCCCCGAAAATGCCATCAACTTGGAAGAGACCCCTTTTCGTACTGGGGTGTAAGTGCCGGCAATATATCCAGAGACCGTAGAGAGAGGCGAGATGGCAAATTTATTATATCCGATACGAGCGATTTGACGACGTTGACCAATTGTACCCTCTGAACCATTATGTCAAGCGGGGAGGACATGATGATACCCTTCGTATTAATATATTCCTGTGACTGCGGTTATCTTGCTATCTGATTGGGGGTTCTGAATAGAGGTAGGTGTCGGAAGTGACTGTACTCTAGGTCGGCTAAAAAGAAAAAGTAACCGGGCCTGACCGGGAATTGAACCCGGGACCTCCTCGATATGAGCAATACCCTAACAAGGAATCATACTACTAGACCATCAGGCCGTTGTTTCTGATGGCTCCATTTTCTCTGGCAACGTAAAGTAGCCAATTACTCAAACGCCCCATGTCATCCGGCACATGCCACTTTATAGTACGCAATTGAAGCCGTTCTAATATTCAGCACTACACAGCATATAATTGTATGCCTACTTAACCGCGAAATTATAGACAACTGGTATATAGTTCGTACCTACATTCCATCCCGGGGCACACATGGAGGCTCTTAGCTACCCAGACGTCGACCTTCGTGCCTCATGAAAGAGTCATCGCCTGACGGGCCCGGTCTAGCGGAGCATCTGCTTGCGGGACCTCTTGCTCACGCGGGCCGTTCGTTTGAATGTATAGCGTATAGCTCTACACTGTGGATAACCGACCAATCGTGCGCGCCTACCTTCCCCCGGAACACGAATGAGAAGGCGATTATGAAGCTTCTGGCCCAAATCGTTGCCCTCTACTGTACGCATTCCAGAACCACTAAAACCATGTACTGAGCTGAGTTAATCAGATGATTTATTGTATTGTCGTCCCAAGCCTCCACTCCGAACCGCCAACGAAAGAGAGCACATTCTCTTCCACTTTCCCATTTCGTGCATATATCCATGGGACGGAGAGAACATAAATATGACTATAGCCCCTAAAATCATCACTCAACATTCGGTCCGCTTGTGGAAAGAGTATTCCTATATGAACCAAAGCAATCGTATAGCTCCAATGAAAACTGTCTGACACTGGTCAGAGTGGTATTCTCATGGATCAGTGTTTATTGATGTCTTCATGTTATACACTTTTATACCTTTATCAGACGTGTATAAAATCAAACTTTCCCTGAGGCAGCGTCAACAGGAGCTAATAGGAGGGGGCGGGAATCAAGCCCTTACTTTTGGTGCGAGAGGCAATGAACTTGGATAGGTACTCGACCATCTTCGTCGTTTCTTCACCAACGGGCCTAATCCATCGCTCTGGTAGGGAGAATCCGTACTGAATCGCAACCATTACTTCCGTAATCGAAAAAAAAAACGCGAGTGACTCACTGTCCCAGTGTCCCGTAGGTGGACGACATAAGAATACTTGATGCCAACCTTCTTATACATCCAGTCAAGGATGTTACCCGGGGCAGGATAAAGCAGTCGACAGAGGCTGCCGGTCTGGTGATTGATTATAATTCAACGAGAGAGAAAGGATGAAGTATGATGACACAAATACTTGAAATTGCGTTCCATGTACGGTTTTCAATGCATGTGTCGCGCCAGTAGCAGCTTCAATCAGATCTTCCGCATCCTTGGGCCATCTCTCACACGAATAGGAAAAAGGCACAGAAACTAGAATCATCCAGGCGGTCTGTTTCAGGATCACCACAATTACACAATCAACGTACGCATTTGTCCGTAGCTCCTTAAATCCAGGAATCCAACAAGGTTGGGCAGTGTAGTCACAAAGTTGGCGATATTGTTGACTTCTGGGGATTCGAATGGACGATGACCAGGATACCAATGAGAACACGGGTCAGCAGGCGTTTTGGGCCCCGTGATGCTGGACTCTGTTACGGCTGGAACATCTCCTACAGTCGGTTTCCACTTGTAGCCCTGGGTAAGTCGAAGGGAGAAGGTCAGCTTTTGTAGTTACTACGACTGATCGGCTCACCCAGTTCCTAGCCAGCCGAAGCGCCAGATGGCAAATAAATTACGAAAGGTAGGGAAAGGCTGAAGGAAGGTCAACATGCCTGTTCATATCCAGCCCTATACACTTCGATCGTGGCCCAATGAGCTGGCGGTTCTTGTACCTGTGTTGTATCAGGAATCTAGCTGGCCATAGGACAAGAGCAGGTGTACCAATATCGATCAGCCTCCCAAGTGTAGCTATATCCATCCGGATTGGGTGCAGGAACGATATGGAAGTCCTATATCACGTGTGAGGTCCGAATGCATGGTGGAGTGAGTAACCTTACAAAGATGTTCAGAAGGGTTCGAAGTGAGTGGGGCTCGGACGGGTCAGCTACTAGTGCGTGAGCCAGATATGTTGAGGTTGCGGTGGCAATCCACTATAGGAACGTGCAGGCTCAATGCCAGGGTGCCGGGATAACAGGGTAACCGAACCCACCTCGCGTGCGTGTTGCGCACCGATAATCACAAACCCAAGTTTACCGGGACCAGGGGTGTTCCGCAAGGTGGAACTGTTTGAAGGGGTCGATAATGTCATCCCAAGCATCTCCCTTCCTTCGGCACTGTGTCCTAGGTTGTGGATTCGAACAAACTCGGGGTGAAGTCCAGCAAGTTCTAAATAAATTGGTCGATTTCGTACAGAGGGTGGTAGGTGTCGTGGTAGGTCGAATTCGCAAGAGACTCGAGCCCCCAGCCACTATGGGCCTTAGAAACATGTAATGGTATGTGGTTCTCGACGACTGATACAGTATGCGGAATGTCAAGGAGCTCCGCAGGCAAGGACTCGTCGGAGAAACGGGAGTAAATATCAACGTGGGAGTTAGCAAGCTGCCAGATGTCGGCATTGTTTTTCTACCCAGCGAATTAGAGTGCAGAAATATAATAGTGCAGTGGTTTACGCACGATGGCCGGGTGCAGAATGTGTTCTCTCTGTTGTTCATTGTCCCATGTGAAGCGCCTGATAATCCCGGTCGTGTGAGAGGGTGGGCCGGTAAGGCCGAGAACAGTCTGCTTGTCTGCGACGGCGAGAGCTGAGGCAAGCAAGATAATGTATATTCGAGACCAAGAGCGAAAGAAGGTCAAGGCCATGGCGTGGTCGTGGTCGTTCTCCAAGAACGAGAACCCGATACTTAAGGTATCCATGATGTTCTTTCTCCCCACGACATGTCCGAGATTACATAATGCAAAGCACCTGACGTCTCGCCTTGCATGCGTACCAGCTAGACCATCGGTCCTCGTATGAAAATTATTCGGAGGGCAGGATGCTGGCAGACTGTTGGACGACGCCCTCGCCCCTTGGGCCTTTATACTAGAACGTGCCATCAGTCATTTTCCGAGCCATTCACCCAGGTTTGTTATATCAGGCTATATATTACCCCAAAGCTGTAGGCGTAAGTCTATTATTCTTTAATTTGGCATTATTCAACCGCTCAACGATTAACCGAGCAATCCAGAAATTGAAGCCCTGCATAAGACATGTGAGATAAGCTGATCTCATGTGACCGTGTTAGCCGTTGTACTGGCCAGTGGCATGGCAATGTATGGCATGCGGTGTACAGCACCTACTGCCCTGAGGGGCATTCTTCAAGGTCGCCACTGAGTGTGTTGAATGGTCACTGGTAGGTTCGTCGTTTGTTAACTTTTCATGACTGAGTCTCTTCCTAGTACTGATGAGGCTGCTGGCTCTATTTAGGCAAGATGATCTATTCCAGGCGCAACAACATGAGGAGCCCACCTCTCGCATGACTAGCGCGCAAACGGACAGGAGTCAAGTTAGAGGACCATCAACGACGACTTCGACTCCCATGCCTCCGCAAAGTGCAAGTAAGCCTATTGTCCAACTTCCGATACTACCTCACGAAGTGGAAATACATTACATCAAGTAAGTCACCTAGCCTCTGATGTTATCTCACGAGATAAAAATACTTTACAGAGCTTGGCGACGCCGCACCTCGACTTCTATACCCATCCCCGAACTTCCTCAATCAACTATCGTCTTCACGCGTACCATATCGGCTCTTGACTTGGCGACGACGCCTGTCGCCCTTGTTGTCGCAGCAAAGTACACCGATGCCGCAACGGACTGGTCCGAATGCAAGAGCCCATCCTTTTTTTTCTATCCATCACGAAGCATATTCCCAAGGGACTACCGTCCTTTTCGCAGTGCCAGGTTGAAAGCCAGTTTTCCACTTCTACATGCAGCAGTGGCCTCGCACGAAAAGCATGTTCTCCGTTCCCTTGTTCTCTCTAATTCTCGCTCTGTGCCAATTTCGTTTGACTTGGAGGGGAGGATTTTGCCAATGAAAGCAGAAGACGTAGACTTCATCGGTTCCCTATCGGAGACGCTCATGTGGTTCGCGGCTACGCCAATGTTACCATCCAGTATTCCACGCTCCTCCGCGTTCGATTCTTGGGATCTCGCATGTACTGGTATTGCCGTAAAGCTCACCTTTCATCAGAATTGCACTGGTAGCTTCCTTAGTTGTAAATGCGAGAGTTCAACACTTCGTTGGGCAGACTGCAAGCGATGGGTGCTATTGGATGGACATTGGTACAGACGCCGCTTCACTACGACATACCGACGAGCTTTGTATTACAGGCGATGGGGCGAGAGTCGTACGTGGGCGGTTACTCGGCTGGCCATAAAATGTCTTGCTGTGGGTCTCTTGTTGACCGTCTCTGTCCCGATGACACTTTGGAATTTTGTAGGTTATTTTATCTTTTTCAACAGTATAAGTGGTGGTGCACTCCTTCACCTGGTATCCAAACACGTTCGGTATATCCAATTTATCTTCAACAAAATCGATCGGGCGGTGTGTCCAGCAGTGGTCACAAGTCCTCTTCCTTGTACCCTAGCTGCCAATCCAGATGTTACAGGTGTTGGCGTGAGTGGTTCCGATTTCCCTGATGTAAAAACCAAATAACCTCGTATATTAGATCCGAATCGCTTCTTATTCACAGCTTATTTCCCTAATGACTCTTCTCGCTTTCTCCCCCGCCCATGCAAATCCTTCTCGCTGGGCCCTCGCGACAACCTCGGTAGCATTCGGCATCTCAGCAATCGCATCAGCCACTGCAGGGCAATTATCTCTCTATCATATGGTCCTAGCTGCGAAGTTTCAAACCCTCCCACTCTTGGTTACCGCGATCATAGAAGTCAAGTCGCCAAATCACCGTGGGACCTACCTGTCCATTCTCAACCACATGCGGTGGGCGGTCAACTCAGCAATTATTCTCTGGTATTCCTTCACTGCACCATGTTTTGGCTCTCAGCCATCATGCAATGCCTATGTGCGCTCTCAGTCGTATTTCCTTATCGCCCAGGCAACCAGTGCATCGGCGCGTGCGACAGCAATCATCAACGCCCTTTTGACCACCCAATTCCTACTGTATGACGTATATCTTACATGGGATAGCAGGCGCCATACAGTGTGGAAGCCAACTACATTCCCTAAATCATATGGCGCATGGATCCTCCATTCCTTTGCCGTCGATAATACAACACCGTTACGACCTCGTGCGACTAAACCAAACCAAACCCTTCCGCCCCCTGCGACCATGCCAACTCATGAGCGTAAATTCCTTTTGTGTATCAAGGATCTTTGGGACAATGCTGTAATTGTGCTTGTTTATGCGCTACCATATCCCAAGTTTTGGCGCTACATCATTGCACTGGCTTTTGCAATCATGCTGGTGTGTAATATAGAACGGACAATAGCCATCAATGTCGTATCCGGGGATGAGCGAGTATGGACGTACGGGCAGGTCCTTGCAGTTGCATTAGGAGTTGTGCCAGCGGTACAGCTTTTACAAATGCTGGGGTTGGCGCCAAAAGAATCAAGTGGTCACGCGAAATCGAAGAGGGATTGACTATTTAATATATCCCAAAAAATATTTTCTCTATGATCACTTCGGTCTGAGGTGCCCCCCTCCCAAACGCCGAAGCATAGCTTGTATAACCACGCCTCAGATCAAAACCTGATGTATCGAGTAGTGTTCGCGGTATCACACAACTCTTGAGATTGCTCCCATCTAATGTACTGTGGAGAGGTAGAGAAAATTATATATTAGCTGCAAATGTTCGAACTCGTACTCCGAATAAAGGCCTGCAACTCAAGCAGAAGATATCCCGGTTCTAGAGTAAAGAAGCGGATGACCAATTGAATAGGGTTAAACCGCGTTTTTAGAGGTATAGATGGGCGGAGACTCGCCACTAACTTCTTCCCTTTGAACAAAGATCCAAGTCGCATCTTGAACCGTCCGATGCAGCGTTTCCACTATCAACCTGATGCTGATTCCAGGCATGTATTTTATTCATAAAATACAACTAAACAGGACGTCTCTGTCACATTGTCGGCAACATATTTACCAAGGGCCTGCTCGGCAACATCGGTTTTGAAACCGTTGCTTGCCAAATTTGGTTCCCACGGTTTCAAAATCACTGCGAGGTGTTCGGTAACAGCCCCGGTTTTCAAAACCTGTGTCACACAGTATCAGGTACAGTACATAGTGCAACATGAACCCTAACCTGAGAGTTTATTGTGGGATCTACATCATCTATGACACCTATGCTACACCCTACTGTGCTGGCATATACCTTTCCCATTTTTATGGCTCACAAAAATGGCACTCTGGCAATCTGTAAAACTAAAATGCGCCCTCGGACAGCTACGGGCAACGTGTTTTTAGCGTGATACCCTCACGCTAGCGTGGCTAGCGTGAAGGGTCCAATCACGCTTGACAGTTCATTTCACACGTACAATGATAAGCCTTACATTAATCTAATCAGTGTGCTGATGCCTAGATAACACGATCTAGCAAGTAGTTAACTGTGAAAATTTTGTATTTACACAATTACACTAATCATACAACAGCTACATTGCAGATCAGTATGACTTATTGTGTGAATATGTTGATCTTGGTGTGGGGTATTTAAGAGATAAGATATCACGATTGACAACTGTCAAGTTTTACTCAACTTCACGCTTATATCACGCTTACATCACGCTTTTTAACACTTTTTCACGCTTCATCACGCTTCATCACGCTCTCACGCCCTCTCACGCTTGTAGAAAAATACTCACGCTTCCCAAACTTGACCCTGCAAAAAGTCACGCTTGCTCAGCTGATGTTAGCGCTCAGCCACGCTTAGCCACGCTTAGCCACGCTTGACTCACGCTTGGTCACGCTTGACTTACACAAGGGTCACACTAATTAATATGACTATGGAGCGTGTTGTTTATAAATATTGTAGTGCATAATGATATTTCTATGCTAACTCACGCTTAGCCACGCTTAGCCACGCTTACCTCACGCTCTTTTTTGGTATTCACGCTTGGCCACGCTTACCTCACGCTTGATTTTAAGTGCTCACGCTTATCACATGCCATCACACTTGACCACGTTTATCGCGCTTGATCACGCTTGATCACGCTTGATCACGCTTGATCACGCTTGATCACGCTTTATGAAACGTGCCCACGCTTACCATCTCGCTAAATTCTAGGTGCCCGGACAGCTACACCAGCCTCCTTGTTCTGGTTTACACTGTTTTTTCTGGCTCAAGCTCAAGCAACCAGATTTTTGTATCATAAGGACTAATTAGCATGAAATTACACTTTTCCACTACAAGGTCACATCTGTGACTTAATGCAAATACCATGAGACAATCAATCTTAGTTGCTGATGAAATCGACGTTGCCAAACTAAACCAAGTCTTTAGAAGAGGGCACCTACACAAACTGTCTGAGTATTATAAATATGTAGATGCTCCATTAAGTATTACATTTTAAGTTAGATATTCTGTGAAAAACAGATGTGTTTTTATTCTACAAAACCTCACACCTCTTGTAATGCCGAGCGAGAAAATTTGAGTTCTGACAGTGCACCCACAGACAATGTACTCTTTGACCACGCCCGTCCGCGGCGGACTCAAATGATAATAAGCTCTGGGGCAATACACTACCGAAGACATTAGTTTATACATCCCGACTGGACAAAGCGAACCAGGCTGACCTGTATATGCGGGAGGAGAGGTATGAAGAGGATCTCAGCAGTGTTCCCTTTTCCGTATAGTATAATGAGGATGAAGCTGATTAATGCGTATGGGAGGGCCGATTCTATAAGCATTGCTGCAACACCGGTATAAGTGGCCAAATGCTCCGGGGGGATCAGGGGTTTTAGAGAACGTCGTGCTATCAGCAGTCTGGCTACAATGATACTTGTAACCAGCATATTGAGTGTCATCGATAGCGCCCAGTATGGCAATCCGTAGCGGACCGCATTCTGAGCAAATAGACTGGAAGCCGGCTGAGCAGCAGCAATAGTGCGCAAAATAGACATGGCTATGAGATATAGGATAAACAACATAATCAGCAGCAAATAGCAAGAACTTCACTAACTCGTTGATGCTGTAAGCATGAGGACTGGAAGTAAAATAATATACCAGATGCCACCACAGATGATATAACAGCGGTATATCTACAGTAATACCTGGTTCAGTGAGGTAACTCGCGAAGAGTAGTATACCTACAAGAAGGGAGTCTACCATTAAGGTGGTGAGATTTGCAGCGGCATCACCAATAATGTGGACTGGTAAATTGTCTTCTTTCTCGATGAATGCGCCAGGACCTAGGTAACAAATACAGCGTTTCATTTAACCTGAACAGATAAATTAGACCAGCGTACCTCCAGGAAAGTTCCGTTCATCGATCCAAGAGAGTTCACTGAATCGGACATTACAAGCTATGTTCGTGGATGCTAAGATAAAGAGGACAGTTATGTATATTTGATAAAGCCAAGAGAACCGTTTTGCTGCCACTGAGGTAGTATGTGCAGACAGCAAAAACGGCGATGTGTATACCTAAAAGAATTTCAGTCACTTCCACCCGTAATCCACGCAAAATATGGCTCCTACCATACGCTACGCAGCCAATACTGACACCCGCGTTGATGACCTGTTCAAACCAGAGTAGAGCATGAGGTTCGATTGTTCGCCACGCAGCTGGTAACGTCAGGCCGGGAGAGGACATAATGGTAGAGTCCTGCTATAGCCCGCCTGACAGATATGCAAAATATATGCCGAAGACCTCCTGAATCCTGATCAAAAGTAGCAAAACCTGGTGGCAGGTTATCTCAAATCACCTGTACATCAGCGCTGCCGGGCGCATCACTCGGCTAACTTTAGCAGTATCAACACACATAGGGTGATTAGGTCCGGATGTCTCGGAGAATTTGCAATGATATACAACAGCCAATACTCACCAGGAAGATATAAAAGAGAAACTGGTGTTTTGAATCGGAAGTCTCACAAATTCTGGATGGTGTGATGTATGACCAATAATCTCCGAGGCTGAACTTATTTATAACAGTGGTATGCGTCCGACTAGATAGTAGATAATCATATATAGTTCGCTTCCATTATCTGGAAGTGTTTGAAGGAGGTGATGTACCCAAGAACGCTAGAGAAGGTTGATGTATACCAGAAAATGATTCAGAATGTGATTGCGACTGTCAGTGGTGAACTATTTGCGGGTATCTGCAGTACTAATATAACCTGTCACAATCATCGAGTTTGTAGCAAGCGACTCGTTCCCTTAGGTAACATCCCATCTACCATTCTTCGTATGTATGGTCGTTTGATATTCATTCGGTTGCAGGCCCAATCACTACGCATTTTCAATGCCGTGGAACCCTCAACAAGAAGGCACAATTCCTTTTGCCGTCGATGGTGCTACCTACTCAACCTGGTACAGGGTGTTCGGAGATATCAAGAACCGTTCATTTCCACCCTTAATCGTCTTGCACGGTGGCCCTGGCCTCTCTCACGATTACCTTCTGCCAATCAGCGACCTCTCTTCTTCTCGTCCCATTATTTTTTACGATCAACTTGGGAACGCCAGATCAACCCATATCCATGACATGGAAAAATCGTTCTGGACTATCGACTTGTTCATTGACGAACTAGTCAACCTTCTGACTTACTTCAGCATTCAAGACGAGTTTGATCTTATTGGTCATTCATGGGGTGGCATGCTGGCACTCGAATACCAGATACGACGCCAACCTTCCGGATTGCGGCGACTCATCTTGACCAACACACTCGCGTCGATGTCAATGTGGAACCAATCTAATGCGCAGCTTGTCAAAGCCTTTCCCGCTTGGGTTCAGGAGGGGATGGGTATTGGCATGAAGGATTTAAAAGCATCTGCCCCTGCGATGAAGGAATTCCGCACCAAACACGGGTGTAGACTCACTCCATTCCCTGATGAATACGTCCACACTCTTGATCAACTTTTCAGTGTTGAGAAAGGAGACCCCACGGTCGCAATGGCTATGTGAGTGGTTTACAAATAGCAGCGGCCTAATGCTTAGTAAACTCCTTAGGTTTTCGGTAGAACTCAAAGATTGGAATATCATTGAGAAACTGCCCTCAGTACAGAACCCCTGCTTCCTCATTAATGGCCGGTTTGATGTTTCTCAAGATTTCGTAAATGAAGCGATGTTTCTTGGTCTCCCGAAAGTTAAATGGGTGACGTTCGAGGAGTCGAGCCATACACCATTTTGGGAAGAGCGCGATAAATACATGAAGCTGATCTCGGAATTCTTGACGATGTAGATGAATTGCAACAATGAGCATTCATTTTTTCGAACTAGTAGCGAAAACTTGTATTCTTTAAATCGTTGATCTCAATCCCCTTCTATTAACAAAAGTCATCATCGTGATTCCTTATCTATCTCTCTACTTGAGCCTACAAAAATACCAAAAAAGGTCATTCTCAGGCGTTGTAGTCAACAGCTCCGCCGCTTTCTCTGACGGAGGAGACTGGATTGGCTTCTGTCTTCCTAGATGTTTCAATTACCACACCATAGACCTGCTCAATCCAGCTCTGACAGTTGTGAGAAGTATCTCTATATCTCCGCTAATGGTGGAGAATCGCGATTAGCTAAGTTTACCATCTCTACGGGCCTTAAATTGATGGTTATTCGGAGACCTTGTTCCTAGCGCTCATATTGTTCTCATGGTATGGGAGCCATCGCATCATTCTATTTCTGAACTACTTCATGTGGTAAGCACCATTTCTTCGGTTTATTGTCCAACACCTGCTTTTCAGTCTGCCTAACATTTTGTATAAATATGAACGGAGGGGTTCAAATCAGCAGAGAGCCTCTGAGTCACTCTCATGTCACGCTTTATACGAGTTCTCACCGTTTTCGCAGCTGCATTCATGGTTGCTAATGCCGCACCCGGTGTAGAGAGCGAGGGTAAGTGAGCCTCAGCTAGTATGAAGGCCAAATTTTGTTCCTTAACATCCTCCCGCAGCAGCTAGCGTTGCGTGCACCGCAAAGAGACATATCAGCTCCGAGGAAAATATCAGGCTTGCAATCTGTGTTTAGTGAGCAGCAAGCAAAAAATTTTAGACACCTGTTATGTATCATTAAACTCCCAGAGCTCCGACTGGGACTGTTTGAAAGATGATTCGGGACTTCTATATGTAAATAAAAATGTGATCTGAGTTGCTGAACCTCTGAAATGATGAATTGGTCCTCCGTTAGGAGAAGAATTCTGTTTTCGCATCAAAAGCACTACTATATAAAGGGGGCTAGGAATCCATAGGGGATGCCAGCATATAGCATGGTACTGCGAGGTGAGTCTCTTTAGCTAGTTCCCAACCGCAAAGTGTAAATCCTTTCACTTATAGACCGCCGATATAGCGCATGTGTCGTCTCAGTGTTTGTTGCGTGCATTTTATTGCTTGTAGGATCCACGCAAGTCAATTATTTAAGCAGAATACTTCATGGTAAGTTATTACTGGTACCGATTACCCTCTCTCCGATATTCAAATGCCATACAATGTTCCAGAGAAAGAAACTCATACCAAGGGAATTAATCGCAAATGGGATATTGACCCTCTCGAACCTGTTCTCATGAGCATGGAGAACACAGTCCGGTATCCATTATACCCAGTGGGAAGAGCAGACGACGACTGGAACACTAGTCTTCCCATTGGTGGAGGGTTGATTCGTCTTGGAAGGAATCAAGACATCTTCAGCATTTCCATGTTCCATCAACTCCACTGTCTCGGCGTCATCCGTAATGATTTTGTTACTTTCGTAAAAACGAATAGAGCAACAAAGCCTGGCAAGCTCACCGAACAATGCATGAATTACCTTCGACAAATGGTTCTTTGTCGCGCTGACTTGCGACTGGAGTCCTGTCGAAATCCACATGGTCCACGAATCTCTGTATCTGATATCACACATGTTTGCAATGATTGGCAACGTGTATTCGAAGCTGCGCGGGCAAATTACCAGAGAGACAGTGATAGGGGAAAATGATGGGTGTGGTTGGACCCGAGGGCAAGTAAATATAACTACTGTACTGAATGACATTGCCTCGTGTGTAGTAGTCCAAGTAAGGTGATATCGATCGGAACTAAACCCCGGTCCTGGGTAACGACAGCATCGGTATCCGAGATTTCTCTGACTGTTGCTATTATTTCCAAATATTTCAAGGGGCATGATGTACTCTGTACGTCAAATCATTCCAACGTGGCACCATTGGCCCCAAAAAGCTTCGCTACGCGCACCAGAATTTTGGTTCATTTGATTTGCCCGAAGCCGACTCTCAAACTTTCGCAAGTATTTGCTCACTCTTGCAGGAAGTCTGTGTCATAGTCATCTTTTGTTGCGGCTTAAATAAATAGACGTATCACAATTCCTGATGGCTTGCAAATGCAACATGTACAATTTTTATAGAAATACGATACCAAAGTTGTTTCCTGCCATGGTGTGTAAATGGCTGTGTACGGTAAACTGAATGAGTACACTTACATTCATCTAAAACGACACACCCGGAAATACATCTGGGCGTGGAAGGTTTTCCAAACTGGTGTCTCTGACTCTGACCGCTGCAATGATCAGATGCATCAAAGCAGCCACGACTGTCAATGTACACCCAAAATGCAGCAATATTGTCGAAGTCTTCCCCAAACTCTTCATTTCATTGGGGTACTCCGAAAAATCATCTTGTGGCCCGCTGTCAACCAGAGGCTTAGTTTCAGGAGATGCAGAAACTGGGAAATATTGGGTGTTCATCGAGCCTGGAGCTGGCCAAGCTTCATAAGAGCATTGATCTGGGTGTGCAGAGCGCTGACTTACGTTGCTATCCTTATCAACAGAGATGAGACTGCCAAAGTCACGTTCAAGCTTTTAAGGTCTGGGTGACAACCATCTTCGTGAGAGAAATATATTTTCTCTTCAAACACATTTGCCAGTCCCTTCATGTCTAATGAATATCTGCTCCTCTTTCGCTGGAGTAGATGCGGTCACCACGCTGCCCCAGAAATAGGATGGGCGAGGTGTGCCAGAACTGTATCGGGTAAATCGATCCATAGGCTTCGATTTAACCTCTCTGACAAAGAAAAAAGGTCGGACCGGTGAGCGCTGATATCGGACATCTCGGTTTATCATCCCATCTGCCATCTGCCCTGATGCAAACTCCACCAGCGACTTCGCTTCTTCGCTTCATTATTTTCCGTGAAAGGGTAAACTGTCTTGGGAATCGTTAGCGACCTCATTGTACTATACATATGCTCTAAAATCACAGAACCAACTGGTACGGAGCAGCACATGCCGTGCTGTTCGGATGGGCCTCCTTCAAGCATTTAGCTAGAGATGATTATCCACACTTGGCACAATAGTTTATCATCACTCCCTGTCTTTTTCCTCGCCACCAGACACTGAACAAGTATCATGTTTCAAGTTCATGCAGATTATACTTCATTGTCACTGGAGGGCTTAGATGACGAGACCAGAGCCATTCAGAGACCTGGAGTGAAAATTCAGCCTTGTAACCTCTGTTTCCTCCTCTCTTGTTGATACTTAATATCTGAAATCCATTCCCGCAGCACCTTTCTGGATGTTCCCCCTCCTAGGAATTTCTGTCACTCTTTCACTTATATCACTACTTCTGAACTTGCATCAGTCCAACCTACCTGCAGTAGCCAATCGTCCTACGTGCCGGTTGAGTCAGTACATAGGCCTCAACAGGTCCGACGGAGAGCCTGGGCAGAAGTTTAGCTATGCCCAGATTGTCATGCACCTTAATTCCTCAGATTCCCTGCGTCACATTTACGAGGATAATCATCAGTACTCGACCCCTGTAGGAACTGTCTTTCCTGATGATAGACACATTATCGCCTCCCACGAGGTATGTTCACACAGGATCCGCCCAGACCTGGCGAGGAATTCAACTCTTACTTTTAAATTCAGACGTCAACAATCATACAATTCCGAATTACCGATTTCGGGTTTGACCGCTGTGTCCTGGGTGCAAGATTGCCACTTCGTACTAGTACACTCAACCCAACGATTACAATCCAACCACATAGTATCCTAAACATATGGGAGTTGGATGAACATGAGGAGCTATCACCATATGCATCTGTCTCTTGGCATTTCGCCCCTCCAAGACGTAAACTTTTGGGGAAATTTATTGTTCACGAGGATCGAACATGGGCATCGCATGAATTCCACTGTCCCTCAGGATCATTCTTTACGTATGAAATCGAGTGCTACAAACAGAACACAGGATGCCTTGTAGATTTTTGGCAGGATAGGGAGTCTCCAAATGGTAGGAATACCAACTGAATAATTTGCTTTCACCCCGCTGAGCGAAGGCTTCCTCAGGCTTATTCATGAAACAGCAAAAATAAACAGTATACTGTAGTTGCGTCGTCAAAATTAGGTCAAGCAGTCTACATGCATTAACATTTACACCCAGTTTATTGAATAAGATTTCATGAATTTGATTTGGGTAGCAACAAATCATCAGACTCACAACCGGAGTAGATTTCAAAATTAATGACGTTGACCTTGAAGGATTTTGTGTCAGCTGCCTGACTACACCTGTGACTTAGACAAAAAACAGCATTCGTTGGGGTTAAGCTTGGGTATTTTGTAGGGAAGAAATTGACATGTTGGAGAGAGCTAAACCATCCCATCGCCCGGCCCTTCACCACTGCCTTACTACAGCTTTCCTGTGGGGGCGCCCGCTCGGCTAAGTGTGGGGTTGAATGTGTGCTCAGCGTGACAGAAAAATCGGTTTCTACCGCCTATCACATCCATAATCCCATACCTCAGCATCAGGCAGAGGCAGGAGCTAGTGACTGATGGCCGTAATTGCATTTGCAAATTTTTTATTTGTGCGCAAGACAATTTTCACTCATGTTTGATTGGCACAAAAAGTAATCACTGGAAAATTGGCTAAGTAGTAAGGTTAGCAGTTGCAGAGGTAATATAGCAGTTCAAGGAAATGTATATGTTAGAGTCACACAATTGTGAAGGCAATGTAGGATTAGAGTATGATAAGGGGACGGAGAAGGCAAACAGATAAGGGGGGATCCACTCATTCTACGCGTCTCCGCATCCTTGATCAGGGGAGTCTTCAACAAAGAGTCGATAGCTTAGGGCAATAAATGAATAGAAACGAGGTTACCTTAAGGTGAAATTGAAGGCTCAGCATTTCAGCAGTTTGCCATGCGACGTGATCCTGAATTCCAACAATAAATTATTTACAGTTACAGTACCTCTAATTAAGGCTTTCACCATCATAGTGTTTCTCTTCTGCTTGCCATCTGTAATACTTGCTTTCCACCCAAGCCCGGACTTGGGTCCAGTCTTTGCACCTATGCAGAACACCCGTGCTAGTGACCGCATGTACTCTCCTGCCCGTGACATCATGAATGGAAGTCACTGTCGGCTCCAAAGTTGTATCCCCAGCACACATCAAAAGTTGGGTGAGGTATGAGGAACAGTGGTCGACATGTTCCGCCGCATGTGGTGTTATTTCTTGACCATCAAGCATCCAGTTCATATACTGCCTAAATCCCATCAAACAGTGCAGCTGGTGGTACATGGATATCTCGTAGATATCGGTGCTATCGTTCGAGAGCCTGACGAACCCATGATGCGGCACAAGTGATCTCCAGTCCATTGCATTGTCTAATCCAAAGCGGCCCTCGAGGGGATGGCTGAAAGAAAGTGCGACCTCGCGAAGTTTCATGGGGAGTGAGGAGGGATGTTTGTCAGGCGAATAATCTTTCCAGTTTTAATTGTTCAGTAAAATATCTCATATCAACCATAGGGTCCACTGACTTTCCAATCGTAAGAATACGAGGTGGGTAATATTTAAAAGTGACGAAAGTGCAACCGCACTCATGGCAACGTAAACGAGTGACGTGGAAGCCCTCAAGTATCGCATGCTTGGTGGTGGTAAGTGGCTAAGCGATTCTTTATATACGTATTTATTCTGGGTCCTCGCTCGTCTATGGGACCTTGACAAGACTGGATATCAACATATCAATATCAACATCAAAGCTCAAGCCGGGACCCCGATCCAAATTTGGGCTATTTATTACGTGTGTCCTCTGGGCAAGCCGCATCTTCCGGAGATTCGAGTCCCAAAATAACCCACATTATTCCTACATTATTCCATATTCCCGTTCCAGAAGTGTGCCAAACACTGATGATATCTCAAGCAGCATCCGGTACAAATGATACAGATGCGAAGGTTTACTCCAAGATCCCCCACTGAATGCCGCCCAGACAATGGCTTGGACCAAAATCTCCTACAGAACCGTCTACTATGTGTCGTTTGCCCTATCGATTTCAATCTTCGCCAATCTCTTCGGGATACTCATTGACTTCGAACTCCTGAAATACGGTGGGTAAATGATGTACCTCTTCGGAGTGTATGCACAACAACCTTATGCCTTGCTGCAGGCCAGACTTCCTTGTCATTGCCAATCAGGCCGCGTCCCGTGGCTCTCTATTTCAAAGGGGCGGAAAATGACCCGTTCCACAGTGCAGATGAATGGGATACCATATATCCACCCGGAAGTGGTTTCGTCCGGCTCGACGGGTCGTATTTTCTAGTTTCCATGTACCATCAAATGCATTGTGTCAATGCATTTCGACGTGGTGTTGAAGAATACAGAGCAGGAAAAAACATGACCTCATTACGGATGATACACCTTACTCACTGCCTTTCATATTTACGTCAGGCAATCCTCTGCAATGCAGATATATCCCTTGAGCTCACTTCTCTTAGAAGGACAGTAAAAGGAGAGATAGTGCATGCTGCATATGGATCAGGTGTAACACACGAATGCCGAGACTGGAAAGAAGTATATGCCTGGGTAAAGCAAAATCATTTAGAGTGGGAGCTGGAGGACAATTTCGAGGTTTTGTAATTCAGTTTATCTATTCTACCATCTTGCAGAAGAAAGCGAAGACTAGGTAGATCTTATAAGTAATTCCTCGACTCAAGTTGTAGCTACTCTGTATTAGGTTTTTGAGCCATTGGATTGATAATATTATTGCACGTAATCATTTGGGAAACACTAGACACAGCCTAGTTGGACATAACCCCGAGGTCTCAGCTTGAGGCTCTTAAGCCGGAGATAATAAATATCCGATCACGTTGACCTTATGTAGGTCTTGAGTCGTTCCCACAGAATATTTATGCCGGGAGTATATCCGTCATCCACGGCTTCGGCGCATTTCATAGGCCTACGCGATCCATCAAGATCACGGGCACTCATGGATGCTCAAAAATTTTTTAAGATCTCGGTGATAGGATCTGTCCAAAGTTGTAGGACAGTATATTGGCAAGTTTGACACTTCCGTGTGAATTTCAAAGGGCTATAATTTACGCTGTGATCTAGGGGTAAATCTGAGAAACAAATGAAACCACTCTCAGTGGTAGCACCCCCTTTTCACTCATGATGTCAAAGTGGCCACAATAAATAGAGCACTGGCTGTCACTTGCAATATCTCAGCGGCACGATTCAGCCAGGACGATATTCATTGCTTATCACCCAAATGCATGTATGTGGTGTATTTTCTGATAGTCCACTTGTATAACCTCGACCCAGACATTTATCTCAAAAGCCGTCCTCGTCCTATGCACATTCGCCATCTTTGCCAATATCCTTAACATCGGTGTACACATCCAGTATAAAACCAAAGAGAAATTCACTAACAGTTACAGTATGTCCACTCCCAAGACCAAAGAAGGATCTTGATTAATGACTATCACAGCGTATCAAGGACATGATTATCCAGAGACTCTGCCACTATCTGCTGAGCTACCTGAAATCGAACACTCATTGTGTGGGAGCGACCTGTACCCCGTGTCGGGCCTCAAGTCTGATCCAAAATGGTTCTCATTAACTTCATCCTCCGTTGGATATGTACGTCTGGGAGAATCCAATAGGCTTTTCATGGTTACTATGTTCCATGAACTTCACTGTTTAAGGGTTTTAAACCTAGCATTCGAGCCCAGTGGCTTTCAAAACACCCCTGGCCCAATAGATGAAGGCCATATCAAACATTGTTTCGATTATTTGCGCCAAATGGTCTTGTGCTCGGCTGACTTAACGCTCGAGGAAGGAGACTTCATGCAGCAAAATTATACTACAACTGCAGTTTACACGTGCAAAGACTGGAGAATTGTCTATGAAGCAATGGAAAGTAATTGGAATAACTGGAATAAATTCGCCATATAGTTCTACTTTACTTTCTCAAAAATAGAAATATAATAAATCATAAATTTTAGAGTGATTCAACGTAAGGGAGAACATCAGTGAAAGGAAGAGTTCACATTCTACGTCTGGATTTTGTGTGCGACTATAAGTCTCGGGGTATCAGGGAACATTCGAGGTGATGTAAATTTCCTGTCGTCCTCCGCGGGATGACAGCCAAACTTACACACCCCTCTGCGTCAGGTGTCTCTACCTACGCACTATTTTAGGTTAGTTGATTCTCAGCTGATGGAAAGTCACTTTTCACTTTATCAGGGGACCGGCAAGAAACCCTAATGTCATATTTCCGAAACAGAAGGGGATCGTTCTACAGCAATTATAACCACCAGCAGAACACATACATCACACTACCTCACTATACCCTTTATGTGTAACAATGTTCTGTGTGACTATAATTAGAAGAGGCTTGCAAGGCAAGATCACCGACAAGGCATTTAATCGCTCTTAGTTGCTACTATTGACTATAACTTCAAGTCAACTCTATACGTGGTATATGCCGGTGCTGCTCCACCAATGATAACGTCCATTTGGGATCTTATAGTACGAGTATCTGCACTACTGGGCGACCGCTACCCCATGCCTGCTTCACCGAACAGCATCTACCTTGTGTCCTCCCTAGTATACGCAACAAGCCACAAATTACTGCTTCGGTGAACTCTTGATACGGTACGAGCCCTAGCCTCCCTCTTTCTTATGGTTCTATCAAATAAAGCAAGGTTAAGGCTATGTTGCGCGATGCAGAAAAGACCATAAACTAACCTTTGATTGCCTTCTCAATTGCCTCAAGATTGAACGGCTGCAGTTGCCCGGGATTCACCGAGACTAAGAGTGTCACAAGGCTGATTTCGAGAATACCAACAATAATGGAGAGAGATATAAAGAAGGGTTTACTCGTTGTAAGAGCAAGCCTCTGCATTTGCAGAGTAGCTTGTTGTGTTATGGCCGAGACCCTGACAGCGTTTTGGAATTCCTGGGCTGCCTCAGCGGCAATGATTCCACTGAGGAAGCCCTTTCCTGCAATCTCCAAGTAGTTATTCATGTTGTTATTGATTTTGTCGAGGTCTAAGACGGACAGCTGGTTCGCTGTCACAGAGTAATCCTGCAGAAACAACGCGGCAGCTATGTCGCTCACACTTGCAGCTCCGGCATGATCAATGGGTGGAATTGTGGGCCGATCCCACACTTGAGCAAGTGACTGCGTGAGGAGATCTCTTGCGATGTTCCCAACGAGTGGTTCGTCTGGTTTTATCGCGGCACGTATAGTGCGGTTCCCCGGGTTCAGCATGATCGATGCATGTTGGAGATTGAATTGGGGATCGCAGACCAGAATGGAGGCGTTAAATACATGGGGTACACCCCCAGGTTCAACATGCGGGCTTTGAATCTGTAGCGCTGGCCTGTTGTCCAGGTTTAATATAGGTGACATCCCGCTGATACCTCCGAGAAAAAGGAAGGCTGATCTCTGCTGATCATTTGTGGGTGGATCATCAGCGTGTCTTAACTGTGCTGTTTCGATCGGTGTGATTGCGACTGATGGCAACGATATCTATGAGTTGAAGCTGGTCCGCACAGACAAAGTATGAACTTACCTCCTGTGTAAAGCTTGGGTGTGTCTTGTGGTATAATACCACGGATCTCGCTGGAGTTGACGACAGACGAGGCTTGAGGAGCGCCATCTTCGTTGGGTTGGTCGAAGGAAGTGGGTGCAGTCCAATGGCAGTGGTAATCGTATGTAACAACGTCGCTGTCGTAGTTGACTACTAGGCCTTGCTGAGTGGCAAGATCAAATGTTGATACAGACCATGGTACTAAGGTTCGTTCGGTGACTGTTTGATAACCAACTGTTAAATGGTCGAACATTTCCGACGACAAGATACGTTCCACTCTTTGGAATGTCGTCAGACGGCCAGGGCCTGGAAGGCCATTTTCCGACAGGTTGGCAACGAGGATATTCTTAACGGTATCCACAGGCACAGTACTGACTGTTATTGTACTTGGCCCTATTGGACCTAGCAATAGTAGCAGGAGGATAATCACGAAGGAAACCCGGAAGCGAGAGCTCGGCTGTCGGGATAGACTGTATCTGATTTGATCGAGGAGGCCGCTGGTCATTGTGGAGACTATGTCCGTTTGACCGGGTTGGAGGATACCTGTGCGGTGGTAGAGGGCAGCCCACTCTGCACTGAAAATACGTGTAGCAATATCTTTGGCCATGAGACCTGCAATGGCTTGCCAAACGACTGATGTGGCAGTAACGATTGACTTCGCGTCTTTCAGTAGAGAATCGGTAGGGGATAAGGAGAGTTGGAGAGGATGGACGAGGCACCATGCTGCTAAGAATAGAAAGGAAATTTCAAGAATTGAGAATATCAGGATGCGAGTGGTCAAGAAGTGTCGCCCGGCGGGCTTGTGATGCGTCTCGCCGGCAAGGGGTGCAGCAAGGTGATACTGAGGAGGCCATGTAGATTTCATAGCGGGGTGATGGGAGGAGTTGGGTGGAATTTGGTTAACTGGGGTGTCTTGCTTGTCGTTATGGGGTGAGTGGGTTCACAGTGTCAGAGGCCAGTGAATGGTATGTACATGGTTGTGCGATATAAAAGGACAACTGCTGCATGTGCACGGCCTCAGCAACGGTAAATAAAGTAGTTAGGTAAATCAGGACAAACATATACCTACCACTCCTAAATATAAGCTTCCGTCGTACCCGCTTGCACTCCCGTGGCAAAGTGCAACGGTACACGGCATTTAAGCGGACTGCCCAGACTACACATTAGGATGCCGACTACCCCAGATCCAACCGATGACCATTACACGGCGCTAGTAATAAAACAAAGAATAATATCCTTGAGGCGACGGGGCGTGTTGACTTTGTTGTATGTATGTATTGTACATGTCGGTTAGGAGCGCTCCAACGACGCAAATCTTCTACTGGAGCATCAGAGTTTCAAGTGTTCCACATCACGTTGCTAAGGCGTTGAATGACATTGCCTTTTCCTGATCGCATGCATCGTGGGTGATTTTTTTAGTTGCTATATCTCGGCTAACCCTCCCAAAACACCTCTGGTGATGATCTGTTGGGGTGTTCTGAGATTGAACAAATGTGATTTCCGAGATTTTGTCTTGAGTAGGAGAGTAGCTGAAAGGTCAGAACGAGTTAACGTACTTGCATAATGGTATATTGTGGCAGGGTTTTTCTATTTCAATTTCAAACGAAGGACTCGTTGAAAGCTTGGAATCCGCTGGATCAAGTTTCTGGAATCTGTTCCGTACGGGAGTGTTTGTCGTCCACGTGATCTAGTTACATCAGCAACTAGACGCGTTGAACCCAAACCCACGACGACCCGCGGCGACCAGAGCGACCACGACGGCGGTTGCACATCGACGACGTCGGTTATGGCATCCCAGACATCCACAAGTACACGCATAACGCCCGTGAAGGCTATTCCTTCGAATCTTGCTGCCAAGACCTCCCCCTCAATCCCTCCCCCGTCCCAAACATTCGAGCCGCTCGTCAAGGCAGTCCTACGGCACCGGCTCGTGTATAATATTTTCTTGCAATCTGCCTTGCTGACATGGGCTGTCGTCACGCTCACCATTGTTTGGCAGCAGAGCCTGGCCTCGCTAGGCCTTAGTGGTTTGGGGGTGCTACCATTTCGCCCTTTATCGATAATCGGTGCATCTTTCATTTGGGTTTTTGTGGCGCTACCAGCTGCTGTGGTACGGAAGGCTTTATTGACTTGTGAGCTCCCCAGTTCAGACAATGTGATATCCCGCTGATCGTTTTTTCATTCAACAGCAACACGAACGCCGGCAACGTCACCAGCTAGCACACTCTCCATTGCGTTATCAAAACCTAGTATACGACGTGCCATTGTTGCCTACATGGTCCCCGCACTCATTATGGTCGTGATTCACGCATTTATGGCCTACTCGATAGAACCAGCAGACCCCAAACTCCGAATATTTGTAAAGTCCAAGTACGCTATTGATTAATATGACGAGGGATACCGACTAAAACAATATATTCCCAGGAAGCACCCACATTACCTCAATGGCCGTGCTCTCTTCCTTGTTATCTCTCAGATCGCCGTCGCCATCTGCTACGCCGCCCGAAATATCATGTTGGATCGCTTCGTATTTAAATGGAACCTCACAAACCAGGTTTGTAAAACGTGCTTTTGACCTGTATGTCAACGCTTAAAATAAAACTATAGAGCGATGATTACAACCCCAGACTCAATTTATTGGAGCTCCTCAAGGCTGCCATCATTTCAACGATATTGTCTACGTTGACTTTACCGTTCACTGCCACTATTTTTGCCCTAGGCCGCTTGCTACTACCTATCCTCTACAGTCTTCCCCTCGTCTCTTCATCTTTGAAGCCATTTACTGCACATTTTCTCCGTAGCTCATGGGTGATCTTCCTTCCACTCCGGCACGTAGACCTCATTCGTCGGGCTTGGTATCTGGGGTTCATCACGCTCTTTATATGGGAGACATCTGATTCTTTGTTCGAAGTTAATGTGGCGAAAGTTTGTTTGTTTCATTCGGTCGTTTCCGTCCTCACTCACGAATGGCTCTAGCCGATTCCAGTTTCGTATCTTACTGCAGATCCCAATCAGACACTAGTATCTGGTATTTCCTCCACCGACATGACGTTCAGATACTTTGCCTACTCGGAACTGCGTGTACTGGCCGAGGATAAAGCTCCCTCTGCCGTCGCTCAACGCACTGCACTTTTTAGCGACCAAAAGCACAACCCTACCCTTTGGGCGCGCCTCCTCCGCGAGAGTCTGTTGCTCCTAGGGAAAGATTACCAGCTTTTTCTTCGTCACGGCAAGCCAGAGCCGCCTGCTGCCCCAGCACTGTCCCCTAAGCCAAACCTCCCTGAGAACTTGATTCCATCGAGCCCTGTACCACTACTTCGGAGGAGAATATTTAAAAGTGGTGCAAGTAATGGCAATAGCTTGGATGCCACTCTAGATGTCCTAGGCTCTGATGGCCCAATCACGAAAGCAGTGGATTCCGGAGTCAATACCGTCGATTTGCCAGAGATCTTTAGATCAGCTGAAGTTAAAGCGATTCCAACGGTCACAAAGAAGGTGGAGGGGGGTGCAGCGAACACGCGAGGGGTGATTGAGATCGCTAGGCAGAATGTTGAGGGGGTGGTGCGCGGAGCAATCGCAAAGTATACGTCGCCTGGTGTGAGGGAGCAACTAGAGGGCTGGTTGGGATGGTGGAAAAACGAGCGGACAAATAAGGTTGTGGATCGCAGCCTACCCTACAGGGAGCTGGATATTGTCGTTGTTGAAGGCGAGTTGCATCAATGCGATGGTCAGCAGGGTCACACCGACTTAACTGATTTGTGGTCTGCAGTGATATCCCACCTGACTTGTGCATCCTTATCTGAAGACCGTTATGGGGTCGTTCAGAAGGATATTCCTCGAATTCTGGAAGCCTTCCTTTCTTTCCTCTCTGCCGTGGAAGAGTATCAGATTGATATCAATACCCTATACGTCGCACCTAAGGCGGGCGAGGAACTATCCCCGAAGGAGCTGCAAGAACGCGAAAAGATGCGCTATGAAGTAGAGAAAACTGGAGAAGTCCTAGGTACAATGGCCGATGGTACGTACAGTTCTGGGCGTCAAGGTGGACTGAGAACTGAACGCTACGACTTCATTTCAGGCCTAAAAGAAGGGGTTGCGCGGATTGTGCGAACGTTTGGTGAAAAATTGCTCGCGTTCAAGTTCCCACCACGAACGGCGCAGAAGTTGCAAGGATTTCTGGACTATTGCTGATCTTCCTGATTGGGGTGTAAAAGTTAAAAGTGCTCGTAAACAGTTTCATCTTATATTGATGAGGGCATGTGAACTGACGAGCCTGTGTGATCCCGGATAACTTTATGATGGTGTTGCACACGCTTCGTTACGTGGCAATTCCGTGTTTGGGGAAAGTGAGTGTAATGAGTTTGATGGCAGCAGGATATGGGCGGATGAATCTATGCCTATGGACAGTCGGACTGAAATTAAGGCAGAGGCCTTGGACTTCACGGGGTTTGTGGTAATAGCATTCGTCCCATTAAGTATTGTGAAATCAACCAGCCAGGACAGGTGATTACCGCCACGCGTGGCTTCTTGTCTTGCTTGGGGCTACCCGTTCTCATGGTTTTTACTCGAGACGACGCTCTGCGCCCATGGAGATTCATGCTCCACGAGGCGACAATAAAAATTAAAATAGTTGTGCCGTCGGGTTCTCACTGTTGACATGAACATATGAGAGGCGATCCGATCGAGATCGTTTGTATAGCGAATTTTGCCCTAGCTAGTGCTTGCAGCCCGTCGTTTGAGCTGAAAGGTTCGAGTTTGGGACAACCTGGGGCTTGAGGAGTAGCGCCCGTGTCGTTCGGGCCGTGGTGCGCGGTGTGCCTATCAAGTAAAGGAGCGCTTCGTATGCACCAGCCTCTCCGCTCAGAACTACCATATCGATCAATACAAAATGGATCGTTCGTCCTCGAAAGAAGTTTCCAGTTTTTCTTTCGAGATTATGCGTGGGTTCTAAGCCTATGCGGTATTGTACTTTGATGGTCATAGATTCGTACACGAGGGAAGCAGGAAGAACTGAAGAATTAACGAAGGAGCTTCAGGTTGACACACGAGTAGGGGGTCTGCGGTTTTAAATAGATTACGAAAGAGCCTTCATTTCACACTTAATAGCCTAGTGCATGGATTGTGCTATTCCCCTTTATCCGGATCATTCGTTCGTGTCTTCGAGCTTCGAATCGGGTTATGTAGGAGATCAATCGGTTATAAGCAGTTATTTGCCCAACGGTCTCTTACTGCGCGGGAATGCAGGTCGCCGAGGATGGGGTCGTCGTGATCCTGTGTTGCCATGACTTGCTGTACGAATCGCTCAGGTAACAACTCTTCTACAGGGCTCGCCCACGGGTGAGTTCTCCCTGTGAAGTTGCTTTCAGCGTTTCAAGTCGTCTCAGGGGCTAAGCCGGACATAAGCGCAATGCTGGTGGATCAGTGACACAGACCAGTGACAGCATGACATACAAATCGGAGGTAGCCCTGTCACATAACTGGACATATGATAGAAAGACAAATGAATGAGTGGACAGGACAAACAGGGCCATGATGCCAAGCGCTGGGGAAGTTGCCAGATAGGATGGGGCGATACCTTGGCAATTCCGGCTTTTTGCTCGCGTCCCCTCCTCAACTTATAGTGGCCGTGGTGAATATATAGACTGCCCAGACTTATAAATACATAAGAACGGGGGAGGTCCGACATCCCCTCCCGTCACGCCCCATGCCGATCCCTAGCCGAATAGGCGTGTTTTTCATTTGGATCCTGGCCTCCATCGCAACATTTCAAAGGCTTGCACTTTCTACCTTCCTCGTCAACGCACAAGAACACTCAGCTTCCCCAAATGCGAGCACGACCTCGATTCCCGGTACTTCAAAGGTCGCTTTGACGTGCTTCCGACTTCGCGAAGAACTGGGTTCGGATGTGGTGCAGACACACGGAGAGAATGAGTACATCGAGGCTATCCAGAACCCATATAGCCTCTTCAACGCTATTCAACGGCCTGCGTGCGTCGTAGCACCCCAGACAAGTACGCATGTGCAGACGGCGATGGCGGCAGTATACCGGGACAAAGTGCGGTATGCGGTCATGGCAGGAGGGCACACAGGGATGACCGGCTGGAATACGTATGTCTGCCCCACCTCGTTTACTTTTTAGTAATCAGCCTGATCGATAGTCGTTAGCGTGCAGGATGGGGTGCTCATTTTCTTTACGAATATGAATAACATCACTTATGATGCTGCGCGGAATCGAGCGACGATTCAGCCTGGAGTAAGATGGGAAAACGCCTTGCAGCAGTTGGAACCATATGGTGTTGCGCCTATGGGTGGTCGATTAGGGTGGGTTTTGTGAAGATCGTTTTATCACCTGCTTTTCTCAGAATACATTATACACCAGGAATATCGGAACGGGACTACTTCTAGGGGGCGGAATAAGCTATCTGGCCCCTGAATATGGCTGGTCCGCTGACGCTATTACCGAGATGGACGTGGTATTGGCTAGTGGGAAGCTGTTAACCGCAACAGCGACAAACCAATATTCGGACCTCTTTCGTGCTCTCAAAGGAGGAGGCAGCCGATTTGGCATTGTGACGAGATTCGAGGTTGAGCCCGTCCGAGTTGGCCGGAGCACGGACAAAGACTGGTATGGAGGAATAATTATTGTTAGTCCATCATGCTTCATGGAAGAGAGCTTCAATCAGCGCTCATAGTATCTACGCCGCTGTCTAACCCAAATTCTTTCCTATAGTATCCCGATTCAGCTGCAGAAGCAATACTCAGAGCCACTCAACGATTTGTGGAGACGAATAAAGATCCCAAAGCAGGTCAGTTTACCAATCTTGGCGACAGTCTTCGTGGATTTCCGTCAGTGTGTCTAATTTAAGCTATATCAGCAATCCTCGCATTTCTAGTATATGTCATGCAAAATGGGAAGCCAACCACCAGTCATACTGTGGCACTCTTCTACCGAGGCTCTACACTTCCAAAAGAGATTTTCAGCGACTTCCTAGATATTCCTGCAGATATCCAATCTCTATCCCCCCTCAGCTACATCGAAGCCGCGGGCCTGTTCGGTTCAGGGGACTATCGCGCTAGTGGAGAGCGATTTTCTGGGTCGGCATTTTCGGGTGGACCCGAGCAGTATCTAAAGGCCTACAGAGATTGGCGACGATTCGCTCTTGAATCCGCTCACCTTATCAATTCGACAGTTTTCGCATTAACACCGATACTCGAGCATCAAATTCAAGTCTCGAGAAGCAAGGGGAAGAACGCTTTAGATGCGGCACTCAAGCCTTATGCATCTGTCCACTGGCAGACCGCATGCTTGGCAGGCGAACGACAGATCCCCCCAAAAGTAGAGCTAGGACTACAGTGGTTGATGAGACAGTGAGTAGCCATGATTTCATTATAGGACCTTGAGTACGATTACGCTAACCGTCTTGAGGAATCCACCTTCTCCCGGAGCACCACTAGACATCAACGAGAGCGATGCTACTCAAAATATTTATGCAACTTATGGCGATTATGAATTCCTTAGACGTGTTTACCGAAAATATGATCCTACACGGTGTGTGCCACAAAGTCTGCAACTGTTCAATCGAGTTGACTGGATCAATTAGATTCAACGTTAGATATAGTCAAGGGCCTATCGGCCTTTGAAGATTCCCCATCATTGTCGTTTTTGCTTACCCCATTTGCCGTAGAACTTTATTACTGACCCAATGTGCACTAGACAAATTGAAAGCTATTTTGACATTTACTCGTGATGGATTCAGCTAGGGTAGATGACATAGCCCCCGATGAGCCCGACTATTCGCTTCTCATTCAGCTTCCAACCGCATGCTGCAGGACCAGGGACTTGAGAACGCCTGAGTACGATATGAATGCCGACGGCTTACGCCATGACATACCTAATCGCCCCTAACGAGGGGTACATCTTATGTATCTATATTGTTAAAGACGCTACTGAAGGGCAATTAGCCTCTCGATCCTTAATTGTTTCACACACATTGTTATTGGCTATTCTTCTCTTTCAGGAAACCTATTCCGTGATTCCCCGATAAGGACCCGCCTTGCCACAAATTGCGTTATCATGATGATGACTGACCTTGTCCTGGACCCTTAACAACCATATACCATGATTTGCACAAAAAATCTCCCCCCACATTGATCTCCAGCAGAGTCCCACCAACGAGTGAAGCCTGTACTTGAATCCCGTTGGTCGAAGCCCTCATGGCCACGGCAACGCCCTTCCAGTCTTACGCAACCGAGGTCGCAAACTTGGCATTACTCAACCAGGACCTGTTGTCGATGATTTTGTATCATTGCCTTCCCCGTGATGAAGCCGTTGAAATCCCCTCCTAAGCCAGGGAGCCAGCACTTGGTCCTCGGCCAGATATGCCGCACTTTGCGCTGGTCACTGCACGCCAACTCCATCTTTTGGACCAGGTTCTACATCACCAGCACCACTGGCAAGCAGCACAGGGGAATTTTCATGGAGTGGCTACATCGCGCGAAGGAGTGCGGTAGTTCCCTTCCTATCTCTATTGAAAATAAGAGTGAGAGTGGATTTTCATCGCTCCAGTTGGAAGAACTCGTTCTACCCCTGGCCAATCGACTTTGGCGGCTGCACGTCCATCTCACGTACGACGCTATGGAGACCTTATTTACGTCCTTCCCCCCTTGCACCTTCCCCCAGTTGTCCGATTTCTGGATGTCCTGTACAGATTTCTCAGGGCCATCCATCCTTACCGTGGGACCCGCGTTTCTTAGCTCGCCACTCGAGCAGTTCGCGATCACTCTAGGACCCCCGGTCAACGTTCGAGGCTTAGGTATCACATGGGCCAACTTGAAAACCCTACGACTCGATGCAATGTCCGAAGCTCGTTTCTACTTCCCCATCTCTTGGGTCCACACAATCCTCGATGCTTGTCATGACTCCCTTGAAACGTGTTCCATCGCAGTAGAACCGACAACAGACGCCGAACTCGGACATGTCGAGCTCCCCCATCTGAAGGCACTCTCCATTAATTTCAGAGACTCGGGCGCAAAAACACAGTCCAGTATCTTCAACATCCTGATAACGCCTTCATTATCCTTTCTCGAACTCTCTTCAAGGGATGGACTCAGTGTTCAATGAAACGTGTAACGCCCTCAAATCATTCTTCCATCGTTCGTCCAATATCGAGCGCCTCCATTTTGAACGCACACCTACATACAACAATGTCACTGTTGGGGCCAGGGTGACTGTCGACTCACAGAAGCTGATCGGCTTGATTACGCTTCTTCCGAACCTCCGACGCGTTCGACTCCCAAAAGGACACCACACGTTAATCATGTTGGTACTGGAATTGATACTATTGAGAAGTGTATGCCCACACTTGGAGTGGATGGAGCTGGCGGTTCATAATGGGCTGGATGTTGTCAGGGCCATTCAGTTCTTGTGGAGGCAGAGGGAGGTGGGTGGAGGGAAGAAGAACTTGAAAGTGATCAAAATTATTGATCCCAAGTTATCTTGGATCGGGATATGCGAGCCCTCTGCGGCAGAAGATCCGGAGATCACACAGGGAAGAAAGGTTATAGATGATTTGGAGGGAGAGGGGCTCAAAATTGAGACTTGATTGACGAGCTTTGGGGTCAATGGTCCGTTCCATCTCTGACAAGCGATACCAATATTAAGCCACATACTATTGATGTATTCTTTTCTATCTGCTTTCAGGGTTCAGCCGTTTAGATTTTTCCCATGTAATAAAGCTTGAGGGCCATTCATCAGTATTCAACGCTCAGCATATTTTGAAATGTCCGGCTTCTAAGCTTTGCGCTTCGCCAGTTACACTTCAGGGGCAAGAACGAATAGACGACTGCTGACCTGCGCAAGACTTGGGTAATGCTCGAATCCCAAACTCGAAGCATCAGGCCCTCAGCGATCGGATCGATTTGAATATGGCTGTAAACTGGCTTTTCATTCCGTCACTCGGTATTGACAGCAATAGATCAGCCTCAGATATGTGAGAAGCGGACAAAGTATACACCAGGATCGGCCACCGGCCAGCGAGGATCCCGAAACGGCACGCACACGAGCCCTAAAATATATATGAAAGAACTGCCCAAAGGGTTGAATGAGGCAGCGTAGCCAAATTTACATTCTGATGTTTTATCTGCTTTTTTTGTGCAAATCGTATGGTAGCAACAGGCTCTTGACAGAAGATTTTGTGAATGTTTTCAGGGCGTTTGTTGGATTGTGATTTGAAAGGGAAATACTTGTATCGTCTAATCTACTCACTATGTATAATCCTTCCCCGGTTAACTTGGTTCAATGGTGCTGCGGCTTGACTTTGTTCACCGTATGCATGCCACACATAGTCTTTGGTCGAATAGAAAAAACAACAACGCATTTGGGGCCATATCTTTCCCAGAGCAGGTTATCGGCGTTTTTCATACGGACTTATGGGGATGGTTCATAATGTGGCGGGTATTAATCAACGCCTTCAACAAAGTGAGACCCAGGTTACCGAGACACCCACAGAATTAGCATGTAACAACAGTCGTAAATCAAACCACCAAGAAATCCACTGCATTAGATAAAAAAAAACAATCAAATGCATCTATCATACATAACGTAGACACATATATAATGAAGTGCATGAGTATGGTCACGGCATAACAAGGCATGATAAAAAAATGTGGTTGAATCCAAGAATGAGAGACTACCAAGAGTTGTAAAATTGTGAATGTGTGAAACCAGGCTTTGCCGTCACAGAACGGGTAAAAGAAAAAAGGAGCGCGCGATAGAATTACCAAGGCGCATAATTAGGCAGAAATAGGCTCACAATAAGAATGCGGGTCGCTCCTTTCAAGCCCCATCATAGCTATCATCATCGTCATCATCATTAGCCCCCTTCTACACCGCCCTCACTATGCAGTCCTCCCGCAATCCCATTAAAAATCCTCCATCCAGCAACAGCAAGCATAAGAGCACCAACAGCACCACCAACAACCTGTGTCCTGCGTTTCAACCTAGCCGTCTCCTGTTTCCTCTCCCTCTCCCCGCTCCACAACCTTCCCGTTGGTGCTAGTCTGGGTGAGGACGAAGCCGAAGCAATAGCATGTCGCTGTTGAATTCTGCGCAGCTCAGACTGGGCCGGAGAGGGCGACTGGTGGGGTAATGCAGGTAAGGTCCAAGCGAGGAATCAGAATGAGATTTCCGGTGCCTCATATCGATGCGACCAATATCGGCATGCATATTCAAGGCCTCCGCTTCCTCCCTCACCAGAAACCTTCGGTCCTTTCCATCATCCCCGATCCAGCGGTACCAATTGTACTCCCACCGCTCAACTCGATACTACTCCCTAGCTCCTCAAGAATCCTCATCACAGGCGTCAGTTCGTCGTTGTCATCATCAACAACCCCTTCACCACCTGCCGCCACTTCAATCTCTCCAGCCTTCCCCTCCACCCGGGCCCGTCCCAAAATCACGCTATCATATCCCTCCGCCCAGACCTCACTTCCTTCCCCTTCTTCTCCTTCAGACCCTCCGAAACCGACTTCCCCGCTCTGAACGCTCTCTCTCAAGCTCAACCTCCAACCGTCCAATGACCTCTTCCGATCCCTGACTGTATTGACTCCCTCCTCCGCCTGTAAGACCAGACCCCCCGATCCCGATGCTCTCACTCGAGTTGGCAGCGTAGCGGGAGGAATAGGCACGAAAGGGCTGGACAGGCACTAGGTGTGTTGCTTGTCGGGCTAATGACCTGCTCGTGTCACAGCTGCTGCTCCGGATAGAGCTTGGCTCGACATTAGCCGAGGCTGATCCTGATCCTGATCCTGAACCGGCAGTGGTGGTGGCAGAAGCAATGGTAGGCAGCGTGCTCGGAAATGCCATCGCTGTCCCTCCGCCCCGACCCTCTCTCTCCCTCCCTCTCTCCCTCTCACTTTCCTGATCAAGCTCGCGTTCGTTCTTATTATCCCTCCTCCTCCGCCTCTCCGGTGAACCCATACTAATCCCCTCCAAACTCTTCAAAAACACCTCATTCATCCTCTTCAACCGCTCCCCAACCTCTTCCTGACTCGTCAACATCGGTCCACGCGCGGGGAATGTAGGCGACACAGACATCTCATACGCATATGCATCCGAGTACGCCTGTCGGCCCATCTTCACCTCTCTCTCTCTGCCAGGGATGGCCGTAGTGGTAGTGGTGGTAGTGCCGGTGGTAACACCGCTAGAGTCTCGATCATGGTGAATCCCAGTGCCACTATGACTAGCTCGAGCATAATAATGACGACGATGGTGGGGATCAGGCGAAGTAGGAGGTGAAGTCGTCATACTAGTAATACCCGTAGTGTCTGTATTATCCGTAGCCGTCGTAGCGGCAGTCGCAGTCGTGCCCATCGTATTCACACTACTCGTCTCCGTATTGGTCCGGGACAAATGACGCGCCGTCGTCAACTTGGACGTTGTTGTCGCTGTCTGGTCCGCGCTGGACGGCGATGCGGATAGTCTGCTCGGCGGTGACGTTCGATAGCCTTTGCCACTGCTGTTGCTGCTGTTGTTGATAACGATACTGCAGCAGTTTAGGTGAAATAGGGGGTGATGTCGAAGTTGGGATGACGTTAGAGGAGGAGGAATCCGGCCTTGTGTCGCCACCGGTCCCACGAACCGTCTCCGAGGTGCCCTCCCTCCCGAGCGCCCTATCACGATCACGAAAACCATATCCTCCCGCTCGATACCTCCCATCCTCCCCCTCGTCATCTCCATCATCATCCGCCTCGCCTTCAGGACCATACGTAGCCCAATTACTAATTCCCACAAGCCCCAGTCCAATTCCTGGTAGACGGCCTAAGAGGCTTCCCGATCTCGTGGTGAAAGGGGCCTACTAGAAGTCGTTGTCCGGGTACGAGAACGTGATCTCGAAGCGGGAATGAGAACCTTCGCGCTCACGTTCGAGACGTTCGAGACGCTCGTATTCCCTCGCGCGTCCAATTAGTGGTTTGCGTGCGTCGATCTCTTGAACAAAGATGGATATGTCATCTTCGTCTGGGTTGGTGGATAGGTATGGCTATGAAAAATGGAAGATAGAAGTTAGTTCGGGAAAGAAAAACGAAATCAAAAGTTGGAGAATATAATAGAAGTGTTCGTTCGAAGAATCAAAATTAACAAGAGGCCCACATGGGAAAAAAAAAAAGTCAGTGTGGCGTAGATGGATTGATCATCACACCCGGGTACACGGAACTCAATCAACCCAGAAAAAAATAAAAATGAAAGAGACCCAAGTAAGGAAGCAGAACTTACAGCTTTAACCCCAGGTCCACTGACGTCCGGCGTCGAAGGCCTGGCACTCCCAGTACCACCTGCATTACTTCCAACACTCCCCGCATACCGATGCCCAAAGCTACTCGAATACCTCTTGCGCGGTGGAACAGGCACAGGAATTGGACCTGTTCCTTCACCCGAGGCGCCAGCACCCGCAAGTGCCCGTTCACGGTCGCCCGTGGACGTGGTAGACAGCGTACTCATCCTGCGTTCGCGCTCTCCTACGATAGCACTGAAAGTAGGCGAAGGAGGTGGACGGGAGGGTGCGCCACCAGGCAGAGGTGTGTCGTAAGTGAGTGTGTATATTTGAAGAATGTGTGCTTGAAACGGACGAAGGCTGGCCGCCGACATTGGTGTTTACGGTTAGGTTATTGGGTGGGTTAGAGAGTGACGAAGGTCCACCGGTGCGCAGCGACACGGAAGGAGACGAGTTGGATGGAGACGAGAGGGTGTTAGTCTTGAAAGGGTGAACGGGGTTGATGTTGGGCCGGCGGATGGGCAAGGGGCTGGTTGTGGTGGCGCTGGTGGTAGTGGTGTTGGTGGTACCGGCGGCGGTGGTACCTGTGGTGGCAGTAGGGAAACCCACCACGGCAGTGCTGTTTGTCAAGAAGGGGCCCTGACTGACAATAGAACTCGAGGGAGATGAATTAGAATTAAGGGATTGTTTACGTTGACGAGGTGAGGTGTTGGGAGAGAGTGAGGTGGTGATACTTTCCTTGCGGAGCCGAGCAAGGGGGTCCCGGGGTGAGCTGCTGGCCAAGGTGGTCTTGGAGGGGAGAATGAAACGCTCCGCAATGCTGTCCTTTGGCTCCTTGTGGATAGGCATCGGGGAGCGATTGGCAGAAGTTCGGGTATTTGCCGAGGGGGGAGACTGGGACTGGCGGGACTTGTTGAGGGTCGGAACGAAACCTTCGCCCGCGTTGAGGTCTGCTGAGATGAATCTACTGGACAGCAGAGATTCTAATTCGTCAATCTGGAAATAGGGTGTTGAAAGGTAGGTGACGGAGAACCCGAGCGTGCCTGGGGGGAGCTGGACGGGCGGGAAGCTGTGGGTCAGGGTCGGAATTGGGGAAAGGGACGGGGACGGTTGGTGGTCAAAGGCGAGGGTGCGGCGGAAGGATGCAGCGGGAGGAGAAGTGGGGGGTGGACGAAGACGGAGGGAGATGGAGAGAGCACCTGTGCGGGCAAGGCCACCTGTGCGCCTGCGGATGCGTTTGTAGAGAGCCCAGGCAGGCAGGGTGCGGAGGAGGGTGTATATGCTCCGGAACAGGGCCATCCCATGCTTGTATATCGGAGGGGGGGTCACGCCGAGATTCTCGTGGCCAGAGAGGGTGACCGACCAGACTTCGAGGACGATGGTCTCCGGGGTGGGCTCAACACGTGCGCGACTCGAGTTGGGTGCGAGGTAGACGACGGCCTGGTTAGGGGCGAGCTCCGGGATGGTCAGGACGACTTCGAGCTCAAAGGGAGGCGGAGCGTGTCTGGTGATGGACCTGTAGAGCTCGCGGGCGTCTTTGGTGAAGAGGTCCGAGTCGGGCGACTCGAGGTTGAACTAGTGCGAGGCATCAGTGCGAGAATACTTGGGTGCTAAGCAAGCGGGAACAACCATACCCATTTGTCGTACTTTGCAGTGGGATGGTCTGCGGTGAGACGGGCATCGTGGACGAGAGAGAAGAGTTTTGTGTAGAAGTGGAAGGCTATCTGGTCGGTCTTCTGCTGGAACTCCTCCATCATCGTCACTGCTGCTGCTGCTCTCCCCAGGCGCGGCATCGTCGCAACGAGTCACTTCAACCTTATCTTATCTTATCTACACTCTCCCACGCTCAAAAGAAAGTGAATAGTATTCTATACCGCTAGAGTGTATGCTACATGATCCTGTGCTAGTTATTCTTATATTCCTGCTTGGGTGGGAGGTGCAACAGGCCGAGTGTGCAGGCGATGTGCAATCTACGCGAGTCCAGGTCATTAGGATCTCCTATATGCTCGATACCGAGCTTGGTCTCCAGATCACTGCAGCCTGCAGCTAGTAGGC
The DNA here is from genome assembly GCA_004296355.1 of Lepiota venenata. Classification (NCBI taxonomy): domain Eukaryota; kingdom Fungi; phylum Basidiomycota; class Agaricomycetes; order Agaricales; family Agaricaceae; genus Lepiota; species Lepiota venenata. The sequence continues at coordinate 2,237,223 of RCFS01000004.1, forward strand.
AAGGGAGAGAGAGAATGAGTGTCCCAACACATTCACAGTTCAAGTTCACGTACCTGTAAGACTCAATAGCATGACTTTGGTGATTGGGGGAGTAAATGGTGTGTGAGGGGGAATGGGGTTGCAAAGAGGGGTGTTCCACCAGACACCCTCATTGTGGAATTTGAACGTGAGCCTCGACCTGTCGCTATTATATGCAAGGCCAAGGTGATTAGCCTCATTGCGAGGCACAGTGGACTTGTTGCGTTCATTGCGAAGTTCGCCAACTAACTGGTTGATAGACATCTCGAGTGTTCCTAAACGATCCTGGATCCCCGCAAAGCCACCTCGGATTTCGTGTTCCATTTCAGCCAAGGCGGCTCGAAATTCTGCAAAGGGGGCCTGGCTGATCTGGGAGGACTTTGCCTGTCCAATCAGGTTGTCGCGAGCGGACTGAGGGGTTCCTCTGTTCAAGTTTGATGCTGGCAGTAACCAGTCAGAAATCCACAATGTCTGAGTAAAGAGTAACCTACTAGAAGCAGATAATTTCGTGTAATAATCGAGAAGAGCAGTATCCGCAACATCACTTTGGGGGAGGTGGGCAGGGGGGATCCCAGAAGAGTTTGCAGGGGGTTGTGTAGCAGGCATCCGTATGATGGTGGTTGTTGGAGATATCGGGCGGGGACCGACGTCTCACTTCAGCCTGGCCTTGTCTCACCCGATTTATTTATAGACAGTGTCTAGAATGAAATTCGGGATGTCCTCAAAGAGCGTGACCTACATGTCATCCTATTCTCAAAACTACTGTTTTACAACTTCAGTCCCACCAATATCTGGGTGTAGCGAGCCAATACTGCAAGAGTCGCCGTTGACGATCGAGAAATTTTGAGCGGAAACGTGCAAAAGGGTTCTTTGGGGGAATCGGTGGGATAGGGGGAACAAGGTGGCGCTGGCAGGAAGAAGAAAAGAGGGCACTGGTGAGCCTACAATATACGGGTTGAATGAGTACAAGGACATACAGGAAGTATTCGTCTTAAAGCAATATCCAGCTCAATAAATGCCGTATATCGCTTGTGAACATGTATTATCGTATCCTAAGTAATCAGAAGGTAAGCGGAAACAATCTGACATGGGGAGGCGCAACTTGCCTCTGTAGTCATAATCGTACAGTCATAAACTGAAGGATTCGGGTTACAGAAAATTTCCAACAATAAACAACGAGGCTCACCGATAAAAGCACCACCACTACCTCGAGCAGCAGTTTTCAAGCCCTCCTTTACACCAGTACTTGCTGGTGGCGCATCTCCGACACTTGTCCAACCACTGATACAAACATCTTGAGCGAATACACTTGAAGAAGATACGCAGGTGTGAATATCTCGTTCGAGTGGATAGAAAGGGGTGGTGGAGATGCAGAGTGCCTGGGATGTCTGGACTTGGATAAAGACTTGGAAATCTAAGGGCCGACTAGAACCGGATATGGGACTCAAAGGGAGGCGGGGGCGTGTCTGGCGATGGACTTGTAGAGCTCGCGCGCATCTTTAGTGAAGAAGTCCGAGTCGGGCAACTCGAGGCTGAACTAGTGCAAGGCACCAGTGCGAGATAGGGCTAAGAACGCAAGGAAGCTATGGGTCAGGGTCGGAATTGGGGAAAGGGACGGGGACGGCTGGTGGTCAAAGGCGAGGGTGCGGCGGAAGGATGCAGCGGGAGGAGAAGTGGGGGGTGGACGAAGACGGAGGGAGATGGAGAGAGCACCTGTGCGGGCAAGACCACCTGTGCGCCTGCGGATGCGTTTGTAGAGAGCCCAGGCAGGCAGGGTGCGGAGGAGGGTGTATATGCTCCGGAACAGGGCCATCCCATGCTTGTATATCGGAGGGGGGGTCACGCCGAGATTCTCGTGGCCAGAGAGGGTGACCGACCAGACTTCGAGGACGATGGTCTCCGGGGTGGGCTCAACACGTGCGCGACTCGAGTTGGGTGCGAGGTAGACGACGGCCTGGTTAGGGGCGAGCTCCGGGATGGTCAGGACGACTTCGAGCTCAAAGGGAGGCGGAGCGTGTCTGGTGATGGACCTGTAGAGCTCGCGGGCGTCTTTGGTGAAGAGGTCCGAGTCGGGCGACTCGAGGTTGAACTAGTGCGAGGCATCAGTGCGAGAATACTTGGGTGCTAAGCAAGCGGGAACAACCATACCCATTTGTCGTACTTTGCAGTGGGATGGTCTGCGGTGAGACGGGCATCGTGGACGAGAGAGAAGAGTTTTGTGTAGAAGTGGAAGGCTATCTGGTCGGTCTTCTGCTGGAACTCCTCCATCATCGCTGCTGCTGCTGCTGCTCTCCCCAGGCGCGGCATTATCATGACGACTTATCTTATCTTATCTACACACTCCCACACTCAGAACAAGCGAATGGTATCTGTACTACTAGAGTGTATGCTGCTACAATAGGCTGTGGGTGATGCTACTACAAGAGGTTGTGGGCAAAAAGAAAACGCTAGTTGTTCTGATATTCCTGGGAGGGTGGGAGTAATATGCCAAGTGCGGCACAAATCCTGCTTCTGCGCGTTGGTAGGTCATAAAACTCCTGCACCAACTCAAGACCCAGCTTGATTTCCATGTCCCTGCAGCCCACAGCTAGTAGGCAAGGGAGAGCAAGAATTAGCACTCTGATATATGCGCAGCTCGAATGTAAATACCTGAAAGACCGAACACCATTTGTTTGGTAATTGGGGGATTGAAGAGTATGTGAGGAGTGATTGGATTCCAGAGTGGCTGATCCAGCGGAGCGCGGTCATTGTACCGTAAGTAGGGACGCCGTTGTCGTTCAGTATCCAGCCCATGGCGAAGCGCGGTGAAGTCGTTGCAATGCTCAGTGAGCTCATTGCGCATCCCCGTGAGCTCATTGCGCATCCCCGTGAGTGACGTCTCGAGTGTCCCTATACGATCTTGGATCCCCTCGAGTGTCCCTAAACGATCCTGGATCCCCGCAAGGCTATTTCGGATGTAGTTGTGCATTTCAGCCATGGTGCCTTGCAATTCTGCAAAGGGGGCCTGGTTGATAAGCGTGGCCTTGTAGGACTCTACCCGTCCAATCAGGTCGTCGCGAGCGGGCTGAGGGGTGTCTCTGTTACAGTTTAATGCTGCAATAGGCTGTCAGAAACGCATAATCCCGGAGCGAACAATGATTTACTAACCAGCATTAAGCGCGTCCTTGTAGCGGTCTGCACGACCAATATCACCATAGGTGGGTGGGCTTTGGGGAAATGGGGGAAGGGGGACGTTCAATTCGTTCACAGGGGGTTGCGCGGCGGCAGACATGATGGTGGTGGTTGGGAATATCGGGCGGGGAATGAAGGTTGAAGCTGAAATAGTGTTTCAACCTGGCCTTGTCTCACTTGATTTTATTTATATTTGTTTATACGGATAGTTGGTTTAGGGACGGAGTGGCTGGGGATGGGAGCACGATCGTGGGTGGACTCGGGATGGGGGGTGAATATGTATCATCTCGACGAGAGGGGATCGATATTATCAGCACCCCACGCCGAGTGCGTGTGGAATGTCGTGAACGGTGGGTGCGGATCCGGAATGGAACTTTGGTTGTTTTCAAAGAGCGTGAGGTATGCCATCCTCCTGTTTATTCTCAAAACTATGTAGTATTAATAAACAACCATGATACTGCCACAAAAGCCTCACTGAACCGTTGATTATTTGATCACCCATTTTTTTACAACCTCAGTTCCACCGATTTCTGGGTGCAGCAAAATATTTGCGAGCCAATACTGCAAGAGTCGCCGTCGCCGGTCGAGAAATGCTGAGCGGAAACGTGCAAGAGGGTTCTTTGGGGGAATCGGTGGGATAGAGGGAACAAGGTGGCGCTGGCAGGGAAAAGAAAAGAGGGCACTGGTGAGCCTACAATATACGGATTGAGTGAACGTAAGGACGTACAGGAAGCGTTTGTCTTAAAGCAGTGTCCAGCTCAACAAATGCCGTATATCGCTTGTGAACATGTATTATCGTACCCTAAGTAATCAGAAGGTAAGCGAAAACGATCTGACATGGGGAGGCACAACTTGCCTCTGTAGTCGTAATCGCGCAGTCATAAACTGAAGGATTTGGGTCACAGAAAATTTCCAACAATAAACAACGAGGCTCACCGATAAAAGCACCACCACTACCTCGAGCAGCAGCCTTCAGACTCTTCTTTACACCAGCACTTGCCGGTGGCGCATCTCCGACACTTGTCCAACCACTGATACAAACGTCTTGAGCGAATACACTTGAAGAAGATGCGCCGGTGTTATCGGCTAAAAATATCTCGTTCGAGAGGATAGAGGGCGGCGGTGGAGAGGCAGAACGCCTAGGGTGTCTGGACTTGGATGAAGATTTGGACACCTAAGAGCCGTTTAGAACCGGATGTGGGGTAAAAGGTTGGTACAGCTCACAGGAAATAGTTCGGATTTTGCTGTCCTCCGCAGCTCGTCGTAGAGCCGGGCTTCTTCTTCTATGTCGATACCACTAACACCAGCGGACGAAGGGGAGATGAGCTCGAGCTTTGCCGTGGTGTGCGCAAAGGGATGAACTGGGGCACTTTCGGGACGAGGAAGGGGCGTAGATAATGGTACCTGGCCATCACTGGTATGCGGGGACGACGGACGCGAGGAAGGGATTTGTATGAGTAGGGTGTCGCTGCGATCGTTTTCCGCAGAGGGACTTGAACTTTGAGGACTAAGTGAGCGGGTTGGAAAGCCGGCGGCAGTGGCTGCGACGGAGTGCATGGTGAGCGCATGGAATTAGTAAAAAAGCCAAGGACACCCACCTGAGATGCGCCGCTGCTGAATTGTTGGACGTACTGGGCGTGTTCCACTGTACGTTCGTGGGGGAGGCGGGGGGGCAAAGTCCATGTTTGCGGCACCTTTGATCACTCTCAAGCCTGGTAAGAAAACGGAGCGCTGACGTAATCCCCATGTATATTGGGACCGTCTGTTAATTGGACCGCTCAACAAGCGTTGAGGCATTTTAGGGTTCCGGTCACCTTCAAGCGATATGAAGCACGGTAAAGCCAGCCTGTGCTCGCACAGAGGTGACTGGGAGTCTTGTGGATTGGCGAGATACGAAAACAACAAAAAAAATAAATTCTAGAAAGAGGAATGCCGGGTAGCTTAACCGGGAGTCGTCTCTCAACACCCAGATCGTCTTCACGCGATTCCAGAGCCGTACTGACTAGCTTGTGGAGGCGATTATGGAAGATCGACGGTTTTGTAACCTGATGGAATTTAGAATGAATTTAGTAGAAGAGCTGATCCTTTATGATTATCCAATAAGCTCATTATGACGATGTGATAAACGGATATATTTATTTTTTCTTTGCTGAATTTCTGATTGCTTTCCGATTGACAGTGTGAGATTTTAAACCAGAAGACAATAAAATTTCCAGAATCGTTTGAATCTATCTGATGCAGCCGAAGCATCAATTGCAGAATATATGAACTACCACAAAAGTCGTGATCCGCGTTACTACCAATCTGCACCTCTGGCGACGAAAGAGGGAGAGGACATCGACATCTGTGTGCTTCTGGTCCATAGACCAGACCTGTGATCTCATTGAAGTCATGTGGGCAAAAAAGGGTACATCCTCTGAGTCCGGGATGTAGTGGTAGATGGGAAAGAGAAACGTACAGTATCTTTCAATAAAATGCTATAAAGAAAGCTCCAGATTTCCGCTCTGAATCAAGCGGACAATGATGTACATAAAAATAGCCGAGTGGATCCCCACTCATGTAGCATGCGGACCCAGCCGGCCTCAAAGGTAAAGAAAAAGAGATACCACCCAAACAATCATACGATAGACCAATTTAACCTTTCAAATTTCAGCAGCGACGACTATCCCCCTCAGGGCCTGAGTGCTAAACACCCCCTTTGATAACATTTCAGCTCCCCCCCTCGATGTTGTATAACACTAAAGACCCATAGACACAATGCAAGGAGATTTGTTCAGCGTCCACGCCTTCGAAGCATCTGCTATTGGGATCCTACATCGGCCGGCTTTGTTGACGGGGCCACAACACCATCAATATGCTTCGTGATTCACGTGTACGGATTGCAGACAAAGAAAGCTTATGCCACTTCTCGATAGAATTCTATCGGCTTCGACATCGATGGTTTTGTTCTCAGAAGTCTCCTGATGTCGTGATCGTGATCACGCAGCTGAAGATAGATCCCTGACAGGTTCTGGGATGTAGCCGGTTCATTGTCTCTCGGTTAGCTTTTCATGTATGGGCATGCGATGTCCCAAAAAATCAGAGAGATAGATCGATGAGATGACCTAATGCGTAATAATTTGTCACAGCGACCGCAGACTGGTTTTCGGAGCAACCTAAGTATATTACATGTGAATGAGATTAATTTCTTGAGCTGGTTAAAATTAAGTAATTAAGGTATTGGCTACCCAACATATTCAGATAGGGAAGTATGGGACAGGATGGTTTCAATTAGAACAAGATGACATTTGTCTGATGCAGTTGAAGCATGGTTCCTAAGATGTAAAGCCTCCTAAAGTACACCTTAATAAAAATCATCTATATGCGACATGTCCCGGCACCCAGGATTGGCGAAGGGGATTGGGCTGGACAGAGTAACCAAATAGGGGCTTCACTTGCTGATGTCTTATGCTGGGAAATGCCTTACTCACCTGCTCCATTGTTCGCACCATGTCCCGGTCATTTGGTTGGATTCGCGGCTTGTCGCATGCACTACCGAGGCGCTGGTGGTGGCGAGATAGCTCATGAATGAGCTAACAACTCGCCACCTGCCATCTGTTTTATGCAAATTAGTGGTAGATGAAATGGTTGTATCATGGTCGAAGGCGCACCAATGTAGTGAGGTATGACGACCCGTGTCCCAAGGGGACACTGCGCATAATACCTGTGTGTTACGATGAAAGATAGTGAGCTTTGGCGGTACGGTATGCCAAAGAGGCCATGGGTTACCTGAAGAATTAGGACTATATCTTCCAGGAGTGCCACCGATATACAAATAGGAATCACAATGTGCATGTTTCTAAACTCGTTCGTCATTCCACATACCAAAGTAACAGGAGAAGAGCTTCACTCACAAATGAGGCAGAAATCTGAAAGTGGCTGGCCAACTGTGTCTGGGATATACGGCTGCACAGACGGTGCAATTTTTATATATGCTTTGTATTTGATCGAAAAAAGAATTTTTTCCCCAGCTTGCATTAATTGCTACCAATCTAGACGTCCTTATTTTTAGAGATGTCAATAAGACAAAGGGATTGATGCTTCACAATTGAGAACAGTATTGGACCTAGTGCACGGTAATCCCGAGATCTCAGCTGCAGAGATCAAACACATACCTCGCGCCTGTTCCCCTTTTGATTATTTCATATCTCATCAGCTAAGCCGCCCACGCCACTTCTCGCGATTTAATGCATCCGGCAATTATATGTCCCAACACATTCAGGTGAGGATTACCCATGCCCATGCAAATTGCGGAAGTCTGCTACACCCTTCTTCGGGTTTATAGCATATCCTCTCCTGCCCGACCTCTCCACCATAGTTTATTATTTCTTCCTCTCCGCTGGTCGACACTCACAAATGCTTGTATATCTACTATGATATTTCTAATACCCCTATGTGTCAATGGCTCTCGCTTAGGCTATTCTACACCACAAAGAAATCCATTAATTCACACCGCCTACATTTAAGGATCAGAAGTCCACAATAATAGGGACCGTGTCGATCTCGCTGGCCCATTTTATCTACCCTATCTTACCATATTTCTCAGGACTGACTCGACAGCACCCTCACATCAGCCATTGAGCCAACAATGATATGAATGCGATTACAGCCCGTTTCTTCCAAGCCATTGCTTAAACTTGGCTGATACGTCAAGGACAGCATAGCCAAGTATGACGAGGAAGTAACCAGCACGTTATCAAATAATGATATACTATGGTCGGTCGGGAGGTCGGACAAGACTAGAGGTCAGACGAACATATATATATCACCTTCCACTAGCTCGATATCGAGTGAGTATGAGGAAAGACAATGTCACCCTTTGTCACTCCGCCGAGCAATCCCTTCAGATCCCTTCTTAGCAAGCGCAAATTAGACGCGTTCATCAGAGCCCCTATTGATATTGATGGCATCAGGCCTGAGTTCCCGATCCTCTCTTGTCCGACCTCCCAACCGACCATAAGTATGCCAAGCACTTGATAGCCCCTGGCGAGGCACCAATGAGATGAGGGAACATCCAGGTTCCGATTTTGCGGCCAAAGATGTCAAGCGGGTGACTGTATATGTCACCAGGCCCAAGGAGCAGGGGCAAAGAGCAGAGTAGGTATCCCATCATCTCCGGTCTGCTCCCTAGACTCTGAGGTCATGTCCTATGCCATCGATTATTATCACTGACCGCAATAAGCTAATGCAGATATTTCCTGATAACGACCGGAAAAAATCGTGAGAAACGCCCCCAAGGAAATAAAGACAGGGAAGCACTGCCCGAAAGCAGACAAGTATATAACATACAATAAGAGGGGTACGTTGCTACATCATGGATTGTGATTCAAGCAATTGCTATAGTGGAAAACACCATACACTATGCTATCGAACAACGGCCGTGAGACTAATGGGAAAAGGGATGTGGGATATGCTGCAGCCATAAAACGCTTTATTGCTGCACGGCTGTAAGCATGGCCGCACAGACCGCCGGTTATGACCACCACACCAAAAGGGATGTAACTGAACAACTTACGTGTTCAGCCACCGGTCTGGATGTATGTACAATGGAGGGATTGTAGTAAGCCTGTAGTAAGCCAAGGCTTACAACGGCCGAGGCTTAGGTAGGGTGTTCCGACAATACTCATGCTTAGTTTTTTTAGCAACAAAAACAATGCTTTGGATTATAAGTACAAATCATTAGTTTCAGCAAGTGCAAGCTTTCTGAGACGTAGTGCATTCACATCCTTCCCCAGAACCCTTGCAGGCGCACTGAGTTGAAGTCCATCAGATCATTTAAACATGAACGAAACCGAGTCCATGAAGCACTCACGTTGGAAGTATGGGCTTTATTCACACACTCGGCGCAATCACATTTGTTCTTTGGGCAAGCACACCCAGTGCCTTGGGGTCCACAAGCACTACAATAATACCGGACAAGTTATTGTTCGGGGATAATTGAAAGGATAAGAAAACTAACGTACCCGCAGTTGTTCTGGCATGTGCAATCTGAAGGCATTATGTATGTGGTAATTGTTCAAGAGAGTTCTCAAGCGTTGGCGAGATATTAGGGAGGTGAGATAGATAACTGAGAGGGAATGCTCTCGCTGAGACAGAGGTTTATACATACCGTCAGGTAAGGTATGACGTATGCATTGCATCAGGGATCCGTGTGTCTGGAGCTGCTTGTAGCCCCGTGGCCCTTCCTTTTTTAGTTTTTAGCTTCCGTTCCTATAGCTTTCACTCCTCCGCTCTCTGGGCCGTGCTGCTGTACCTTCGCGCTTGGTGTGTGCGGGTCATCATTACTGCGAGCATTGTATATAACGATTATTATCAGAATCATTCAGGCGTCGTCAACCGAAGAAATCGTAGGCTGGCGTTTAGTCAGCCCAGACAGAGCTTGGAGCTTACATCCATAGTATTCAACTAGGAGCCTCCGAATGAAGTTTAAGGGTCCAGACTATAGTCCTAAAAATTATTATTTCTCGGAGATTCCATGAAAATAAGACTTGACAAATGGTGGCACGACGGTCAAACAGACGCTCATGATCCGATATACAGTATATGAGAATTGATGTTGACTCGGTTTCGCACTCTACACTACATCGGCATGACAGCTGTATGTGCTCAAGCTATCAGATAGCCTCAGACAATGCTATCTGGCTGCCTTTGTTGATGCATGATGAGTGTTCAATGTCCTCAAGAGTTCACAAGCATCGAGTCCTTTACTCCTCCCATCCGTAGTGATGCCAATGACTTAATTCTACGATCAGTTGTTGTTGTTTAATCATTTCAACGTCCCAGAGGCTTGCCCTCATGGCGGACGTACCTCTACTACGGGTTACAGGTAGGCAGCTAAAGGTCATGTTAGTAAGGGCCCCAATGCCCCTTATCAACATCATGGTTCTGTTCTGGACTGCAGAGGGCGCTCCCCTTGCAGCCTGGAAAGGAAATGCCGTCTGAACAGCCACCACCCTTCCACTTCTCGAGATTGTGGGTAACTTCGACTCACTCTGGTAATTCTGACCCAGCATGCTACATATCTTTGACCACCACTCAGAACAACCCGTGGAGTTCCTATTTTTCTCCTGGCAGGTGAGAAGTGATGCATTGATGCCAGGCCCATATGCCAGATCGCCTCAATTTCGCCGAATCACTCCCGGCTGATGTGTAGTACAGCATTAAGTACGAGCAAAACAAGACTTGCCTGCTTGCTTCCGTTCTCCATCAGACCGAGTGAGTATGCATTCACCCCTGTTTTTATTTCTCGTTCTAATATGTATGTACAGTACCCTAGCAAAAGTTTATTTACATCCAAATAAACAAAAACACTACTTCGAAAAAATTGGCTTTTACATGAGCACAACTCTATAATCCTATAATCTAATACTTGGAAGACCTTCTCTTTATCTTCAGAAATACTTCTGCTTCACTAGACATGATATCAACCAAAGTGTTTATTAGGTATAAATCAATCTTTGTCCACTTGTCCTAAAATCTATTCTATAACTTATCTATATTTTTATGAGACTGAGTCTTTTGTTAGTCTTCTTTTTTATGGGTATCTGAACATATTTAAGTGTTTGAAGGTCTGGTAATTGTGCAGACCAAGAAAGAGTGACTACTTTCTAACTGGTGTACCATTCTTTTCTAGTATCATAACAGTAGATTATAGCATTATTTTCCAAAATTGCTATCTATTCTTCTGTTCCACTTAGCTCCTCATAAATATTCTAAAGTGAGCTTATGAAGACTAATTTAACATAATTAGGCTCTATTCTGGTGTCTTAGAGGCTTACTGGGTGAATTGGGCCTTTTGTATGTCATATACTCTCAAAACACCAAAATTTGCCTTTTTGACTTAAATATGGGAGCAAAACACCTTTTACCATATCTCTTAACTGATATTCTTTATATCCAGACCACTTTCAAATACTGTCTAGTCCTCAGAAAAGCTTTATCTGTCCAAATAATCCAGTTCCAGTTTTTCTCCTCCTCAGCCTAAATTACCCTTTTCCTGCTTTAGCTATATCCTCTTATTTTTGAGCTTTAAATTTATTTTTTTTGATTGTAATACATTCTTTTATACCCAATCTATGTTTCCAAAGCTTCCAAATAGTACTGGAATAAATAAGTCTGTCTGGGGAATAATAGACAGATTTAGTGATTTTAAAGAGAGTTTGGCATCTACTACCATGCAAAAAAATCCTAGGATCATGAAATAACCTCTCATCTCATTTGAGAGGTATACTAAAACAAGGTACATCATTGAAAGGGTCATAGATATTGTAGTTTTTGAGAATATGAAAAGTGGTTAAATAGGTTCTTCCAATAAAAGAGGCTATTTCATGGGTTAGATGGCTCTCTTTGGGCTTTGGTGAATGAGAAATCAAAGCTTAAGAGTAATATTTACATTTCCAGGTGTTTTTGGTATAGCTCTGCTACTGTAGTGAGTGTGGAGAAATAATTTTATTGATGGGAGCTAATGAAGTGTAAATAAACTTTTGCTAGGGTACTGTACTTGGTGTCTGCCTGAGTACAGTAGCGCGATATTACCAATTCACACCTGACCAAACTCTCTGTCGGACTAATTTTCTAATCAAACCCACCTTTGCATTGCTCGCATAGTACATCATCTATGAGTGAAAGGAGAGAACGGCCTAACATCGCCAGAGCGACGAGGCTCCGCAGATTAGGACGTTCTTTCGAAGATCGATTCGACAACATGATAATTCCGAGCGATATTGACAAGGCGACCGAAAATACATACATCAACAAGCGGTATCACCTATCCCAGGTGGACACGCCGGCAAACCAGCCTACCTCAACGACCTCGGTCTTTCTTTGCAAACTCGATTTGACTCATTTAAGCATACAGATATGCTCAACAGTCAGTGATATTGAAAGAGCCATAGGACATTTGCAACAATCAGTGTCACTCACCCCAAACAATGATCCTGAAATTCCAGCAAGGCTTACCGATCTCGGAAATGCATTTGCAAGTCGGTTCAAGCATACAGAGACGCTGAGTGACATTGAGGAGGCAATCAGAAACCAACTGCAAGCCGTCTCACTCACACCAGAAGGACACCCCGACCGGGTTGCCCGGCTTGACAACCTTGGGATGTCTTTCAAGGACCGGTCCGAGCATTCCAGGCAGCTCAGCGACATCGAGGCAGGAATCAGGGTATCAACGAAGAGGCTTTGTTACTCACACCAGACGGAGACCCGAACAAATCTGCTTCACACAGGTAGCCTTGGCAGTTCGTCCTCGATGCTGGCCATCCAGATCTTGCTCTTGAGTGGCTTGAACAAGGACGATCCATCGCTCGGAATCAGCTGCTCAAACTTCGTACTTCCACTGTTGACCTCCGCCAAGCGCACTCCGATATTTGTGACGAATTCACTTGAGTTTCGGATGAACTTCGGAGTGCAGTCACTCCAAAATCGCGGGGTGCTGTGGTACCCTCTTCCGACGTGAATGTTTCCCTCGAAAAAGAAACACGGTGCCATCATCATTTTGCAAAAGGGTGGGATTCTCTTTTGCATAAAATTAGATCACTTCCGAAATTTGGTGACTTCCCTCTTCCAAGGAAAGTCTCTACACTGAAGAAAGCCGCAGGCTCGGGCCCTGTGGTTGTCATTAATGTGCACAGACGCCGATGCAATGCCTTCAAGGACAATGTACATACATCATATCCCATTGACACAGCTCCGCTACGAAGATGTCGAAGGGATGCAGAAATCCCTGCAATTATACCTTAAACACTCTCGAATTGCCCAAAGAGAAGAAAGAGCGCCCGCACAATCGGAGATGGATAGTTCAGTGCGCCTACCCGAAATTCTTGGAAAGCTCTATTCAGGAATCGTACACCCAATTCTTCAAGGTTTGGGCTTGAATATGAGAATTACCTCACTAATCGCAATTTAAGACATGGTCGCTGACATCCCCTTTTAAGAGACCAGGTGCATCGCAGTCATTGCAGCTCCCCCGGATTTGGTAGTGTCCGACAGGGCCCCTCACCTTCCTTCCCACTGCATGCCGCTAGTCGCAAAACTCTAGGCGAAATAAATGAGGCGTCCAACTATGTCGTATCATCTTACACCCCAACAGTCAATGCCCTGGCGGAAGCAAGAGCAGTAGAACGAAGGCCATTCCACCGACTTACTGGTGTTGCCATGGCCAACACCAGGTCTCAAATCACTTCCAGGCGTCAAGAAGGAAATGGCAAAGATAGGGAAACATTTTCTTATGGACTCTGAGTGGACATTCGAAGTGCGCCACAATGAACAAGCTATTGGAGAACGGGTATTAGCGGATATGGCATCCAGCAGCTGGATCCAACCCGCATGCCATGCAGTCCAGGACGTGAATGAACCTACGCAGAATGGTTTCTGTCTCCACGACCGGCGCTTGATGATCACAGACATCATTGCCAAACCATTTTCCAATGCCGATTTTGCGTTTTTGTCTGCTTGCGAAACAGCGACTAGAGATGAAATTGCATTGGATGAGGCGGTGCATATTACGGGTGTGATGTTAGTAGCAGGATATGGGAGTGTGATTGGGACGATGTGGGCAATGACTGACGGAGTGGCTCCAGTTGTTGCTGAGAAGGTTATGAGAGCTTAATGGCTCGTGAGGAGAGCCAATAGCGAGGGAGCAGCGCGAGCGCTGCATAAAGGGGTGAAGGAGCTGTTATTCAAATTGGGTAAGGCTCACTCCATTCCCGAGTACCTTTTGTACACTACGGCGTCTGATGGGCCAGCTTTACATTGCTATGTGTTACAGACGATAACGATATCCTGGCGCATTGACTAAATCTTTCGTTCGAAACTTCACATGAGTGACCTATAGCCTGTTGGATGCTTCGCGGTGCAAAGCACGCCTGTTTTATTTAGCTAGAATTCCAAAATACTCAGTCCCGCTTTTCCAAACACCACTGCGTGGCCTAGCATCCCTCAGGTATACTAGAGGGAGAGCGATACACTTAATACCACAAACCCCTCCCAGACAGTCAGACTCAAGAAGCATTTTGTCATTACCAGCAACCATCAATAGGTACAGTACATTAGTTTGTCAGGATCGTATTTTCCAGAACTTGACCACTGTCAACTTTGGTGGACTGAACTTCCATCGTACGGGTGTGCCTTTTGCATAGTATGTGGTTTCAGCTGCGGAAGAGATGCAGCCAGTGTAAAATCTGACCGACAACCAGCTAATATTGTCACCAAGGGCTTCCCTTACATCACACTCAGTCTACAATCGTAATTCGGTCAGGACGCCTCAATTTCATGTACTGATCATCATTTGAGAGGCTGGGCTTTGAGCAAACCGCCACTTTCATTGATATTAAGTTCATAGATGAGAGGAGCTCCATAGAGGCTGTGATTCTGGCGTGGCAAATTGCCGTGAACGGCGTTAGATTACCGAGCGACAGTGCAAACGTGACGTTATGGCATGGTGTCACCCGTGACTCGACACCAACGTTCGACATTGTAACACGGCAGTGCTGACAAGATTCGCTTACTTCCTCAGAGAAAAGGTATCTATTTGCCTTTACTCTTTCTTCTCATGCTAATTATGCTAACCTGTACTCTTGGGCTCGGTAACGCAATATTATCAATTCACCCCCCACCTCTGCCCCGCTGCAAGGCTCAGACTTCTGGTTCGATTCATCTTAGTATCACCCAAATAACACGACGATTATGAGCAGGAAAAGAAAGTTACCAAATCTAGCCAGAGCGAAAGAGCTCAATGACCTTGCGCTTTCCCTTCAGAGTCAATTCGACCTCACTGGGGCGGTCAGCGACATCAATGAGGCGATCAAGAATCATCAGCAGGCAGTATCACTTATCCCAGACGGACATCCCAACAAATCAGAGTATCTCAACGACCTCGGGCTTTCTTTTCAGACTCGATTTGAGCATACAGATATGCTCAGTGATATTGAAAGGGCGATCGAGAATCTGCAACAATCAGTATCACTCACTCCAGATGATGATCCTGATAAGCCAGAGAGGCTTAACAACCTCGGGAATGCATTTGCCAGTCGATTTCAGTCTACAGAGATACTGAGCGACATTGGAGAGGCAATCGAGAACCAAAAACAGGCTGTATTGCTCACACCGGAAGGACATCCTGACAGGGTCGAATGGCTCGACAACCTTGGAGTTTCTTTCCTCAATCGGTTTGACCAAGCGGGCGAGCTTAGCGACATCGACCAAGCGATCAAGTATCAGCAGGAGGCTCTGTCACTTACCCCTGACGAGGATCCGGATAAATCCCTTTCGCACAACAATCTCGGAGTATGCTTCCAGCGTCGTTTTGATCATACCGGGTCGCTCAGTGATCTCGAGGAAGCAATCAAGAATAATCGGCAGGCAGTGTCACTCACACCAGATGGACACTCCCACAAACCAAAATGGCTCACAAGCCTCGGGAATTCCCTTGAGAGCCGGTTTCAGTTCCTCGGGGCGCCTGAAGACATCGAAGAGGCGATCAAGAATCATCAGCGGTCAGTATCGCTCACCCCAGACGGAGATACAGACAAACCAAGTCACCTTAACAACCTTGGGCATTCCTTTGGGACTCGGTTTGAGCGTATGGGAATGCTTGTTGACCTAGAGGCAGCAATCAAGTATCATCAGCAAGCTGTGTCGCTCACCCCCGACGGGGACCCCGACAAACGGGGGTGGCTTAATAATCTAGGGATCGCTTTGCAGACTCGGTTTGACCACACAGGAACGCGCACCGACATCGAGGAAGCAATTATAATTCAACGACAATCGGTGCAAATCACGCCGGATGAGCATATCGATAAACCCATATATCTCAGTAGCCTCGGAAATTCCCTAGAGCGTCGTTTCCTGTACACAGGGGTACTCAGCGACGTTGAAGATGCAATCAGGCGTCATCAGCAGGCCGTATTGCTCACTCCAGCTGGACACGTCGACAAACCAGGGCGACTCCATAATCTGGGCATTGCCTTCGAGAGTCGGTTTCAGCAGACGGGGGTGCTCAGTGACCTTGAGGAAGCGATCAAAAATAAACTGCAGGCTGTGTTTCTTGCCCCGCATGAACATCCCGACAAACCGTCCTGGCTGAATAGTCTCGGAGCATCACTCGAGAGTAGGTTCCGAGTCACAGAGGCGCCCAACGATATTGAGGACGCAATTAAGAGTCACCAGCAGGCCGTATCATTCACTCCCGATGGACATCCCGACAAACGTGGATGGCTTAACAACCTTGGGAACGCCTTCGCGGGTCGATTTGAGGTTACGAAAACGCTCGGTGACCTCGAAGAGGGCTATAAAATATAATCAACAGGCTGTGTCACTCACACCGGATGGACATGCCTATAAACCAGCGTGGCTCAACAACCTCGGAATATCGTTCGAGCGTCGATATCTACAAACAGAGGCGTTAAGTGATTTAGAAGAAGCAATCAAGAATCAACGTCAGGCCGTGTTACTCACTCCGGAGGGGCATTCCCATAAGCCCGAGCGGCAATACAACCTTGGAAATTGCTACGAGGCCCTATTTCGCCTTAATCGCTCACCGGATGACTTGGGGGAAGCCGTATCGTATTATCGGTCGGCTGGAACGTCGAATGTGGGTTTACCCTCTCTTCGATCCTCAGCGTGTCGGCGATGGGCTCGCCTAGCAGCCGATCATGACCCATCATCTGCCCTGGACGCATATCGCCGGGCCATTGATCTCATTCCTCGGATTGCGTGGATTGGAGATCCTATTGCCACGCGCCATTCACAGCTCAGTAGAATCAGCGACCTCCCCAGAGAAGCTGCCGCATTTGCCCTCGATGTCGGCAATCCGAACCTCGCCCTCGAGTGGCTCGAGCAAGGACGATCCGTCGTCTGGAATCAGCTTCTCGACCTCCGCACTTCCATTGTCGATCTCCGCCAAGCGCATCCCGACATTTGTGACGAATTCACCCGAGTTTCGCATGAGCTTCGGAATGCAGTTACACGAGACTCGCGGCAGATGAAGCCATCGCCCCCCGTGAATATTTCCCTCGAGGAAGAAACGCAGCGCCATCATCGTCTTGCAGAGGAATGGGACACTCTGTTACAGAAGATTCGATCACTTCCGAACTTTGACGGCTTCTTGTTACCAAAAAAAGTATCTACGCTGAAGACGGCTGCAGGCTCGGGTCCTGTGGTTGTCATCAATGTACACCAACGCCGATGCGATGCCTTGATACTCGAATCAGGCAAGGATGATGTGCATCATATTCCGTTGACTCAGCTTTGCTACGAGGACGTAGACAAGATGCACAAATCGCTGAGGTTATATCTTAAACGTTCTCGGTTGGCTCGAGGGGAGGAACGATCGGGTGGTCCATCTCCAATACAAAGTTCACACCTAGTTGAGATTCTTGGGAAACTATATTCCAAGGTTGTACATCCCATTCTTCAGAATTTAGGTTTGATTGTACGTGTTACTTTATCTATCGCAATGGATTGAACATACTCGCTCACACCACTTTAAGACAGGGACATCAGAATCGTTACGTCTACCTCGCATCTGGTGGTGTCCGACCGGTCCCCTCACTTTCCTTCCACTCCATGCCGCCAGTCGCAAAATTCCAGGCGGCGGCAGAGACGGGACGTCTGACCACGTTATGTCATCATACACCCCAACAGTCAATGCCTTACTGGAGGCAAGGGGAATAGAACGAAAGCCATTCCATCAACTTACCGGCATCGCCATGGCCAACACGCCGGGCCTTACACCACTTCCGGGCGTCAAGAAGGAGATGGCGAAGATAGAAAAACACTTCCCTGCGGGCTCTGAGTGGACATTCGAAACACGTCATAACGAGCAAGCAACTGGAGAACGCGTCTTGGCTGACATGGCATCTAGCAGCTGGATCCACCTCGCATGCCATGCAGTCCAGGACGTGAATGAGCCTACACAGAGTGGTTTCTGTCTCCACGACCGGCGTTTGATGATCACAGATATCGTCGCCAAACCATTTTCCAATCCTGATTTTGCGTTTTTGTCGGCTTGCAAAACGGCGACTGGAGATGAAGTTTCATCAGATGAAGCGGTGCATATTACTGGTGCGATGTTGGGAGCAGGATATCGAAGTGTGATTGGAACAATGTGGGCAATATCCGACGACGCAGCTCCGATTGTTGCTGAGAAGGTCTACGAAAACCTACTTGGTAAGGGGGAACCAAATAGTGAAGGGGCGGCACAAGCGTTGCATGAGGGACTAAAGGAGTTGTTGAAGTCGGGCGAAGCTCTTCATTCCCGAGTGCCTTTTGTACACTATGGTGTCTGATATATCCTTAGGATCTTACTGTCATGGATATAAAGAGTGAAGTAATTCGTCCTTCTTAACTTCCCACTGATTATGACCCCAAGGACGACTCCTCACCACCGCTTGTAAGTAATCTTGATCTTTGGTGGTCTTGGTATGCTGCTAAAGATGATAGCTGCCAGGGCGGGTATGTATATTGCCGCTGGAGCTGGAGTGGTCAAAAACCAAGACGTGTTTCTCGTAACCCGAGATATCCTGGGAGACGTGCTTCTTGACGATGACATAAGCTGCTATAAATTTCGACGGTGGAGAGGTGGCAATGTCGATAGCATAAAAACACGGATGGGAAGAGGACGGCCTTGCTTTCGACCAGTTTGTTCCGCCCCTTTGAAACTCTTCAGGACTCGTATTCCTCGTGCCCTAGCCTCCCTGCACACGCTTACCCAATACGTGACATCCAAGCTGATTCCATCCTGGGCTGATTGTGCCGAGATGCCTACCGGTCACTGGGCTTTTTGGGACAAGCGCCCTGAGGCAATGTAGATTGGATTCCGCACGCAAGTGTCCGGCGTGATAGACCGGGGGGTTGTTTCTGTTGGACATGAAACTCTCCGGCTGCGGCAACGCATGGTGAGCGGTTCCACGCGGCGGGTGTGACAGTAATGTCATTCCTCTGAGGGTCTATGGCCCACCTCATATTAGCTTCAGGCAGGGGTAATAGATACAGTGCCTCCTAATGCCAAGTGCACCACAGGAGCCTGTGCACGCTTTGTTTTCCAAAAGGACAAGTTCCCGGCGAGCCAGGAGGAAGAACTAGCGCGCGTGACACGGGGTTGATCAGGTTGTGACAGCGCCAGAACATATCCAATCCTTTACGGCGACGGGGGGCAGCCACAGAAAGGGCGACGACGGCGTTGCTCACCGCCAGCCACCTTATCCATGGCTGACCGCAGAAACTCATGGGTCAATAACTACGAGGATGTCGATTTCGACGTTCCTTTCCTTTCCGACAACGACTCCCGTCCCTCTCCAGATCCTGCTCAGTCAGCTCCTCCTCCAGCTGGTGCCCCCGACCCGTCGCCCACCCCCTCTGCAAATCTATCAAAACCCTCGCCTTCCTCAACGTTCCCCCGTAGTTTCACTTCCTCACCGCTCAACCCCGCCGCTCCTTCCATGTCCTCATTCTTCCGCCCGGGCTCCAGGACGAGCAGCGCAGCGCGCATCGCCCGCGTCGCCTCAGAGGAATGCCGTGCCTTCTCAGCCGCCAACACCCCAGTCCTTGGCTCATCGGCCTCGCGGGGCTCTATGATTCTATACCGCCGTGTAGATTCACCGACCTCTCTTGCTGTCGCAGATGGCATCCTCATCCCGCCTCTCCCTCCCGCCATGACTCGTTCTTCCGTATACTCCACATCGGGTGACTCCTTTGTATCCCTCTCATCAGACTCAAAGTATCCTGTAACATCAATATCGCTCAACGGGGAACGTGGTCTTGTTGCATACGCCTACGACCCTGGACTCGACGAGCAGGAGCCACCCGATGATGAGGACATGATGCACGATCCAAATCAACGGTACCACCACAACATGAAGAATGGGAAAGGGGGCCTTGATATATCGCCTAGAGGACTTATCAACATCGCCACACTCGTGGCCATGGTTATGGCTATTTTGTGTCTATTCGTAGGATACCCCGTCATTGCGTATTATCGCGATAATGGGAGAAATACGTTAATCACTAAGAATACGAGAATCAATGCTACCGGTCAGGCTGCTTCCTCGATCTTCACTCCAGGGGACGGCTCAGTAATAGGGTATGCTCCTATTATGCTATGCCATCGCGCCACTCTGACAGCGTCTTAGGGCGTTTGCTGATTATATCGACCCAGCCACCCCCCAAAGTGTGTACTCCTTTGTGGGAACCAACAACCTTACATACGACCTCGCATTTTCCTACGAATTTAATTATACCGGCCAGACGTATAGACCCAGTTCGTTCCTCGTCTGTTTAGTAACTCGCTCATTCACTTACCCTTCCTTTCAGAAGACAATTTGTTCTGGGAAGCCCGTGATCAGGGTCTTTATTCTCCTTCACAGATTGTCACAGGAGATGGGCAGTTGATCATCCGCATTGATCCTCTGACCACATCGTCAACCGGTCAGTTCGTTAGTGGAATGCTGGATAGTAAGGTGCCGTTTTGTCTTGGACATGGGTTTATCGAAGTTGGGATGCAAGAGGCGGATGGAACTACAGCTCGGCTATTCGTGAGTGCCCTCTACCCAACTTAAAACTTTTCATCGCCTAACTGGATAATGAGTGGGCTGGAGGGACATGGTCGTATACCAATGCAGCATCAGATAATCATGTTCCCGCAGGCCCAAGTCTCAAGATGGATGTGAGTTTGAGTCTGAGCATCGGCGCTTCTGGTCTGTCTTTTCCCGGTTCCTTTCACTGTCCCCCTCATCATACCTCTTGAGTAGTGAACAAAATTCCAAGGAATACCCCTCCTGATCAATTACCTACCTCGGTTACCATTGACTATGTACGGTACTATGAGAAAGAGGTGAATCCGCGTTACTCGCAAGGCGCTTGCAATGTACAACGTTCAGTACACCAGACCGTGACGCTTGATCTCCTAAATAGTGAGTTCCCATTCCATTGTGGTTACTTTTTAATTCACCTTTCTGCCAAGTTCCACGGTAACACTGGCTCATGCGACGGCGTGGTACCCTGGCCATGTCCTCTGATCTCCGTTATATCCCGATGATTCGATACCCGTCACACCCTCACCCTGTGTGGCAGTGTAATCCCTCGATTAGATTCCCACTATTCATCGCTCCTTATCATTACGCCTCCTTACATCCCTGGTCACGATTGGATTTCCTTACATTCATCGCCACCTGTCTGCAATTGCTTTGTTGAACCCCCGACCCTAGTCATCTCCTCCTGGGTCATTCTTTATCTCCACCCATTTTCGCTGACCGACCAATTGAGCATCTATTGACTCTCTCCTCCCCTGGACAATGGACTTGTATGTAGCCACAACATTCTACTCCTAATGCATTTTCTCCCTATGGCATGGTGTTGTTAATTTGTATATATTCTCATCGGGTGCGGTGATAGGACCGTCACCACAAGCATATATCAGATATTTGGTTATACTCGGTACCTTGCAGGACGGCAGTCAGTCCATGCTCATAATTGCCGGCATAGATAGCTGTAAAGGTGAGGTGATAATCATTACATGGAGGGGCTGTGCGTGATAGGAGGCGGGTCTAGTAAGGTGGTAGTGAATTCAACTAGCAAATAATTTGAAATGGGCGAGGGCTTTTCAGTGATCCTGCTCTGGCTGGGTGGAAGGCGGAAGGAAGCCGACGTACTCTAAAGGACCGGTCTGTGGTTTTAGTTGGACTAAACTGGATGACTTCAGAAGGAGTTGTATAACTTTCGGCGTTCGGTGGTGCAAAGTACGTGGTGACCTTGTTTTAGTTTGACACCGTTAATTGCTTTGGCATCTTTTGATACGGGATGTGCCTGTGGGAGGCTAGGACAGCAGTAGTTGTTATGGCGGCTACTACACCAAGGCTAGTACTAGTCACCCGGCTTCATCACCTTTAGGACTGGAACTTGAGAAGTGCTAACAACAGGTTGCGGTGTTGATATCGGACTTCTCGTGCTTGTGCCTATTCAAATGTGGAATAGGTAGCGTCTGCGCTACTTGACTCGCCTATAATCCAATTATCCCGCCGTCTACTCAATTTTCCAACAGGTAACAACATCATCGATTTAGCGAACTGACCCCTGGAATGGCCTACCCTGTTCCTCAACATCCCACCAGAACAGATGATGGGTTTTCCAGATGATCGACATGCAGTAGCCCCTATTTTCTGGGGCAGCGAAGATACATAGCAACAGATCCCATGACGCCAAGGTCTAAGAACTTGAGCAGAATTAGTTTGTGAATACAGGATGAGATTGTGTATCGAGACGGTAATGGGCTCGCAATCCCGGTATTGTTTTTCCCCGAGGTACATCGCCTGATTAGTCGAGCTGTTTCCATGCGATTTCTGACGCGCTGGGCGATTGAGGGAGATATTTTGGGCACGAGAGAAATAATAATGTGGCGCCTAAGGCTAGCAGCCGTGGCAGTGCAGGCCTCATTTTGGTGTGTCTGGGACTGGTTGGTTGCGCATTAGCTGCATGTTACCCAGCCCCAGCTCTCCACCATGATGACCTCGCGTCCCAGACTCCCCGCAGACCAGGCTGCAACAAAATCACGGCGACGGAGCATCCTCAACCTCTTGTCCACCCGCTCAGGTTCCTCTCCGCCGCTCCTCCCTGCAGGGCGCCCCCCAGCTTGGTCTCGTCGACATCGATCCAGATTCACCAGATGTGGAGCAACTCGACGTGGGCGCGGGTGGTCGACGGTCAGCGTTGTCAGGCAGGTGCACCGTGGGCTCTGTGCCCGAAGATGTCATCCGTGAAATCGCCGCACTTCTTTCCACCGCGGACATCCTCTCCTTCAGCCTCACAGTTGCGTCCCCCCCTTTCGCCCTCTCCTCTCCTGCGATCTTTGAACCTCCCCCCGGCTGACGCACTTTTTAGTCTTGGTGTCTGCGCCAGATCCTTTCACCCTTCCTTTACGAAACGGTCGTCCTCAAATCGAGCAAGAAATGCCGTGGCGCTCTCGAGATGCTTTGTCGACGGCAAGAGCTCGGTCGATTCGTCAAAAAACTGGCAGTTCGCCCAAACTACTACCTCTCGTGGCCAAAGCCAGACGTATATCTCGAGGAAGTCTGGGTTGTCGAGAAGCTGGAGGAGCTTGCACCCAGTCTGGAAAATCTGCATACTTTTGACTGGGACGGGTTGGAACTGCCCGATGACAAGTTGTGGGAGGTGTTGCGACTCAGGTACCAAGACAAGTGCTCGCTGTATCGACTGTTATCCCTGACGAGTACATAATTTCCAGATGTCCCAAGCTCAAGAGTGTATTTACTAATGTAGGAACAAAAGCCTTGGACAGCCATAGCCGAGTGCGTCGGAATAGTTTTTTTTTTTTTGTTTTTTTTTTTTCGTTCCCGGCTCACCGCTCGCACCGATTCCCTCTGTTACAGTTGTTCGACTTTCGGGATCTGACGAGTTTTTCGATAATAGTGAGACATGGATTAGGGGGTGCAGGTCCGTTGCTGTATCTCTGGTTCCTTGACTCGCGTCATAACAGCAACCCAACACCTTTGTAGATTTGTTCCCTATGCTCGAAGATCTTCCAGATCGCTTCTGGGACATGATTATCAAACACTGTCCTAACCTGGAAGAGCTCGCAATCTGTAGTTTCTCCTCATCGTCACGCATATTCGATTTCGAGCCTGTTCTGCAAGGTCGCTGGCCACGGCTGCATTCCCTTACCCTCGGCTCTTTCGGATACCAGAGTGACTTTTCCCTTGGACCTCCGGCCGACCCCAGGACTCTCGGCCAATTCCTCACCGTCCACGCGTCTATCAAATACATCCGTTTTCTCTGGAACTTTAAACGATGGATGTCCCCTGAAACCATGCCTATGCATGTAGGAGAAGACGCTCTTTCGGCGCTTGATACATACGTCGGCGTTTACCAGCAGCTCGCTGAGTTGCCAAATCCAGAATCGGTGGAGACACTCGATCTCACTTGCGAGCCGATGTATGAGACCAGGCTTGGGGCGGTCTGTCCTGCTCTCAGTCGCCTGACCTCGCTGACCTCGTTGGATATCTGGGCACACGTGGCCAATACAGTCAGGGATAATACTGAATTTTACAAGACGCTGATTGGTGCTGTTCCCCGCCTAACCGATTTCCATTTCATGTGTACGACCGGGTTCCCCCCCGTGAGTTGGTCTCCATTCTTGATTTTTCCCTCACTCCAGCTGAACCTTCCGTATTTAGAAACAACTTAAACAATTGGCCAAGCAACTCGATCGCCTATCCGACCTTAAGGCGTTTTTCACTCACAAAAGGGCACACCTACACGGATGAAAGCATGCTAGAAACCGTGATGCTTATACTTCGGTACAACCCACGTCTAAAGCAGATCAATGTTCGATGGGCAAAGGAACGATGTCCGAATCATCTAAAACAGGAAGGCTCGTATGATGTCATTTCGGACGCGGATGGGCAGCCTGTGAGTTTGGTTGTACTGGAGAGGGGGATTCCGTTTGTCGGGAAGTCGTTCACGAGGAGGCAGAGGATTGAAATGAAGACTTTGGAGGGATGGCGTGGAAGGGTCAGAATGGTTCAGCGGACATTGGCTGGGCGACGAGAGTAAAATCTAAGGTGTGGGTCCAATTCTCGCCCGCTTTGTTTGACAACTGAAGGATTAGTTGCAGCTTTGTTTAGGTCCGTCAGTCGTCGTCGTCCCCGCAAAGGGCTGGTGTTTGATCTATGGTTTTCTTGTTCCTCATCTTGCATTATTTGTCCGGATAACCACCTCCACCTTCATTCATCACGTGTAACAATCATTTGGTGTTTTGTCTTGGACTCGTTCAATACGTGCTTTTCTTGACTTATCGGATGTATGTAGGCTTGGTATATATACTGTATGCTACCTCGATGTACCATCAACATAGACGAACCATTCATGCTGTTCCTTTGATGATCAAGTCTATCGAAGCCATGATCTAGTTTAGGGGCATCAAAGCGGGACCGTGAGACCTGTCAAGAAGACTGCTTCTTGACGTGCGTGCTTACAGCGTGTATTGCCTACAGTCCAGATAGGGTCTTCGGAAGTGTTATGGTTCTACCGCCCCCGTGATGGAAGGACCTGGTGGACTGAGTTCCCCGCCCCTCCTACCTCTCGCCTCCCCGTCACTATCGGCCGCCGTGCGTGATATTTTTACACTCCGGGCTCAGGAACCCTAGAACGTCTAGCCCCCTATGCGAGTGAAGCAAGAACCCATTGTCCGTTTTGCCGATAAGCCAACCTCTGGGCCTGGTCCGTAATGTACAAACTTCCCATGTAGCCACCGGCAAAGGTTGTATTTTTGATCAGCTGTTTGATGTGATCCGAGTCCGACGTCAAGTTGTGTGTTTTGCTGTTAACAATGTGTTGGAGAGATGCCATTGTGGGAGTGGTCAGTCATTGAGGGTCGTCTGACCATTTGTTAACTCGGGTTAGGAGGGGTGACCTCCTCACCTTAGGGTTCGGAGGTTTCTTGGTTTCAGTAGCAGGGTTTCACTCGATTTCTGTTTGAACCAAACGAGCTGTTAGCTTTCGCAGGATATTTTATGATGAGAGCATGGTTGAAATGGAGTAGCTCTATTACCCCGTGAAATGTATAGGAATAACAATTCTGAGTCAGAGATGGCGTCGGTGTCAGGAACGCATATCTAAGAATATTCGCTGGAAGAGTTGTGCATGAGGTTTGGGGATGAAGAATGTCATGGTATATAAATAGAGGCGCGTGTTTGCCGAGCATGCGGAGAACGGACGTGAGGGGGTAATCATGTTTTTCATTGTAGCGCACATGGAAGTGGTGGAGTGAGACTGTGCTGGAGAATGTTGAAGAAAATGGTATGCAGGGAGGCGCTCCGAAGGGTTGAAGAACTCAAGAGGAATTTGTCTTTGAATTTACGAACTCCACAACGTGACAAGGACTTGCCGGTTGTGCGGCCGGGCCGCTCAAAGCCCTTTTGGTTATCAGCACCCTTTCCTCCTCAGGCTCCATGCGCATACCCACCACTCCACGGTCCCGCCAAGGAGTTATTTTGTCCTTGAACGTCCCACACAAACTTGGCTCTGTCTGGGAACAAGGTATGAAGGCTCTAACCTCTCAGCATATCTCGCGTTGGATTGCGAGCGGAGCCACGGTACGAACAACGTCGCTCGACAAACTTCTCAGTTGTAGCCGAAGGGCTTCTATCCCCATTATAGTTTAGTGTGGTTTTATGCGCCCATACGTTCGTTACCTTTTGTTTCATATGATCCTAATCTCCTCGTGACCGTTCTCTTCTCGGAGGAGATAGATGCAGTATGAAATACATCAGCTAATCTTGGCCTTTAGGAAGGAGGTTCTCACTTCCTTGCCGCTCCACACTATAAATTCCTGCACGTCCCATGTGGTTGTTCTTCCGCCCTTGTTTCGCCACCTCGCGCAAGGCAATCCACTAACCATGAACGTGAGCCAAGGCTTTCGAAGATGGGCTTTTGCGCCTTACTCAACTATTCTTTTTTGTAGTACAACGCTAGGATCGCGTCTAACCCCGTGCGTGCAACCTTGCTTTCACCACTTCTTTCTCTGTGGCTCATAGGCCCTGCAGTATGTGGTGGGATCTTTTGCGTGCATTGGAGGAGGCCTCTTTGGCTTGGACATTTCCTCTATGTCCGGGGTGTTGAACGTGAGTCGACCGTAATAGCCTTCATGATTGCTGCGGAGGTTCTGACGCCCGATCTAGAATGAATCCTATCTCAAACAGTTCAACTTCGTATGCTTGCTTCTCAAATTTTTTCAGGAACTCCTGCTAAAAGTGGACTAGCCTACAAGTGATGCTCAGGGCGCTATCGTCGCCTCGATGCCAGCAGGTTCCTTTGTTGGAGCCCTTGCAGTAACACAGCTTGCCGATCGCATTGGTCGTAAGAAGACCATTATTCTTGCAGGGTATCATCTGGGTCATTGGGTCCATCCTGCAATGTGCTTCGGTCGTAAGTCACCGGGCCGCCCAATGACGTCGTGTTCTGATGTACATCGTTTAACCCCGCGTTTTTCTTCCAGAACCGTGGCATGTTGGTTGTCGGCCGTATCGTATCCGGAATTTCTGTTGGCCTAGCGAGTGCAGTTGTTCCAATCTATCAATCCGAAATTACCGCGCCTTCAATTCGTGGCCGTATGGTATCGCTTCAACAATGGTAAGCTGCGGATGCTTTGTGGTTTTTGATATCAAATCTGATCATTGATAACATCTACGGCAAAGGTCAATTACTTGGGGTATCCTGATCCAGTACTTTATTCAATTCGGCTGCTCGTACATCAATGGCGTTGCTTCTTTCCGAATTCCGTGGGGCCTGCAGATGATTCCTGCGATCATTCTTAGTCTTGGTATGACTATCTTCCCTGAGAGTCCTCGTTGGTTATTCGACAAAGGCCGGTGAGTGTTGTCTATCTAGACGCTTGGCTTTCTTTGTATATTGATCGATCTCAACAGCGAGGATGATGCACTACAGGTTCTTGCTGACTTGCACGGCGGGGGCGACAAGAACAATGAACTTGTCGTCCTTGAATATGAAGAGATTAGGCAACAGGTATATCATTGAGGCTCCTTACGCAATTCCCTATCTTAATTCAAGTTTTCAGGTTGTGTTTGAACGTACCGAAGGCGCTAAATCATACTTTGATCTCTTCAAGCCTGGCAACCCACGTCGTGTATTCCTGGGTTGCGCTTTGCAAATGTGGTCCCAACTCAGCGGAATGAATGTCATGATGTATGTTCTATCACTCCCGATTTATATAAATACAATTCATAATGCAATATAGGTACTACATCGTCTATGTGTTCCAGGGTGCCGGTTTGACTGGTCGTCGCAGCAACCTCATTGCCGATGTATGTCTTGCCTTGTTACCATTGGTGCAAGTATCCCTAACGCGTTATGAAAGTCTGTCCAATACGTCCTCAACGTCGCGTTCACTGGTGGGACTATTCCTTCCCTTCCCTCTTACATGGATCTCACCGTATTTTAATCTAGTTCCTGCTATCCTGTACATTGATAAATGGGGGAGAAGGCCGATGCTCCTTGCTGGAACACTATTAATGGGATTCTGGCTCTACCTTGTCGGAGGCTTGCAAGCTCATTTCGGGCACTGGGGCACAAGCCCGGGCACCAATACCAGTATGACATGATCCTTTGTTCTTGTGTTCATATATACATGTTCATATACTAACTTTAGGGATCTGGCTCGTCGAGAACAATGATGCTGCAACCAAAGCCATCATTGTTTGCTCCTACTTCTTTGTTTGCAGGTAATTTAATCCGGTCCCACTGCCCGTCGAACGTTGGAGTTGTTGATCCCTGCTTACCTCAGTTTCGCCATCACTATGGGACCTGTCTCTTGGACATATCCCGCTGAGCTGGTAAGTCTCTGGTCCCGTTTCACTCATGCCAAGCTCAACGTCCCTCCCTTGCAGTACCCATTAAAGATCCGCGGGAAAGCAGTATCATTGGCAACCGTGAGCTTGATCACGTATCATTTTTTCATGGGGCAGTACTGATCATTCACTGATTTTAGGCCACGAATTGGCTCTTTAACTTTTCGCTTGCATACGCCGTCCCACCTGGTCTCAACAATATTGCATGGAAGACTTACTTTATTTTCGGCACCTTCAACTTTGCCGCGTTCGTTCACGTACTCTTTATGTACCCTGAAACGGTCGGACGAACCCTCGAAGAGGTCGAGGAGATCTTCCAGCAAGGCCATATATTCACCGCTTGGAAGATTGATAAGAGTGTTGGTAAGAAGACATTGGAGGAAGTGGTTGGAGGAAAGACCAAGGTCGGTTTCTGTCATTTTGGGTAGTGTTAACCGATCCCTGATCAGTCTTGTAGGCCAAACGCTCGGATTCCGTGGAGGAAAAGGTTGAGGTATAGCCCTCCAGAGTATTACTTCGCTTTCAACCAACGGTCTTCATTACTTTTGCTTTTACGAGATGATTCACTCATATCTTTCGCGAATAATATATTGAATTTTTTTGATGAGTCATGGGAGCCATCAAGCTTCTTGAGGCATGGGTCATCACGCCCATCAGCAGTCGCAGCGTAGAACATCTGATATTCGTCACATCAGAGACAAAAATGGTCGCCCTTTTCTAGTTGGTAGGAGTTTTTGTCTCTACCGAGGGTGATGATCAGTTGTTTTAAATGGTTACTCCGTCGCCGTTCTTGTCGCCTTACTGAAGCCGATCATTTGATCTTTTCTATAATAGTCTGGGCTGGACTGAACGACTGTGAACCTTTCGATGTCTCCACTGGTCCTATTCATTTCTTGATACATTCTTTCTTCTCAATGTAAGTGATCTTTAATGGGCTAGGGCGGTCTTGACCGTCTGCGTAATATCCAGGCTGTCTCGGCAGGCCGTTATCGCGATTTGTGCAGCTGGGGCCGGGACCCTTATGACGGCCGTGCTCCTTCTTGTGTTCTTCTGGTTGTACAAAACAAGGGAGCAAGAAAGAAAAGAAGATTTATTGCGGCCCAGGAGCTACTCGTACTCGGAAGCGCCAACAATTAAAAGTGCACTAAGCCACAAGTCGTTATTGGACGCGGATTCTGAAGAATTTGCTATTGCACGACCAAATGCCACAGGGCTCACTCTACCGCCGTTGGCAACTTTGCGATCCCCTCAGCCAGTAGCTCAGCAGCCCATGCCTATACAGGTCATCGATACACACACCAGGAATAGTCAGCCACAAGGCGTAGCGACTAGACTGCAGGGGAGAACCTCCAGGGCAAGGCGCAGCGGAAATGGAGTCACTCTCCCGTCAAACGACTCGGACACTTTTTTCTCGCACCTCCACCCTTGTGGCTGAAGCAGAATCTACTCCCCCGACTCCTCGGGCCTCCTATATGGTGCGTCTAGTGTAGACATATGACATGTCCAGTTAGACTTAACGTGGGATGCGTAGCCCAGGACCGGGTCGCGCAAGCGGACCAAGGTGGTCCCACCAGTACCCCAAATCCCCCTTCCTGTTTTAGAAATGCCACACACACTGTCAGAACCATTTGCGTCCGAATTTCTCGAATTTGCTTATTCTCAACGCTGGTCCACAATACAATCGAAACGAAAAAGTGGCCATAGGGTAGTGGAAGAGTAGCTGGTCACTATGAGATGGAGAGCAGGGTAACAGACATTGAGGGTACCACAGGGCGGTGGTGAGGAGACACCCGATGAGTCTTTTTCCACCCTCTCAACTTTAACTGAGAATGGACCTCACCGATTTTTCCGATCTGGACGGCGTTGATCGCTCTAGGTGATTTCCACAATCCTGGTCCAACTGACGGACACAGTAACCTTAGGGATATCCTTTTGACCCGGAGGTAGATGAATATTTAGTCTCATCGATATCAGCTATCGGCTGCTCTACGTTCCTTTCGATTTCCGATCTTTAACACTTTTCATTGTTACAAATATCTTTGTTACTTCGTCAAACTTAACCACGCACATTACGGTATTTTGTCTTCGCATACTACTTGGTAGTTACAAGCATCTGGACGCCTGTCGCTTTATCTACAAATCACTGGTTTTGTAGGAGTCAAGAAAACGAGCACTTTAGATGTCTGGGCTGAAAAGAGTGAACTAGACATCTGTGATGATGTTAGTGCATAGACAAGCATAAAATTACTCTCTTCACATATCCACTTCACGACCAGTGGTCAAATATTGTTGATTCGGGAAAACGATACTTGAGGGTCAGAATGTGTCTCACGTGAAACATACAACAATGCGACCACTATCCTAACCCCGTAGTCCAGAGCCCCTGTAAAGTCGACTCGTGCATTTAGGATTGACGATCTGCGGGGCTTGGTGATGAAGGATTGGGATGGCGCCCTTAGGCGTGACTTGGACGATCTCGCGCGGTATTTTCTGTCAATCTGCCTTGAGCTGGGTCAGAAATCGACCCTGGGTGCACACAAGAACAGCATCGAGGCTCTGCAAGGCATGAAACCCGACCCCAAGCATCCTGAGAAAAATGCCAAAGCACCTCGTGAGCTCCAAATAGAAGGGGTGATGAACTACTAGAGGGTGTGTATGAACAGTGCACGCCATATTGAACGGTGCCAATCACAGCGGTATAAAAGCATTGCTGCATGCGTTGTTCATGATATTCGTCCGTTAATCACATTTTGGTCCAACCATCCCCCCCATGACGACTATGCAGAAGCAGCAGAATTCATAACTAAAGGACAGAACTGATACTCTCCGTCTGTTCAACTTCGCAACAATTCTCTCAGGCGGCTATGAATACCTAAGGATCTTTGGTTATTAAAGGCATAGATTGACATGGTTAAACGTAAACACCATCGCTTTTGGGTTGGTCATGTGTTGAGCGCATTGGGTAGCATGGGGACAGGGAAAAACGTGGGGCGTTGGCGGATCTCAGCCTATTGATATTCCAACTTCAAGATTGGGTCCCTCGAGCTGACCGCACGGAACGGTTCCATTCATGGTGCTGGACTTGCTATGCAATAAGTATCAGAATAGTGAGATAATTTGATAATACCACACGAACTAGAAACATTCATCTGAATCCTTCTATTTGTATTCCTCTACAAGGATCGAAAGCGCGGATCGCGCCTCGCCACAGTCCCAGGCGACACGGGATTTTAAAAAGTGCTGGTCATTGGCCCGTACACTTCGCGCGCACACTCTCCGAGAGGCTGATCATGAATGATAAAACCGCTTACATGAACTATATCTCTAGTCTGGAAAACCTACCCGGTACGGTGTCAACACTTCCAGGTCAAAAGTGCTACGTTTGAGGAATTTCACCGCAAAAATTCCAGTGTGATGGATGTATTGGTGATGTAGGGCAAGTTTATTTCCACACTTGAATGGTGGGTGGAGAGATATAACCTTTTATACCCGAATCGAGTCTCTGAAATTGCAGAAGCCAAGCGTTTTATCTCCCGAGGACCCAGGGAAAACAACACTTGTTGGTCCTTAAATAAATTTATGAATGCATTTATAAGTGCACCATCCGCTCCCGCCTCTGGCCAAGCTTGTCAGTCATATCTACATAATCTAAATTAATCAATGTTATATATTCTGATTACGCTGTCGCCGTCACTTATGTTTACCGGCCGCTGGCCACGATTACACGCGCTCCATCTATTATCCTATTACTCTCCCTGATTGGCTGAGGTGTTTGCAGTGTTCATAGCATACAGCGCACTAATTGCTGCTCGAATTGCTCTTGAATACCACCAACCCCTCCGTTGTGTTCTGACATAGAACCCTCTTCCACCTGCCACTATCAAAGCTGTGGATGTGGCTTTTGGTCAAGTCCTCAACAATATCCCAGACTAACCTCGACAACCCTGGCCTGATGCAGAAACATGGGCATTTCACTTCTGCTATGCGACGGCACTTCGAGTTCCGCTGCCTGAGTTCATAATGTCCGCCTTTACGCACTGATCAGAATGCATAGTGCGGCGAGCTGACTGGAGTCCATGATAGGGGAATTCAAAGACCCTATGTCATTAGGCCCAACCATGTCTTGTATATAGGACCATATTTGATTGAAAGCGCCGCTTAAGCCCGATCTAATGCTCAGTTCGGTTCGCCACAACAAATCATTGATAGTTTGGGGGGTTTCGTAAGTCCCTCAATAGTTATACATACTGAACATGAATCGGATGTCTGGTTAGTTCAGCAGCGTCACTGCCGCTTGCTTGCGCACGAGTCCTAGAGATTGCACAACAAACCCCCACTTATCAGCGGCGTCCTTGATACTAGAGAGCGATCAATAGCGGAATGGACCGGCAGCACATTCGACTTACTGCCTATCCGTTGACTTGCCATAGCCATGACCCAACCAAGTCTTGTCTACGCGGAACAGCAGTGGGTTTGGATTGTGCGGCAAATTATGCTGAAGTGTCGCTATGAACTTGAGCGA
Source organism: Lepiota venenata (assembly GCA_004296355.1). Taxonomy (NCBI): domain Eukaryota; kingdom Fungi; phylum Basidiomycota; class Agaricomycetes; order Agaricales; family Agaricaceae; genus Lepiota; species Lepiota venenata. The sequence goes on from RCFS01000004.1 coordinate 2,270,352, forward strand.
ATGCATCGGAACGACACGGTCATCGGCTGACGACCGATCTTTGATCAGGTGGTGTGATACAAACATGTGGGAGCTGCTCACCAGCATTGGTCATGAGTAATGTGGCCGGTAAAGCCTTGTCGGTAGGTACGTTGTGTAAAGGAGACAATGGATGGATAAAGTCAAAGTCCTCGGGAACGCGGGGGTCACCGTATTCGCTCGTCCAAGCTTTTCCTAGTGATATTCAATTTTAATCTGATTAGCGGGGGGACAGACGGCTCGTAACATACCGCCGGTAAATTTGTAGAACTAGGCATATATCAATCAGAAACATGAGGGCTAGCATTCGATAGACAACAATTCAAATATTTACCTTGAGGAGGTCTGCAACGCCGCCTTCGGCGATAGCCGCACCGAAAGTTCCTTCTGGTGCTCGGACTATGGAGCCGCAGACCAAAAAACCTGGTTTCATCGTGAGATGTGTGTTAAACAGAAGACAGTAATGAATGTCTGACCGCCATTAGATGCACCGCTGATGGCCACCTTACCGGGGGCAGCGTACTTGTTCTTGACGAGAAATTGACTTTGGAAGAGGTCTTTGTTAACATGGGTCATCATAGGACTTGGTGGTCAAGGACATACGCAGCAGAAATGAAGTCGTCAAAACTGTTTCCCTTTGAAAGGTTAACTGACTGGATTTGGGTTAAATATTTTCATATACCTTATTCTCTCGCCTTCCGCTCTTGTGCCATTCCTCACCGAATTCGCCCCCACCCCTGATGTTGGGAACAGCGAGAATTGCACCGTACATTTGCAGGAATGTAAGGATAATTGGACTGAAGAATGGATCCGCCGAAATAGCAAATCCACCATAACCTATCAATGCTTGTGAGTGTATTTCCTATGCTTTCAGCAGAGCAAGAAGTTACCGTATTGAATAGCCGCTGCCGTTCCATCGAATTGCGTCGATTTGTGACGAACAATGAACATAGGAACCTTGATCCCGTCATGACTGTCATACCAGACTTGCCTGGACTCAAATTCATCTGGGTTTAGCCCATTGACCTTTGTCGTTCGAAGGATGCTAAAACGCTGTGATTCTGGAGCCGTAAAGTCGTAGCGAGCAATGGTACCAGGCGTGTCAAATCCCGCCATCGTAATGAAGAAATGGTGCTGCTTTTCTCTGTTTACTATCGTTGAAGCGCCAACAAAATTTTCTGCCAGACGTTCTAGCTGTGCGCCGTCCTTGGAGTAAAGATAGATTTCATCCTTGGCCTGTATGCGTCGCATTAGTATCATGATAATAAATAAAGGAAATAGCTGGGATTACGTTGCGCTTATAGATAGCGACAAAGTATTCCCTGTTGACGCAGGTAACTTGGACAAGCTTTGCATCCTTTGCCTCTGGAATCAGGTCAAAGGTTTCCCCACCCTTCGAGAGGTTGATAGTAACCAGCTTGTATTGGGGTGCATCCAGGTTGGTCCTGGCATACAGCAGCGGCCCATGGATTCGTAATTCTTCATTTCGGGTCAGTACAAAAAAATCATGGAGAAGCGAAGGCAAGATCTTGACATGCTATAATCAGCCACATATTCATTGATGATTTTTCGCCACTGAATTTCAGGCTTGATCCCGCCTTCATCGAGCTCGGTAACCCACACAAAATTCAGCTGGTAACGAGAGGGTTACTTGAATCCCCTACGATAAAACAATAATGACTTGCTTTTGCGGTATTTTTATACTGATACAAGAAGAGATATTTTCCGTCATCAGAGGCGTACGTGTCGAATACCCACTCTGGGTGCTCTTTGTCTTGGTACACGATAATATCATCGGCTGGAGCATGTGATTAGTTTCATGAAGGTTATGGGTTACCGCATCCTTACATTGGGGCGTTCCAATTCGATGGTAACAAATCATAGCATCTCGGTCAGCAGTTCTCTCAGCGTTAGGGTCTCGAGCAGGGAACCGCTTTAGGCTTTGTCAGGGCACATGATAAATTGAACGAAAGAGAGATATGACGTGCTTGGTAAAGAAAGCCTTTGGAGTCTTTCGTCCATGTGACGGACGAGAACTTGAATCGTTTCACTTCATCTTGAAATCGGCCTTTATCGTCCTCGATTGTCGTTGCCTGAGACAACGGAGCGCTCGTAGGGCGAATATATATTGTTGAAAAATCACCTCCCTATGTAAAAGAATCAGAAAGACGACGCAGTACATACCGGAATATAGCACCCACCAAGTGAGATATCGCATAGGCAAAATACTTACCGCAAGGGGAGAACCTGCAGACGGCTACGACAGCGCTACCGTCAGTCGAAAGCACTGTTCGACTTTCAGGAGTGATATAAGCCAGATAGGTTGAGTTGATTGAAAACCCTCACATCGAAAAACACGTCGCCAATGTCCTTGTCTTCCTTTGAAAAATCAGGGAGCGCAGGTTCCTTGGAACGGTAAATAACTAGATGACTCACAGGTTAAGCTTTACATCTCTATTAACTACGTAGAGATAAACGCGCACCAGACTGTGATTGTAGACCACTATTGTAAAACCAGTACCAATGTCCATCATCAAGTAAAGTTGGCGCGGAGAACTGCCGCAGCACACGATAAGCATATCGACTAGAACCAGAGAAAGGCGAATGGTTCACCTTTGCATAATTCAGGTTGGCACGGAACTTGTCCTCAAGCTCGTGGCTGCCTTGGTTTTGGTCGAGGTAGGCACGTGTGAAGGCGGCTTGGGCCGTCATCCAGTCGTCCACCTCCTCGGAGTTCCCCTCGAGCCATTGGTACGGGTCCGGTATGTGTACTTCGCCCTTCAGCGCGCTCTTATAGACATCGACGTGATCAGAACGGCGAGCAGAGGGATATTTTGCGGTAGTCCACAGCGTAGGAGGCATTGTTGTATTGAGGCTGGGGGTCGGCTTAGAGACGCACTTGGTGTTGAAGAGTGATATAAACGCAGCAGAGTTTATGCTTACACGTAAATGGACTTCGACGAAGCTGCAATCCAAGCTCAGGCAAGATCAGGTATTGGGCACAGGGGTACCGAGGTATATCCCATCGCCGAGGTACAACTACGACAGGGGGCTTGACCCACGCCAAAGCCTATGGAACTAGTGCGTGAGAACGGTCTCCCACACGGTTCTTGTTTACAATCGAGGAGCAGACAAAGAATCTAGTCGATTAGGATTGTGGGCATCAAGATTGGTGGGTGTGCCAGTCTGAGAACATGTGATCATCGGATCATATTTCCACCAGTCGATTCCAGAAGCTAGCTGCTGGACCCTAAAGAGAGAGCGTATCGGAACAGTACTTACTAGGGGAGATGAAGGAAGGGTGGAAAGGCAGGCGTGGCCGTGGCTAGCAGCTAGTAAATCCAAGAGATATCAACAATTCATCAGAAATATCATTGACCAGGATTAATGGGTGTAAGAAAGTATGGACAAACAAACCCTATGATCACTAAGTAGGGCGCACATGATGTCATCCAAAAAACTAACCAAGTCTTTAGATAGCACATGTGATTAGCTAGCTGGGCCGGAGAAGGGAACAGATGGTGCATTTATAACACAGTCAAGCGCTCTGGGCTTTGTTTTTCCCCCGGATCCTCCAGGGATAAAATCCTTGGCTTCTGCGTTTCAGAGACTCAATGCGAGCACCAAAAGAGCTTATGGTACATGTCCCCACTCATGAATAAAGTGCTGGAATGAATTTGCCCCACGCCATTGTATAATGTTTGCGATGAAAATCCTCGAGAGCGGCGGCAGTGCTTTCCTGGGAGTGTTGGCATTGTGGGTGGTACTAGGGGGTATTCGCCGGGCTGGAGACATATGTCATATTGGCGTGTTTAGTTGTCATATGAAGCTCCTGGAGAGCATTTCAAAGCGCATCGGGCCCCCTTAAAACCCTCCGTCGCTTGGGACTCGCATTTCGCAAGCCGCCTAACTTTATAAAAATTCTTGAATCTGTGGTAGTTATCATAGTTCGATGTGATCCACGGGTTACGGTTCCATGTTTCCAATCCTTGTAGAGGAAGAATACGAATAGGGGGATCCAGACCAATGCTTCCCGTCGGTGGTAGTAATATCGCATCACCTCTGTATAAGAGGTCTAGTGTCGTGAATGGAGTTGTTCACGTTCAGTCGCGCCCCGACATGGGACCCTGAAATTGGGATGTCGAGAGGTCGAAGTCCGCCAACACCCACATTTGACCTCCGGGCGCAAGATGACCAGATGCATGATCGCAATAAACTCTCATCCCAATTACATAGCAATAAGCACATTCGGCATGCGCATTACCTCTTACAAATACAATGCTACCCGCAGCTCCATCCGCTCTTTTGCCATTCCTAACGACTCCGCTGACACAAATGATACAGCACGGAAGGGTGAAATTAACCAAGCGAAGTTGAGGTACCCTTGATTTCCCACTCCCACGGAGCATCACTAGGTGAGGTTGAGTTGCCTAGAAAAATTGGCGCATTTTCCCTCGAAATGGCGGAGTGCCAGTCCCGATTCGATACAATGTTCAGTCGATGGAAACGCAGTAAGCTCAGTCTGAACCGTCCGATGCAGATCGTTCTGATGGTGGTGATTCTTGTATTCGCGATCCAGGTGAAGGTGTAGGAGGTCTTCGCGACCTCGAAATGAGTGAGTTTGTCGTGTGAGAAGCATCGGTATCTTGCTCGTTCTCAGAACGTTCATCCATTTCGTGATCCTCGTCCTGGTCATCATCCTTAGCTTCTTGTATTCGGACCCCGGGTATTGTGGAATTTCGCCGGACACCATTTCGGGGAGGTATAGGCCTCTGTGGGCTGAAGTGCACCTCCGTGTCACGCTCCGGGAACAGTGTAACCCAATTATGCTGGAAGTTTGAAAAGTCCAACACGTCGATCCTAATCAGACCCATAGGAACTGGACCGAATCGTTCTTCAAGGCGTAATACTCGACCAAGCACAGGCTGACGATCGACAAAGTATATCGCATAGAGAGGCGATTCTGGCCATTCTGGGTAATACTCCTGGCAGATGACGGCTTCCAGACAGAGCGGTGCAAAGACACTCGCGTTCCAGAGGGAGATGGTGCGGAGAACGCTAGCCTGTGGTGTTGTTTCACGGGCGGAAGGGAGAGAGGGTTCATTCCATGTTTGGGTAGTTTCCTTGTGAAGAATTGGGTAAGGGGGTTGCAGCGTGGGTTGTAGGAAAGCGATTTGCACTTACATCGATAAACCGTGCCCAGATTTCCTGGGAAATGTTCCTGGCCTCCATATCCTGTGGGAGAGGGCAGCTTTCGGTGCCATAGAAACGGAGTTCAATGGCTTTGAATGTTCGCAGGGGCGCGGATAGACCGTGTTGCTCAGGGGTAGTAGGCCTAGCAGGGATGGTCGCAGGGATTTCGTGTGTTGGCTTTTCGTCCTCGTGTATGGGTAGAATCGGAGAGGGCGATCGAGAGTAATATCTTGATGAAGGAACAAAACTAGGTTTCATGTATGAATCATCTGAATTTTTTCTAGGCCAAGCATTTGGAATTGATGCGTTCCATTGGGCGATATGCGGATATGTAGTGATATGTTCAGGAAAAGGTTGTTGATAAATCAATCGGTCCGTCCACCCTTTCACCCTCTCGCGCCATTTTCTATCCATTTTAGATCCATATCGACTGAGCGTTACTGTTATTAGGCCACAGTAGATTGCGCCAAGTGCGAACATGAGCGAGATGACAAGTCGTGGCCAAAATGCGATTTGTGGTTCTAGTGGCGAGATTCGTCCATCTGCGGTCGAACCTGTTCTCCAAACAAAGGCCATGATGCAGACGATATACGCGATTACTGACCTTTCAGAGGACCGGGAAGGGTTAGGCTGATTGAAGGGAGGATGGTGTTGTTAAGGGACGTACCATGAAAGCCAGATAGAAGGCATCGCGAGCATGACCCAAACATTCCACCAGATGATTGTCCGCGTTCTTCGAGCTTCCTGTGAGGGATGACGGCTCAGTGGGTGAGAGAAAGATGTGAAAACAAATGACCCCATACCCATGCCCATTCGGCTGCTTTGTGTGGTTTTTTCATTCCCCCAAAACGGATGATAAATATGCAGCCATAGAGAAGGCTCATAAGCCCACATACGAGGGACAACAAGGCAGAGTATCTCGTCAGGGGATCGTTTGCTGCAACGTCGATCTGTAGTACGGTCAAAATGGCGCTAGGAAGGTGCGTAAGCGGAAGGGGTACACGAGAGAATCAGAGGAAGGATACGTACGTCAGTAATAGAACGGAAATGATGTTCAGAGTCTTCCACTCGCGTAGCAAACATTCAATAAACGACTCCCAGTTGGTCTTTAGATTCCAGAACGGTGAAGACGGCGGTGCTTGGGATGAGAGACTGGCGAAGAGGACATGATGCACGTCTTCCGGATATTGAGTGGCGAGTTCCAATGCCATACGCTTGATCTCCGGCATTGTGAGATCTGCATCCTCGAAGACTCGAGCCACACGGGAAAAGTACAGTGAGGGAAGTCTCAACAGAATATAGGAATACAATAGTCGAGGTACGGTATCGAATGCAAATGCAGCGATATAAGTTGCCAAATTGTATGGTTCTGGTGGCGACTCCTTGGTTTTGACGGAGATGCTGAGAAGGGACGGGTCCGGGCGGAGGTAGGGATGTTGGGGCTGCTGGTCGTCTGGGACATCTTCGAGGCTGGAGTCGGTGGAGTGATGCGAATAACCTAGATTTTGGATGGACTGAGAGATGGAGGCGGCGTAGGGATCGACGGCGGTGTAGTTGTAGCTTTCTGGGCGACGAAATGCGAAGGGCGTGAGAGGACGAGTGTGCGTGTTACTTGAGCTGTGGAGAGAGCTGGCGTAAGAGGATTGCGGTCTAAGTCTTGATTTCGTTGATGCGGACTGTAGACTGGAAGTGTCTGTCGTCATGTTTTTGGGTACCTAGGGTGTTGATGGGAATGATGAGAGACCTGTGTCGTGTCCTCAACAGCAGCCTGGGTGCGTCTACTGATAAGCGCGCTCTCAGGGTTGTTATTGCTAGGCGTCCATTTCCCATGTGCTGCGTAGGCCAAATTTACAAAGTGCCGCCAACTATAGTCTTACGTTCAAGGCGACGTATATCGCAATCAACGAGAGCGACCAAAGACGAAAAGCCAGGTGTTTATCCAGCACAACGCTGTTGCAGACCAGGAGATATGTAACACTTTGATCAACATGCATTTTCATAACCTTCAATAGGTTAACTCTGTAGCTGTGCCATAACACGTGCCGAGTGCACTCCAGAACATCATCCAACCCATGCCCCCTCCACACTCTCCTAGCACAGGGCTAATCGAACAAAAGGGCGCAGTAACGATCCTCACCCATTATCAATAACCAACCAACCACCCTCAAAGCACGAGCAGGCCTCATGAATCCAAACGTGACATATAATTCGTACTACCATCATCATCATGACCCAAACACCATCTATCGTGTCAACCCTTCCGTACACTCTGCACTCAGCATGGACACCAGCAACAATAACGGCGGCCCTCCTCATGGTGGTGGTGGTGGTGGTGGGATACGCCGTTCGATGACAAGGAATTCGTATTTGAGCTACGCGAGTACGCCTTCATGGGTCAATCCGTCGACGATGATTGATCCGTCGCCCGCTCGGGCCCCACGACCTTTGCCGGATCCTCGTTTTCAGCATGGGAATGGGGAAGGGAGGGCCAATGGACCTGGACTTGGAAACGGTCATGGGCACGGACAAGAATCAGGTGGTGGGTTTTATATTACAAATGTGACGGAGGATATTGAAGAAGAGGATGAGGGGTATGTGGACGTACCGCCTCCAGAGCCTCAGAAACCGGGGGTCAAATATGGGTACCCGAATATGGGGTATGGTGGACAGGGAATGGGTCCTGTCGGACATATGATGGGTGTGGGGATGCCTGTAGGGATGGGGCCGAATGGGATGGGCGTGCCTATGGAGCGGGTGCCGCCCCCGAGGCGTAGGCCTTTGCCCATTCCAGGAGCGACGCAGTTGCGCAGCGATGGAACGTTTGGGAGCAATAGTAGAAAGGGGAGCAGGTCATTTGTGGGGGGATTCTTTCATGGATTAAAGAGACTCCCAAAGACGGTGCTGCGATATGGGAGCCGAGGTGGAAAGAAGCGGCGCGCGTATGGGGGTGAAGAAGGGGACGAGGGTGAGGGAGATATGGATGCGGGAAATTCACTACCGCAGTACGTATCGAATCCAGCGACGCCTACGGCTGGACCGACGAATGTGGGGTACTTGAAGATGATGCAGGGAATGCAGGCGCCTCAGTCAACACTGGATAATATGCCTGGTGGCTTGCGGTCGGAGCCGTCGCTGGAAGAGCCGAGGAGACACAGGAATCCAAGCTTGATGCTCACGCCGCCGTCGGGAGAGACGCTGAGGCAGGTGAATTTACAACAAGAGGGCTACTTCCAGTCGCCAGAACAGGAGCCAAAGAATGTACCCCTGCCTGGGGTGGAGTACCCACCGCCGAGTCTGGAGCGAGACAGGACGACGGTGATGATGTACCATGCACACCCGGGAGACACGAGCGTGGCGGAGGTGTCGAGGCCCCCGACAAGGGCAACCGAGCACCCGGGGTCTACGATAGTTCGAGAGGCGACACCAAGACCCATCAGTCACTTGGGTTCGGAGGATACGTCACAGAATGCGTCAAATGAAAGGGCAGGGGTCGCAACGCCAGCGCCGAATGCCATCAACACATCCATCACACCTCCGCGAAACGTACAGTCGCCTGTCACTGCACATCCAGGGCCCACGAATGATTATCTGAAGATGACGACATCACCACAAACGGCCACACATGCGACGGAAGTGACAGAGTATTCGTCGTACTCGGAGGACCCGTCGTTCAACTCTGAGCTGAACCCGGTGTTTCGGTTTTTCCATACGTTTTACCACTTGCCGTGGATATCTGAAAGAAGCACGGTGGATTACAGTCCGATGGCGGGGTTTGGTGGAAAGGGAGGGGGGAGGGGAGTTGTGAAGAAGTCGGGGCAGTCTTGGTACAAGAGAAAGGGAGAGGGGGTGGCTGTGACGAGTATGTCATTGGACTTGCTGAGCAACGGTGGGGAGGGTGATACAGGATCGGTATTGAGTCCGCTTGGAGGGTGGCGACGAAGAATTACGAGACGGAACACGGTTGAGCATGTGCCTGGGAGAAGTCGACATCATTCCCGACATCGTCATCATGGTACTCGGCATGGGCATGGGCATGGACACGGGCACGGGCATTCACATTCGCACTCGCATGGGCACGGGTATGCACATGGACATGGACACGGTGTGCCAAGAAGGCACCGGTACCGCAGGCGCTCAACGTCAACGATCACATTTGAGGAATACCATCATCAAAGAAACCCGAGTCCGATGATACCACCTATGTATCCATATCCGTTTGCATCGCCGCCGTATCAATACTTCCAGGCATTTCCCGCTGCAGCTGCGGTTGCAGGGAGCCCAGCACAGGCTGATACGAGCACAGCAGCGAACCAAGGCACGCCTGCTGGTGCACCGGGAGGTGGGACGCAATCGCCAGCGCCCGCCCCGGCTGGACCGGCTGGACAGGGCCAGGGGGGGCCGACACCCCGGGGGCCGAGGGGACCTTGGAATGGCGGACGGCCAGCACTGTACCCACACGGGTACGCGGCGTATGCACCGCCGGCAGCGATGTTTGGGCCGCCGGTGTTCATGGCGGCAGGGTACGGCGAGGGAGCTGGCAAGGGAGGGGGAGGAGGAGGTGGGCTAGTATACGCGGTGCCAGTGCCATACGAGTAGGTTTAGAGTAGTGACAATGTGACGTGTGTGTGACGTGCACCTAGAGAGTTGAGTGATGGGATTTGGATTTTCTCGCACATCCCACCCACCAAGAGGATGGCGGTCACCAACCCCTTCAGCTCTCCCCCGTCCTCCCCTGCCCCGTCGCCCCGCTCCTCGCCGCCGCCTGTGCCCTTTGCCCGTCTCCCCGCCATCGGAGACCCCGACGAGCCCAGCGCCGCCCGCACCCGCACCCACCCTCTCGAGGACACCCGGCTCCTCGCCTCCCCGACCTCTCCCTCGATGTCGGACTACTCGCCGCCGCCGCTCACCACCAGCCAGCACCAGTCACGCGCTGCTGTTCGCTCTGTCTCCTCCGCCTCGTTTGTGTCGTCGCCCCTCAATCCTGCCTCTCCTCCCCACGTCAATCCTTTCGCACGCTCCGTCTCCTCTCGCCCTGCCTCTCGTTCCTCAAACCATCTCTCCAAGTTTGGCGCATACGATGATCCCCTCCTTCCCCATCACACCGGCTCCTCCGTCCCAGCCGGCTTCGGCAACAGGGGCTCCATGATCCTCTACCGCCTTGCGGACGAGCGTGACCGTCCTCCCTCGGCTCTCCTCGCCGGCAGTTTCGCACACGGCAGCGACCGCGACAGCCTCCTCGTCCCCCCACGCTTCCCCAACAACCGCGACAGTGTCCTCTCCAACTCGGGCGACTCTATCGTCTCCTTTTCCTCCGAGTCCAAATACCCCTCTGGCTTCCATGGCACACAGCGCGGTCTCATCGCTTACCCCTATGATCCTTCCCAGGACGAGACAGACGCACCAGACGACGAGGATCTCCTCCACGATCCCTCCGAAAAGGGTGGCCTCAAGGGTGACAAGGGTGCCTTTCCCTGGAGAGGCATCCTCAACGTCAGCGTCCTCATCCTCCTCATCCTCGCCCTCCTCACCCTCTTTGTCTTTTACCCCGTCATGACATTCTACCGAGACCAAGGCCGCAACGCCCGCATCGAGGGCAACATACGCGTCAACCAGACCGGTCAGTTTTCCTCAGTTTGGGCTTATTCCCTTTCTCACATTCTTCTTCAAGGCCAAGCACCTGTCCTCTTTCAAATGCCCGAGCTCATCGACGTCGATACGCCCGCAGAAGCTCACTCAAGAACTGGCTTCGATGGCCAAGAATACGACCTCGTCTTTTCCGACGAATTCGAAAAGGACGGCAGAACGTTCTACCCAGGCGACGATCCGTTCTGGGAAGCAGTCGACCTTTGGTATGGCGCTACGGGCGACGTCGAATGGTATGACCCATCTCAGGTCACCACACGCGATGGTCACCTCGTCATTACCATGGACTCGGTCAGTACCACTCAGGCTGGATTGACACCAGGTCCGTCGTCTCTCTCTCTCTCTTTCATATCTACTTTTCTTTATCCTCTTTCTCCAGGCTCTACTGCACCATTTACCGTCGCCGACAACCATGGCCTCGAGTATCGCAGTGGGATGCTTCAGTCGTGGAACAAGTTTTGTTTTACCACAGGCTATATCGAGGTCTCTGTTGTATTCCCAGGCCCAGACGAAAATACCCAAGGCTATGTGAGTTTCCGCAGCACCACATGTTCCATCGATGACCACAACTCCCTTCCCCCCCTTTTTGTCTCAAGTGGCCTGGCGCATGGACAATGGGCAACCTCGCCCGACCTGGATACCCTGCTACTACCGATGGCATGTGGCCTTATACGTACGTTCGCTTTGTACTACTCCCGGCTCAGCGCTTACGTGCATTGCTGTTGCCAGCTACGACTCGTGCGATGTCGGCACGTTTCCAAACCAGACTAACCCGGATGGACAAGGTCCTCCTGCCGCTCTCTTCTCTAGCGCATCCCGCGATAAATATAACAATGAACTCAGCTGGCTGAGCGGACAACGGTTGTCGTACGTCTTTGCTGCCCCACCAACTGACTGAACCTTTTCGCATTCAACTCTCTACCTTTCAGCGCTTGCTCATGCCCCGGCGCTGATCACCCAGGCCCTGTATATAACAAGGGCCGCGGTGCTCCCGAGATCGATATTTTCGAAGCCGAAAAGGACAAGGATGGCGGCCCAGGGCAAGTCGTTTCCCAAAGTGCTCAGTTTGCGCCTTTCACGCACGACTATCTTTACGACGACTCTACCAATGCAAACCACCAGATTTTCGATACCTCTCGGACAAGAGCTAATACATACCATGGTAGTGCTGTCCAGCAGAGCGTGTCCAGCCTGACTCGGGTACCCAGCGACATGTTCCAGGGAGCCGGGAAAAACTTCAAGACCTTTGGTTTCGAGTATTGGTCAGACCCCGACCAGCCTACCCAAGGCTATATCGAGTGGCAAGTTGATGGTAGTCCATCTCACCGAGTCGGGCCTGGCGCAGTTGGACCTGATCAAGGTTCCGGCGGCAGCGGTGTTGGCCAACGCCTGATCCCTCTTGAGCCCATGTCCATCGTCCTCAATTTGGGGATGTCACGTACGTATTCGACTACCTCTTAAGAAGACTTGTTTACCTATTTCTTTTTACCCCTAACAGCCAACTGGCAGACAATCGACCTCTCATCAATGATGTTCCCATCCGAGTTTCTGATCGATTACGTCCGCGTATATCAACGCAAAGACCAAGGGAACATTGGTTGCGATCCACAAAAATTCCCCACGGCAGATTATATTAAGAACCATATCGATGCTTACATGGGCAAGTACACATGTTTATCCGACATGAGCGTTTCTAATGATATCCTAGACCAAAACATGACAACGTGGCAGTGGCCATTACCCAAGAATGGCTTGGTGAGTTTTTCCGTGGAGCGCATCAGGCGAGAGTTTTGATTTCATTTATCCAGTATTCGGGAGGCTGCTAGCACCGCCCTTTCTCCACGACTGCTCATGACCGGCTCATAACTTACATTTTTTTCACGGACAAGGGGAACAACCCATATCTAGAATTGACTTTTTTAATTTGCATATCAGTCCCTCAATTTGTTTTGCTCCTTGTTGACACACGCTCCTTTCGGCCCTTCCACTCCTTTGCGATGTTATTCCATATGGTACACTTCTTAATTGCCTCTAGTTTCACAATGTGTCCGCCCATGGACATGCATCGGACCCTAGCTTATCCATCCACTGAAAAAAATCCCTTGTTCAGCACACCAGTTGATGTTTCTGGGACACTCCTCTCTTTTATTCTTTTTTTAATTCGGTCGCCTTTTTCCCCTTGCCACCCTCGGGACACAAACTATCAATCACGATGTATATATCATGTATCTATTCTTATTGCATGTTGATTTCTGATGGATAGAATCGGATTGACCGACTTGTGCGGTAGCCTATCTGAGAGACGGTCAATGGATAGGCAAAATGCCGTTCTACTATCAACGTAAGGGGAGCCCTTGGTAGGTAGAGGCTGTTGTACACACGATCCCTGGATCACACACAACCAAGCGACTGGAACTTTGCTGGGCTAGCCGGGAATTTGACACATCCCGAACGTACACACAGTTCGCCAACTTGTGCCACAGCCAATACAAACCCACTCTCTCTTTTTTTCTTCCCTTCCCCCCGGTCGCCACTGTACCAAAATCCAAGTCACTACCAAGTCCGCCACTGCTTTCCCTTGTTAGCTCACCCCCTGCCTCGCTCGCAGTTTAATGAAAACTGACTCTAGCGATTTCTTCCTTCGCAGCCCTTTGCACAGGATTTCGCCGCTATGACGCGAAATCAAAGGAAGCTCAAAACATGACACAAAAGCCGACCCATCTGAAGAGATATGACGCCCGCTCTACTTGTTTGTGGAAGCGGAGTTCTGGCTAATGAACATCATCACTGGTTCCTTCAAAATCTACATGCGTAAAACCAGTATATTCTGGGACAACATTTTCTGCACTGAGCTGTTCACTGTGTGAGCTGGATCGAATCAAGATGCTACGCGTTTTTTTCGGAGTTAGCCTGAGAGACGAGGATATGGTTCATATCAGACTCAAACCAGCATTCTTAGAGGAACAGGAGACGGATGCACGCAGCCGTCTCCCTTTCCTCCACTGGTCCGGACAACAGTTGCTTCTCCTTCATCTGATCCCCTGCTCTCGCCAGCCCCGGTGGATTGCACCTCGAAACTCAGGGTTAGGTTTGGGGGGCTAACTCCCCCACCCGTTTCATCCGTTATAGGTTCATCAGGTGCCTTTCCGCATCGTACTTATCGACCTATCATAATAACTCTAACTTTATTTGTTGCTTTACTTGCTACCAGAGGTCAATATCCCTTGAACACCCATGATCCAGAATGCTGAAATGTGAGAAACTCGCCTACAACAAGAATAGACGCGAGCGTAATCGTCGGAGACGATTACTAGGCTTCGTAGCGGGGACAGAGTGCATGCAACGGAACACGACGAGCAACGAGAGAGAGTAGAGCGGGAAAGGCTGAGAGAGACTGATATCGTTGAGTGGTGCTTATATATTTCACTGCCTTTCTCTAGATACAGGAGCTTGTATTTAAGTATCTACGGAACAAAAGAGCCTCCCGAGATGAAGAGAAATTCTCACAATCTAGACTACTTGGATGTATGCGGAGATGAGCATACTTGAAATGTGGGAGGAAAGGAATTTTGGGATCACAAACTGGGTATACTACGGGCAGAGTAAACTATGTAAGGCTAAGAGAGTGTGGGCAAATATTACATGGTTCTACCGTGGCAGCGGGGCGCGAGCGAGTGACAACGACAACTTATCTCTATCGAGTGAAAGGGAACGCGTAGTTTGATGTGCGCGCTCCGAGGTAACTTGATCCGGGCGTCGCACTAGAGGGCGCTCATGCGATTCCACAGGTAGCGTGTGAGCTACCCTCACAATGCCCAGTCTATTTCATATAAATCAAATTGTAGACACGAAGGAATGGGTAATATTGGACGCGAAGTGGTCAACCCGGTGCTTTGGGCGTTCCTGAAATCAGATTCTTGCTAAGTTTTCCCAGCCACAAAACGTAGAACACGGACTTGTTGAGTCTGACTACAGGAGACTAAACGAAATGTCCAATATCAAATATAACAAGGCTAGTTATCTCATGTGGCTGTCAGTGTCCATTGTTGGTTGGCAGCCAGGTTCTTCAGGTGCATAGACTCTCTCTTCACCGTCTCGCGCATCTTTCTGAGCAGGGCCTCATTCACCAGGAATGGGTTTTTCTGGAAAGTGGCTGTGGACAAGGCGCCGTCAGCGTTCGGAGAGATAGGATTTCCTCCTTGTTCCTGGGAGCTCCAGTGGACGAGGCCAAGATTAACGTCAAAAGAGAATATCCGCACGGTCTCAATTGCCGCCCAGAGGTCGTTTAAGACCTTTTCGACATGTTCACTTGTCGTCGGGGGCAGCCCCTCCGCGACCATTTGGGGGACTCTGTTCCTCCACTCCTGTTTCTTCATCACCTGACTACTCTTCCGGGTGCTGAAATTACTTGAATGAATCTCAACGAGCTCTTGTCGGATTGAGTAGGCTTGCGTGGGGAAGGTTTTGTTCGCATCTGAGAGTTCTGCAAGCTGGGCAATAAATCTGGGGAATAGCGACTCTCTGTCCAAGTCTTGTCGGATGTACAGCTTCCATGCAACGATGACCTCGAGCAATAGCTCGAGCTGAGCGTGGAACAGTTGTGCTAACTTTCGTGCGTGCTCGCGAGCCATTTCTGAGTGACCTTCCCGAACGATGTCAGATAGCAAGAAAAGCTGTCTGACAAGGCGAGAAATATCCTGAATTCCATTCGAGAACTCCTCAACCTGGGTGGACATGGAATGCTATAGTACTTGTTAGCTCGTGTTCGGTTAATGATCAACACGACATACATCTTCAGTTTTCTCCTCCTTTATGCTAGCCATCTTTTGCAAAGAATGTGAGCTTAACCTGGGTAAACAAAAATATTTTTATCAATACATTACCTTACGCTCGAGCTGGTGGAAGGCGTCAAACAGGAGCCCCAAACACTCCTCGGTTCTTTGTTTCGTTTCGGGGGTAATATTGAGAGTAGGAAAGGTATCCTTGATGAATTTCCCACCCGCAGCCCTCCAAACTGCAGTATGAACAACAAGCCACTGCTCCAAACAATCTCCAGCAAGGTCCTGGGCTTCGACTGCCTTGGCCTCCATTGAGTTGATGGCGCTCACTTCAGCGCGTCGGGCATCTATGCGTTCCTTAACAGCTAATGTAATTGTTAGCAACCTGTGTCTCGCGAACGGCAGCCTTCGTACATACCTAAGATTTTCCGTTGTCGGGCTTGTTTATACTTATGAGCCCTGCGTTTAAATAGTGGTGCAGTAATACAGACAACCATGACACTTAAAAGCGAGCCTCCGCCCTTGGGTGGGTCTACTCCTTCAGCAAAATCTAGGTCGTCGATAAGCTCCGTGTGTTCTGCTTCATCTTTTGCGTCGGCCTTCTGAAGGGGAATCATTGTTGTCGGAATATTTTTATATTGAAACTTGAAGGGAAACGAATTCGTAAGTAGCCGAGAGCAAAATTTTGAAGTACATACATCCGAAACCTTGAACGATACGTTCTTGAATTCTTTGGCTCCTACCTCGTGGAGAGAGTCGATGATATGCAAGAGTGTGCTCTTCACTTCAAGTGTAGTATCGTAAGCGATCGTTTCATCGTCTGTTACCGCAATGTTCATATCCTTCAACCTTCGCACTTGGGTTGCAGAAGCGCGAATAAGGTTGCAGAGGCTGGCGTATCGCGCGATCACGTCCGCCAATACGGCACGGGCTTCGTCTGCGAGGTTTCCCGCCTCAATCTGCTTGCTCCTGCGGGCATAAACGGTGAGCCCATACGTAACGAGATGATTTGCTGAACCTATACCAACAGGTGTGCGTTCTGGCTTAAAGCATCAATGAGTTCGCGGGAGTTTGCCCCGAGTTGGTTGATTTCATCAACGGCTGAGGCTGAGATCCTAGTGCGCGGGGCCACTGTTAGCCCTGGTATATGCTGAGAGAATTCGTTGACCGCAGAACTGGTGGAGGGAGAGGGGGATGTCATAATGGGCAGTTGAGTTGTTGTGGGGGGACAAGGATGGTCGTCATTTTTATATCTGTTAGGAGATCCAGGGATTTGCCCAATTGGATTACTAGAGGGAATTCCAGTACGGCTCATTCAGCACGCAAAGCTCACAGCGAGTTTGTCAAATAACCATGGTTCACAATCTCGAGATCCCTGATACATAGTCCAGGCGACTCAGCTGGTTCGTCCGCACAACTCCCAGAACTGAGCTGGTTGTTACGACAAATTGATTGCCATCAACTTCTCGGTGCATGCCGAACTTGGTTCTACTCACAAACACCTCATTTCTTCTTTCACCGTGTCATTCATGTCGGAAGGCCAACCCGTCATTATCTCTTACCTGAAAGTGAGTGGTTATGGATACCAAATGCTGCGTTTTACTGATTACGGTGCGAAGCTGCCACCCAACGAGCAATGGTACCTGCGCTTGAAAGAAATCCTTTTGGTGCTCCAAGGAAAACTTGAACATTTGACTCTCGCCCTCGCCGTGCCGCAGGACCCCGATAGCCCTTTTGACATTCCTCCTGAGGTCAGAGAAACCCTCAAGCCTTTGCGTATAGCAGCCTCTGATCAGTCGACCACGTTCGGTAACATACTATTTCAAGCTCATTTACTCGCGACTAGCTTTCTCGAGCTGGTTGACGCTTTATCGGAAACGGACAACAAGGCAGGCAGACCGGATGTCATTTCTAAATTAATTGATGACGCAGAGACTGCTGCGGAGACATGTGAGGCTGCTGCAAAAGGGATGGAAGAAGTTTCCCAGTTAACTTCGTCGACGGTCGAAAACCTTCGACCTCTGCTTGATAAAAGTTAGTAAAAGTCGACTCAAAGTCTCATTCACCGAACTGAGTTCTATCTTAGCCAGTAATAGCGCTACAGCCGTTGTCTTCACTGAAGAAAACTCACAAGTTGTGAATGAACTCCTTCAAGCAAGTCGAGAAGGGAGTGTGTTGTTGCGGCAAATGGGTCAATATTATATTGATACAGCAAAGCACTTCCGTAATGAAGCCGTCGGGGCCAACCTACCCTCGCCCGAGGAGATCGACCTGATCCGGCAGAGGTGGACAGTTTTTGCGGCAAGCTCGAAGGCCCTCAGAGCCGATTTGTCCAAGATTCGCACCGCAACTCTCCTAGGCCCGAAGATTCATGAAGCCAGGAGACTTGGACGCTTATGGTCTCGCTTTGGCAAAGCCAACAGTCGGGCTCCGGCACCCACTTCAGCCCAGTCCAGAGCTATTCTCGACGCCAGTGCCTCGAAAGATGCACCCTCTTTGCCAACAAGGAAAGTCTCGTTTTTACGCTCAATATGGCAGTGGCTGCTTAGACGCTTTTCGACGAAAAGAATAAATAGCGACCTTCGTTGATGAACTACTTGCCATCTTCGAGTTTTACGTGTGTACTGCTGTAGTGGTTTATATCATTAGATTCATACCCCTTGCACAAATAAATGTATGATGTGGCGATCCACTATATCTCCTGACGGGTCTGTAACAAGAATGAAGACAAAGGGAACAACATTTCTAACGAGAGACAGTTGAAGATACCGACAGGTATGGCTGTGGCTTAACTCTGCTTCTGCTGACCCCTCGGAGGGAACCGAGTCGAGCTAGCCTGTAAATTGTGTCAAGCGAGCGAAGCGAGGTAGCCCAAGGAGGATGCATCGGCCCCAATGTCGACTGTTGTGCCAAACAATCACTTTGTCGAGTCTTGTTTTCACCACGTACCTGATGGAATCCAGACTGTCGAAGAGAGTAACCACTAACGAGTTTTGATATTGAATAGTCGGTGCAAGGTATGCTCAGGGAGTTTGTACAAAGGCGATTGAACCCAGTTGTTCTCCGCGCAGTTGACTACACGCGCCTGTCGGAGACAAAAGAAGCTTCATATTCGTTATCACTTTCACTCCTCATCCTGTCTCGTCAGTACGTGACTTCTGAGGCATAACTCTGCTGGAGAAATCACTCGGTTGATCTCGGATGAAACGTGTAATGACTGTTGCTGTCATTGTGATTACACGTTAAATTATCTCTTGGATGTTGGTTGCTGGGCTTTTAAATTGGGCTTTATTTTCTTTACTCGGGCATCCACAAGGCCATCCACAAGTCCGACAGCCCTCAGGTCCCAGGAGCCTTACAACGTCAACAGGGACCAACCAGGTGGCTAAATAGACTCCAACGGGAGTGCACACGAGGTCTCCTGTATGTACATCCATGCATCAGTTGCTATTGTTCGCTGTTAGTACATCACCGATGGCGTCCATTATGTATGATGAGCCAGGTAACAGGGCCGCCAAACTCAGTTCGACTTCCAACCCTCAAGCTGTGACGAAGAGTGAGATCGCATCCCAGAAACCAACTGGGTCGGGTACACAAGGTAAATGCGGGATCGGCATCTATCGTGGCAATTGTTAAACTCGGATCATCGCTGAGTTCGAACAAGGCTCTAGCCGAAAGCGGAACAATGACATATCGGAGCTTCCTCGGTTACCATCATAGCCTGATACGAAACAAGGGCATGTCGCAAAGTAAAGAACACTACGACAGCGATATTCATGGTGCATTTTCGTTTGTAAGTGATTCACACAGCCAGAATGTATTTTTGGGCTGGATAGCGTCTCAAAAACTTCGAAGCGACAGAGTTTTCATTATCGTCTGAGAGTGACAAAGCCGTCGTTTCAGGACATGTGAACAGCCTCAAGCAATGGCACGAGGCTCAGGTTAGAAAATATATATACTATCTCATGAGTCTGATATTCTTCTCAAGACTCAGATGTAATTAAGCCGTTGACTTGGAGACCAAAAACCAAACACTCTTGTTGCGGCCAAGGGAAGCATTCAAACTGGAAATACCTCCTCAATGCAGTCGGCACTCCTTACGAGTCATTGTTCTTTGACCCTCGAAGTCTGTCCATTATAGGGTGTTCCTAGGTCGTTTCAAGTCAAACCGGTTGTTAGAACTAAGTTCTCCATCTCTGAGGGAAACTCACAGGTTATGAATAAACTCTTTCAAGTAGTCCGAGAAGGGAGTGTATTATTCCAGCAAACACGTCGATATTATATTGATTCAGCAAGGCACTTCAGCAATGAAGCCATCGTGACCAACCCACCTCGCCTGAGGAGATAGACCTGCTGCGGCTGAGGCGGACCGCTCTTGCGACAAGCTCAAAGGGCCTCAAGGCCAATTTTTCCAAGATTTCTACCGCGATTCTCCTAAGTAAGTGCAAAGGTTTATGAAACAAGGAGTCTTCGACGCTTCTGGTCTCGCTTTGGCAAAGCTAACAGTCAGACTCCGGCATCCGCTCCAGCTCAGCCCAGAGCTATTCTCGATGCCAATGCCTCAGAAGATGCACCTTCTTCACCTCATTTTGATAGCAATTGCATTATTTAAAAATTCATCAAAAATTTTTTTTTTCGTTCTTTCTCTAACCCTGTACTCGGTGTTGACCCATAGCCAAAACTAGATACGAACTGCTATGGCTCAAGAGAGAGATAGCTGTAGATCGACATTGGCTAAGCGTTTATTACTATTGTTACCATTGTGATTACACGTCAAATTACCTCTTGCTAGGTGGTTGCTAGGTCCCCTGAATTGGGCTTTGTTGTCCTAAAGCTTTACTCGGGCATCCGTAAGTCCAACAGTCTCCGGGACCCAGGAGCCTTATAACGCCAACGGGGACCAATCGGACAACTACATAAATTCACATAGGTGTACCCATGAGGTCTGCCGTACAGGCGTCGGTCAATTGCTGTTTGTTCTTTGTTAGTACAACATCACAATGACGAGCTAGCAACTGCAGTGCCGATCGGGCTCTCGGGCTCAGTTCGACTTCCAACCCTTAAACAGCGACAAAGAGCGAGAGTGCACCCCAAAAACAAACCAGGTTGGATATGAGGTTGAGCGTGGGGTAGGCATCTATCGTGAGTAGCCCATCAACTCGGATCATCGCTGGGTTCAAAAACAAAGCTCTGGCCAAAATTGAACAATAGCATATCAGACCCTCCTCAGTTACCATCACAGGTCTCTAACGGGAATGGATAGAGGTGGTTGGAATACTCAATACCCGCCAGGAACAATCATAGAACTGAGCATTCGGAAGGTTGAGGGGGTGCTTTCAAGAAAGTACTTAGATACACTATTCGTCGGAGCGTTGCAAGGCAAGTTATTAAGACAGGGTGAGACAGAAATGGGTGAGACTAAAAGGGGCGTAAATTCACCACCTTTGCAATAGCATCGCTAGGTGCAATTCATACCGCCAGAATATATTTTTGGGTAAGATAACATCTCAAGAACTTGGAAACGATAAGGTGTTCATCATTGTCTGAGAGTGGCAAAGCCATCGTTCGGGACATGCGAACAGCCCCAAGCGATGGCACGAGGCTCAGGTTAGGAAATTATACCTACTATCTCATGAGGGATTCTTCTCAAGACTCAGACGTAATTAACCTGTGAAATCTCTCCCTAATGCAGTCGACGGTCCTTACCAACCATTGTTTTTGGTCCCTGAAGCCTATCCATTCAAATGTATTCCTAGATCGTTTTAAGTCAAACCGGTTGTTAGAACTAGGCTCTGTCAGAAAAAATAAAGAAGTACTCCCTAGAATATCTTCACACTACCTGAAACATGGAAGGGTCAATAAGGTTAAGTACGGTTGCAGAGCCATGACAACAACCACCGGTATCTGCCTTTCTAGGGCCTGTTGTTCTCCTGTATGTGAGGTTGGTTCTCGTTTCCGTCACCGGTTCACTATGTCCGGGCCGATGGCTTGCCACCGGTAGCACTAGCCACTGTAGCGACGGTGCTCCCGTTTTCTGGGCGGCCAAGCGGCCTGTGCTACCGCTACGATCTTGTTCGCCTCGAGTATATGGTTTGCCCGCTACCCGGAACATTCTAAGTGGATGAAATCTTAAACGCTGATCGATATATCACCCTCCCGACATGGTGTGCCCCGACCCCCATACCGTTTCATAAAATTTAAACAAGACATGTAGATGGGGCACATTGATGTCTATAATGTTGCCGTCGAGGCAGTGGCCACCACTGGCAAAGCGATTGGGGCTCGTACGAAGCTGCTAAGGAGGTCAGGTATATCTTCATGATCACGGCTGATCATGAAAATGCTGAGCAGGTGAAGGATCCAAGGATAGATTACCGTTTACTGCCTATACTACCAACGTCATACTGTTTATCATGACTGGGGACCCGAAGGTTCTGAGGCTTAAGGAGGAGATCGGTCGAAGTAAAAACCCCGAAAGTGGAGTTGCTGAGGTGGAGAGGCAAGGTAACAGGGCCAGAAATGGTGAGCAGGAAGAAGGAGCATTATATAATGTAGCACTAGCAATGTTGGACATGGCGGTACGCAGCTTTGGCATTTCAGCGGTGGGGTTCCAGACGATAACATGCGTTTCGATAAATGATAGGGGTTTCCTAAGTCTTAAGGTAAGCGCAAAAACTTGTGATTTTATTGGAAGATGTCCAATATAATTCCGTTCTCGCTCGACGGACATGATTGACGGCTCTTTGCTAGCTCATTATGATGAGAAGAGCAAGGAACAAAATTGGAGATTGCTCCGCAAACCCAGACCGATTGTAAATTGGCGGTGGACCCGACTTGGCCCCGTAACTCAATGGATGCTGTTGGCCCTAGTATGCCGCGTACAATACAGCGTCAATGCGCTCTAATTCATTAGGTTGTATGGGCGTGCATACTTGCCGTATTCTCTTTACCAGGAGTTACTATTTCTTTTCGAGTCCATTACTCGCTTGCCTAGTCTATTCCTGGGATCTATTCTACGTTGGTGTCGAGAATGTTCCTTGAACAGTTCTATTCCAAAACACCTCTAACCCTAAATACATTGAATAACAGACACGAAGAAATGTCAAATATCAAATATAATAAGACTAGTCATCTCATTTGGCCGTCAATTGTCTGTTGTTGATCGACAGCCAGATGCTTCAGGTACGTATACTCTCTCTGCACTGTCTGATATGTCCTCCTGAGTAGGGCTTCATCCACCAGGAAGGGATTTTTTTGGAAAGTGGTTGGGGTCATGGCGTCGTCAGCGTTTGGAGAGGCAAGATTTCCTCGTCCCTGGGAGCTCCAGCAGACCAGGCAAAGATTGATGTCGAAAGAGAACGTCCACACCGTCTCAATTGCTGCATTCAAGTCATTTAAGGCCTTTTCGACATGTTCACTTGTTGCCAAGGGCAGTCCCTCCGCGACCAGTTTGGAGCTTTTGCTCTCTTGTTCCCGTTTCTTCTTCGCCTGACTACTCTTCCAGGCACTGAACTTGTTTGAGTGAATTCTAATGAGCTCTTGTCGGATTGATTTAACCTGGGTGGCGAAGCTCTTGTTTGCGGCTGAGAGTCTCGCAAGTTGGGCGACAAAGTTGGAGGGTAGCGATTCTCCATTCAAATTATGCTGGATATATCCCTTCCACTCGACGAGGACTTCGAGTAATAGCTCGAGTTGAGCTTGAAAGAATCGTGCTAACTCCCGTGCGTGCTCGCGAACCATTTTTGAATGACTTTTCTGAACGATGTCAGAAAGCGAGAATAGCTGTCTGAAAAGACGAGCCAGATCCTGAATTCCATTCGAGAATTCTTCAACCTGGATGGACATGGAGCGCTGGAACACTTATTAGTTTGTGTTTGGTTAATCGTTGTTCACCAGCACAACATACGTTTTCGATATTCTCCTCCTTTACACTGGCCATCTTTAGCGAAGAACGTGAGTTTAACCTACGTAAACAAAAAATCTCCTCAGGCAACTTACCTCACGCTCGAGTTGGTGAAAGGCGTCAAACAGGACTCCCAAGATCTCTTCGGTTCTTTGTTTCATTTGAGCAGTTAACTTGCGAGTAGGAAATGTATTTTCGATGAACGTTTCATGTACAGCATAAAAAACTGCAATGTGAACGTGAAGCCACTGCTGTTTACAATCTCCAGCAAGGTCTTGGGCTTCGGCCGTCTTGGCGTCTATTGAGCCGATGGTGCTCATTTCAGTATGTCGGATATCCATGCGTTCCTTAGTCGCTGATATAATTGTCAGTAACTTCTGCATTACGGACGGCAGCCTTTGTGCATACCTAGGATTTTCCGCTGTAGGGCTTGTGTGCCCTTGCGGACCCCGTATTTGATGAACGGTGTAGCAATGAAGGCGATCAGGACACCTAGATATGAGCCTCCGGCCTGGGGTGGATCGATTCCTTCAGTAAATTCTCGGCCAGCGGTATGCCTCATTTGTTTTGCCCCATCTTTTGCATTAGCCTTCCGAAGCTGAGACATTGCTGTCAAAATATTTCCAGATTGAAACTTGAAAGGAAATGAATCTGTAAGTAGCCGGGAGCAGAATTTCGAAGTACATACATCAATAAGCTTGGACGATACGTCGTCGAAATCTTCGCTTCCGGCTTTGCGCAGAGAGTCGGTGATCTGTAATATTTGCCTCTTCATTTCCAGCGTAGTATCATAAGCGATCGCCTCGTCATCTGTAACCTCAATACTCATATCCTTCAACTTTCGCACCCGGGTTGCGGAAGCGCGAGTAAGGTCGCAGAGATCGCTATATTGCGCGATCACGTCTGCCAAGATATCACGGGCTTGGTCTGCGAGGTTTTCCGCCCCAGATTGCTTGCTCCTGCACACGGAAACAGTGAGGCCATATGCTATGAGACGATTTGTTAGAGCTATACCGACAGGTGCGTGTTCTGGCTTAGAGCTTCAAGGAGTTTACGAGAGTTTTCCCCGAATTTGTGGATCTCATCAACGGCTGAGGCTGAAATCCTAGTGCGCGGAACCACTGTTGGGGCTGATATGTGCTGGGAGAGTTCGTTGACCGCAGAGATGGAGGGAGGAGGGGACGACATATTAGGCGGGTGAGTTGTTTCGGAGGGACAAGTATATGGTCGTTTTTATATCTCTTAGGCAATCCAGATAAATGCCCACAATGGGATTACTAGGCAGAATCCCAGTGCGGCTCATCCAGCGCGCAAAACTTACAACAAGTTTGTCAAACAACCATAGCTCACGATCTCGGGATCCCTGGTACACAGGGCAAGCGGCTCAGCCGGTTCGTCTACACAGCTTAACAGTGACGCTCAGAGTTGAGCCGGTTGTTACGGCAGGTCGATTGGCATCAACTTCTCGGCGCATGCCGGACTTGGTTCTACTCACGAACACCTCATTTCTTCTTACGCCTGCCTCACTCATGGCGGAAGGCCAGCCCGTCATAATTTCTTACCTGAAAGTGAGTAGTTATGGGTATCAGTTACTGCATTTTATTGATTACGATGTGAAGCTGCCACCCGATGAGCAGTCGTACCTGCGCTTGAAAGAGATCCTTCTGATGCTCCGAGGAAAACTTGAACATTTGACTCTCTCCCTCGCCATGCCACAGGACCCCGATGATCTCTTCGATCTTCCTCCTGAAATTAAGAAAACCCTCAAGCCTTTGCGCATAGCCGTCTCTAATCAGTCAACCGAGCTCGGTAAAGTGCTATTTCAAACTCGTTTATTCGCAACCTACTTCCTCGAGCTGGTTGATGCTTTATCGGAGATGGACAACAAAGCAGACAAATCAGACGCTATTTCGAAGTTAATTGATCACGCGGAGGGCACTGCGAAGGCATGCGAGACTGCTGCAAAAGAGATGGAAGAAGTCTCTCGGTTAACCCCTTCTACGATCGAAAACCTTCAGCCGGTGCTTGATAAAAGTTGGTGGAAACTGATTCAGTCCCATATACTGAACTGAATTCTATCTTAGCCAGTAAAAATGCTACAGCCATTGTCTTTACTGAAGAAAACTTACAAGTTGTGAATGAACTCCTTCAAGCAACTCGAGAAGGGAGTGCGCTGTTCCGGAAAATAGGTCAATATTATATCGATATAGCAAAACACTTCCGCAATGAAGCCGTCGGGACCAGCCCACCCTCGCCTGAGGAGATAGATGTGATCCGGCAGAGGTGGACGGTTTTCGCGACGAGCTTGAAGGGCCCTGAGGCTGATTTGTCCAAGATCCGCACCGCAATTCTCCTAGGTCCAAAGATCTACGAAGCCGGGAGACTTGGACGTTTATGGTCTCGCTTTGGCAGAGCCAACAGTCAGGCTCCGGCACCTACTCTAGCTCAGCCCAGAGCTATTCTCAGCTCCAACGTCTCGGAAGATGCACCCTCTACGCCAGCAAGAAGAGTCTCGTTTTTACGCTCAATATGGCAGTGGCTCCTCACACGCTTTTCGATGAAAAAGAATAAACAACGACCCTAATTTATGAACTACTATCTCCGAGCTCACTTGTATGCCATCTCCTTACAGGCCTGTAATGAGAACGAAGACAAAGGAAGCATTTCTAATGAGAGACATTTGAGAAAAATAAATGCATCAGCTGGGATACGGAGGGGTATAGCCGTGGCTCAGCTCTGCTTCTGCCGATCCCTCGGAGGAAACGAGCCGAGCCAAGCTGTAAATTGTGTCAAGTGGACGAACAAGGTAGCTCCAGGAGGATGCATAAGCCTTAATGTTGGCTGTTGTGCCAAAACATCAATTTGTCAAGTCTTGTTTTCGCTATGGACCTGACGGAATCCGGACAGTCGGAAAAGAATCACCACTGACGAATTCTGATATTGAATATTTGAATACTTGATGCAGGTGAGTGCTCAGGGAGCTTGTACAACAGCGAATGAACCCAGCTGTTCTCTGTGCAGTTAACTACAGGCACTTATTGGAGCAAAAGATGCTTGACAATCGCTTCTGGCTTTTGTTCCTCGTCCTGTCGCGTCAGTAGTAAGCGATTTTTGAGCCATACCTTTGTAATTGCTACTGCTACCGTCGTGATTACACGTCAAATTACCTCTTAGATGTTGGTTGCTAGGTCATTGAGTTGGAATTGGACTTTGCTTTGTTATCCTCAAACTTTACTCGGACACCCACAAATCCGACAGGCCGCAGGACTCAGAAGCCTCACAACGTCATGATCAACGGGGACCAATCGGACGGCTAAGCAAACTCACACGGGTGTACACACGAGGTCTACCGTGCAGGTGTCGATCAACTGCTATTATTCTCTGTTGGTGCAACATCACAATGGCGGGCCAGCAACCACAATGCTGATTAAGTTGTCAGACTCGGTTCGACTTTCAACCTTTAAAAAAACAAAGCAGGTCGGATATAGGGTTGAGCGCGGGATAGACATCTATCATGAGTAGCCCGTCGGCTCGGATCATCGCTGGGTTCAAAACAAAGGTCTGGCAGAAAGTTGAACAATAGCATATCAGGGCTTCCCCAGTTACCATCATAGCTCAACATGAAATGCGGGGATGTCGTGAAGTAAAGAACATCGAGACAGGGATGAAGGGAATTGAAGCGGCTGCTAGGGGTAGCAAGCCATGCGCGCACGACTGCGTCCACCAATCACTGGGGCTCCTAACCCACGTAATTTATAAAAAGAAAAAGGTGACCAATGGAAATGGATAGGGGTGGTTGGAATACTTGATACCCATTGAAAACAATCACAGAAAGCATTCAGAAGGCCATGGGGACATGCCGAATGAAGTATCTCGATGCACTATTTGTCGGAGCGTTGCGAGATGAGATATCGAGACAAGGAGAGAGAGGAATGAGCGAGACTGAGAGGGGCGCAAATTCATGATCACCACCCTACAAAATAGTATCACTAGGTACAGGTATCTATTTATCTAAATAATCTAACGCAAGTATTTAATAACGGAGACAAGTAAATGACGACCTCCGTTCGAGAAGTCAATATAGGAAATAGAGAGTATGCGAAAAAGATATAAATGAAAATGAAATAAAAGCAAAGGAAAGGGGGGGGGAGAGAGGCGAGCGAAGCGTATTGTACATAGGTCCATGTAGGTATGTCCATTGTTTCGAGTTGCATAGAGTGTAGTGGAACACTCTGAGATGCGATACGTCGGGAGTGGCAAGAGGAGGGGATCGCGTGAGGAGTAGAGATCGTATTGTCCGGGCTAGTAGAGGAGAGGGGGACGGTTCTGTGCAACTGTCTGCTGCTCTCCACACCCGGGGGCCCGTTCATGCTAACTTCCACGTCAGTTGACCCATGAATACTAAGTACTAAGTGCTTGTGTATCCTCATCATAAGGAACAGCGGGAACCTGAGCTTCGTTCTGTCACAGGATGACCACCCCATTGGTCCCAAAAACTTGGCGAAATTTTTGACTCCTGGCTTGTGCGTGGAATCTTTGAGTTCCTCTGGCGATGCATTCGTAAAATTGGTGAAAGGGATTGCCCTCAGGCCCCACGGGTGGCAAGGAACTAGTCGAAATGTAGCAAATCTCAGCTTCGAGACTGATCTATCCATCTCTGACAGCACATGGGAGCCCTCCTTTATCCTCTTCAGCAACACCGTGGGCCAAGATACATTATCTTTGTTTTCTGCCTGGATCGCCATCCAATCATGAATTTCGAACAACTACCAATGTACCACGACAAAATTTGAAATACTCCTCCCCTTCAGTAGTACCCGGCTAGCTGCTGTCTGTGACTTACCAATTGGATTTTTGGTTTCTGGGGATCTTTCCGGCCATCGCAGCTGCAACGCTACGGAATGACGTAATATGACATCCAATCGCTGTAGGTTGTCTTCCACCCACAGGAAGCCGCAACATATGGTACGCTCAATATAAGAAGTAGACCTCGCTGCCATCTAACATCTATTCTTTCCTGTAGACGCCCTGGAACATGTGGATAAAGGTTTGAACCTCTCCTCCGCCTCACCTCCGAAACCTCTTCGCGGGGGAGTGTTCATTTCAATGTACTCGCTTTCCTATGCTCCATGAACCCCACACCCGCCTTTGATGCCGGCTTCGACTTATCTGCCGCCTGGGTCGACGCGTTGCCTCTCTCTCAAACGACAACAGCAATGGCGATGATGCAAACAGCACAGACCTACACGTGCGCTGTATGTATTCGAAGGCAAACCTAAGTTCTGCGAGCTGAGTGTGCAGGCTGGCAATGGTCTCGCCATCATCCGCGAGTATCTGCCTGATGGCTGGAGTCTCATCCGTAGGGTCCGAGATCACAAGATCAGTCTCTTACCGTGCGCCTACTGCAGCTTTCGTTCTCTCTATCTGCCCGCTTGCCCCCACTTCTCCACTGATGCTGTCGCTCCCCGTCCAGTACGCTTCCAACTTTATCTCCACTAATCAGACCAACGCGATGAACACACGTTCCTCATCCCGCCTCAAAACATAGACTAATGGCACGGGCCCTTCCAGGCCTCTGCGGGGGAATTTTTGACCATTTCCTCGGGTTTCTGACCTCCAGTGCAGTGGCCTGCATCCTCAGCAGCGCTGCTGTCACCACTATCACTAACCTATCCGAGCTAGCCCAAGACCCCGGCAGCTACTTTATCAACATTAGTTCCTCCTGGGGGGCGGAGATATCCCCCTCCCGCATTTTCATCCACTCCCCCCTCCGAACGCTCCTTTGTCCTCTTGGGTGCCTGTATAGTCTCGAAGAGAAGGAGAAGGAGAGGGATCGATATCATCAGCACCCCAGCCGTGAAGTGCGGTGAAAGATGGGTGCGGATACAGAACAGAACTTTGGCCGTCCTCAAAGAAGCTGAGGTGCGCCATCATTCTGGTATATTCTCAAAAACTAGAACTAAAGTAATATGTAGGATGAAGACGCGACTCACGTCCTCCAGCTTCGCAACATAGTCTCTCTGAACAACACCTCCCACCTTAGCCAATATCTCTCGTATACAGGTTTCAATCTGCCTCTCGACCATCCCGTTGTCCACCCAGGCATCCTTGTTCCTGCGCCTAACCTCCCAATCCTGCGCCCCCCTCCACCCACAGCAAACCCATATGGCAGTTCCGATTCTGACTCCCATCCTTCGAGTTCTGCCCTCCATTCCAGTTCGGGCGCTAGTTCTCGCGAGTACAATTTTAGCTTTCCCAACACCGACCATCTCGCTCAGTATATTAAAAAACGCGAAATCACACCCCGCGTCGGATCCCGCAACGACCCAACCTACCTCCCACTCACGATCGAAGAGCAAAATGTGTCCGGTATTTGCATCGTCTGTCTCCAATTTCCTAAACGCAGCAAATCCGGCGGCGCTTTAGTAGGCGGTGGCGATGGGCAACACGAAATTGATCCGGTGGCCCTTGCGTTGGAAGATGTGAAGGAGCGAGCGGGGAATTGGGGTGCTGTAAGGGCGCAGAGAGTGTTGTGGCGGTGTCCGCCAGGGAAGCGGCGAGAGCCGGTGTATCTTGAGCGTGCGCGGACAAGGGTGAGGATGGGGGCGAAGAGGGCGCAGAGTAGGAGGCATGCGAGTGGTGTTGTAGGAGAGGGTGTCAGTAGTGCTGCCGCTGCTGTGGGGGAGCACGTTAGCGCTGCTGACAAGACTAGGAAGAGAAAGAGTTTGATTTCTGTGCCTGGTGTGACGCCGTTTGGACGAGTGTCGACGATTCAAGACTTGATTGATCCATTTTCTGTGGAGAAAACACACAGAGGATCGCGAGCAGATGGAATCGGGGAAGGAGGAAGAAACAGAAGAAGGAATCGCAGCAGCGTCGTGCGGGGGTGTTTCCACCCCATTTGGGCCTCAAACTCCTGCAGTCTATCACGATACATTTAGGCACCATCATCCTCCCGGCTCGAGCGCGTCTATTGCAGGGACTGTGTCAACCGCCACTGGTGCCGGCGGGGTTGGGGCTGGATCTGGGACCACTGTCCTAGGCGCTTCAAGCGAGGACGAGGAAATCGGGCAAATCGAGTTTCGGGATTGGAGAGAGGGGAGGAGCGATACGTCTCCAATAGAAGATTCCGAGGACGATAGGGCCGTGACAGGGACAGACACGAATAACGAGGACGAGGAGACATGCGAATGCGGTCATGCAGAGGGTGGTGGTGTTGACGGCGACGATGGCGCGGAAGAATTCGAGTATGCATCGAGAGGGCCCTCGTCGATGCATGGCCATGGCAACATCACCAAGCAGCACATGGTTCAGGGTCGGGGGGAGATGGACGGTACTTTCAGCGTTCCGAGTGTGATCGTCCAAGTCGAAGTCGATAAACGCATCGAGACGCAGGCTCAGCCTGGAGTAACTTATCACAGGCGGCAAACCTTGATTATACACTGGTTTATACAATTAATTCTATAATTTTGTACCAAATTCTTCCAAATCTTATCCAGCCATTTTAAAGCTATCATAGCACTCATTCATTCCCCAAAATATCTAAGAGATTGGCGGACCTTAGGGTTAGGGGGGGCGCGAACGCGAGCGAAGCGAGCGTGAGCGTCCGGGGGCGAGGGGGTACAACGGGGTTGTGGGGGAACCACAACACCTACCCGTTTCGCCTTATATATGGCTCATCAGGTACCCTTATACGTATACTATGCTATCCTATCGATCATCGATAAGAGTTCTAATCTTAGCGATATCTAAATTACTATTATGTAATTTAACTCGACGGATCGGCCTTGATAATCAAAGGCTATAAAAAGTTTCTAAAAAGTTTCTAAAAATAGTTGCTAACATAAGCGACGACCCTACCGGGTCAACTTAAAAACGCTAAAGTTTATTCGCGTTTAAACTTATTTAAGCGCCGGAGACTAAGCGCGCGCTTAACATTCAAACCTACCTGGCAAAAACGCTCACTCGGGCCGGGATAGCGCCCACTCGTGGGAATATCCAAAATTAACAGTCACCGAGATCACCGAGAATTCACACGGACACGTGACGCACACGTGCGACGGCATCCACTAACGTGGTTCCCATCGATCATAGGCTTGCTTAGTCAGCAGGAAACTTTTCCACGGTCACGACATTACCCGTGGGCGCATACTACCTTATAGGACTTTCACGTGATTGGGTCACGTGCAGTACGTACCCTCCCAATACGTTACCCGATAATGCAAACATTAGAGTTTGTACGGTTCGGTTTGGGTTAGGGTGGAAGCACAGTATTAGTATGCTGTACCACACAATCACGCGATAAGATAGTACTTACCGCAAAGCGATCCGTCGGATCGATCCAAGCGTGCATAGAAGGCGTTAACTTGGCAGTCCGAGGCATCTACTGCAAGATACTTGTCCTCCTGTGGCTAACTCTCGCAATCAGCAAGAATCTCCTTGGTTATTGCGCGTAAACGGGCTCTTACGGTCTGTGTCACGTGTTTATGCCATAGCTTTTCACTACTCCATCGCCGTTAGTTTTACTTCATATTTACCAACGCTATACGGTTTAACCTCCGATGGCCACAGTGTTTCTGTACGTAGTGTGAATCCACGAGGCAAGATCGTGGGGAAACAGCTGCAACTACCTGCAAGGCTCAGACCCGCACCGCGAGGGCACAGTGGAAGCCAACCGAGCCGAAGCCCGATCCCAGACGGTCGCAAAAGCGCAGGCTACCTATCCACCACCGCCCGAGAGCGACAGCAGCATCAGCAGCAACCAAGACGTGGCACGCCTGCCACGTTAATAAAACCCAGCTATTGAACGGGAAGACACAGACGCGCGTGCCTGATCCCTGCGTGGGTTTAATCCCCGAAGAGAGGATTGTTAGCCAACCACGGGTCCGGAGATCGACTTCTCCGAAGAGAAGCCACCGACCTCGTTTCCCGCGAGCTTTGATCCGGTACCGAAGTAGCGGGTCGCAGCCAAGAGTCGAGTGTACTCTGAACTGTTCTACGAACCGGTTCAACAATCGGTTCATCAACTGGCTCGTCATCGTCCAACACCCGGCGATCTCGTTGCAGAAGAACGGACTTACGCCATACGGCGCAGAGGTCGATCAATTGGGCAGTTCGTTTCTTAGAAACGATCAGCCGGCGATCAAGGAAACCAAGCTTGTCGACCCGAAAATAGCGGCCAGCAATTCCAGACCCGATATTGTCCGTGTGGGCAGCGGCCAACGCAACCTCCCCAGGGGCAGATTGGTAAGCATAACCCTGCGAACGCCACCAGGGCCAGAACTCTAGCGCCATAGGCAGATCTTTCGCTGACGTCACTTCCCGATGCAAATCGGTAGCAGATCGGTCACCTCTAGACATTTGCTGCAACGCAACTGTCCAAGCCTGTTTCATCCGTTCCTCCAGTAGGTGAACGTTGAAATAGTCCCAGGAGATGTTAAATTCGCTTTTCAAGACAAGCACGTCTGCCGCCGGCGGTGAGAACTCTCGAAGTCTCGCTTCCCACCGTGCTTGGTAGTTATTTCTCAACCAAGAGCGAATTAAATCCACCGGATACCCCCTAGCTATGTAGATTTCCGCAACTTCTCTACACGCGTTCGCAAAATCGTCAAATTGCGAACTCAAGGTGGCAACCCGGGAAAGCTCACTACAAAAAGTACCCTTCTTTATGTACAAGGGGTGGTGGCTTATCCATGGGATACGTTCGAAGTGGTTCATCGGTTTCCTGTAAGGCTTATGCTGAAGCCTGTTCTCCTCATCGAAGAACAACGTCATGTCCAGGAAAGTCATATAACTGTCGGACGATGTCCACTCCAAGACACAGCTATCGAACTTAACATTGTCTCGCATCAAGGCTAACGCCTGAGCTTCGCTCTGTGCGTACACAAGAGCTAGACAGTCATCGATATACCGTCCGTAGAACGGTACGACGGCCGTGTCCTTAAGACACGGGATCTGTACTTCGTGGTACAGGCCGTAGAGATTGGCGATATCTGGGGAAGAAGCAACCCCCATCGCAAGTCCACAGGCCTGTAACCAGTACTCGCCGTCAAACTGTATCAATAAGTCGTCGTCCGCAGCGCGAAGGCACATTCGAAAAATCGAAGCCCATTGGGCGGCCTTCTGAACGCTCATATCTTCTTCCCGTAACTGCGAGAGCCAATGCACATACGCACCCTCGACTATGCGATGAGCCAGAGGGACGTTCACATTGGGGTAGAAGGCGACAACGTCGCCTGATACCAGGTATAAGCGAAGCAGCTTTCCATCGACCGACTTCGATCGCGGAAGCGACAACTTACTCAATTTTATCGCCAGATCTTTAGATCCATGTATAATGAAAGGCGCCGATTGAATAATCGGTTTGAGATTTTTGGATACGAATAGTCCCGCTGGACCCTGACACACCGAATGACACGGCACGATGGGGCGCGCTTTGATAGGATTCTTATGAATCTTCGGTATCACGTAGAACCGCGCGATCGAGTTAAGATCGCGATCAAGCTTGCTTCGGAAGAAGCGGGGTAGCTGACTTTGTAAGGCATAGGTTGCAGCCAAGTCACTCATCGTAATCATCAGATCATTCTTGGCGTCGAGAAGCTGCATAGCTTTCCCGGGTGTGACGGGCGTATAAGAACGTACATCAGCCAGAATGTTCCGAGACTGTTCAATGATCCAGGCGCGCGGAGCCACTGCGCAACCTAAGTTTTTGTCTGTAGCTAAAACGACGAGCTGATGAGACGTTAAATAGCTACGGAGTTTGGTGATGGGGACCTGTAGAGCGCGCTGCTCGTGGCGAGGTACCATCGCGTCGACGCTAGGCATATCAGAGATCATTTCATCAATGACCCTACGGCCTTGTGCGAAGCCAAACTCCAGGACTCCATCTAGGGGTTAGGGGGGGCGCGAACGCGAGCGAAGCGAGCGTGAGCGTCCGGGGGCGAGGGGGTACAACGGGGTTGTGGGGGAACCACAACACCTACCCGTTTCGCCTTATATATGGCTCATCAGGTACCCTTATACGTATACTATGCTATCCTATCGATCATCGATAAGAGTTCTAATCTTAGCGATATCTAAATTACTATTATGTAATTTAATTCAACGGATCGGCCTTGATAACCAAGGCTATAAAAAGTTTCTAATAATAGTTGCTAACATAAGCGACGACCCTATCGGGTCAGCTTAAAAACGCTAAAGTTTATTCGCGTTTAAACTTATTTAAGGGTTAGGGGGGGCGCGACTGCGAGCGAAGCGAGCAGGAGCGG
Source organism: Lepiota venenata (assembly GCA_004296355.1). Classification (NCBI taxonomy): domain Eukaryota; kingdom Fungi; phylum Basidiomycota; class Agaricomycetes; order Agaricales; family Agaricaceae; genus Lepiota; species Lepiota venenata. The sequence goes on from RCFS01000004.1 coordinate 2,305,154, forward strand.
CCTAGGGGCGAGGGGGGTACAACGGGGTTGTGGGGGAACCACAACACCTACCCGTTTCGCCTTAAAACGGCTCATCAGGTACCCTTACGTAAACTATACAGTACCTATCGACCTATAGTATAAAGTCTATCTATACTATATCTTGACAGCGTGTAAGCCATCAAAAACCATGGAACGGATTAAGTAATAATCAATTATACACGGGTTTATACAATTAATTCTATAATTTTGTACCAAATTCTTCCAAATCTTATCCAGCCATTTTAAAGCTATCATAGCACTCATTCATTCCCCAAAATATCTAAGAGATTGGCGGACCCGTTTGGGAGAAAAGTGACTTGCAAAGTTGGCCGGGAGTGGGAGGGCTTACATAATATTGACTGATCTCAACAAACCAACACTCGTTCATTTAATTGAGATAACTGTACATCACTGCTGTACAGACCCGTACGGTCACTGTACCAACCTGTATATTATTTATATTGAGTCTACTGATCTGTATGGTCACTGTACAGACCTGTAAATTGACTCTCCTGACCTGTACGGTCACCGTACTAACCTGTACGGTCAACGTACTGACCTGTACGGTCACCGTACTGACCTGTACGGTCAACATACTGACTTGTACGGTCACCGTACTAAACTGTACGGTCAACATACTGACCTGTACGGTCACCGTACAGGTTAGTACGGTCACCGTACTGACCTGTACGGTCAACATACTGACTTGTACGGTCAACGTACTAACCTGTACGGTCAACGTACTAACCTGTACGGTCAACGTACTGACCTGTACGGTCAACGTACTGACTTGTACGGTCACCGTACTAAACTGTACGGTCAACATACTGACCTGTACGGTCACCGTACTAACCTGTACGGTCACCGTACTAACCTGTACGGTCACCGTACTAACCTGTACGGTCACCGTACTAACCTGTACGGTCACCGTACTAACCTGTACGGTCACCGTACTAACCTGTACGGTCACCGTACTAACCTGTACGGTCAACGTACTGACCTGTACGGTCACCGTACTAACCTGTACGGTCAACGTACTGACCTGTACGGTCACCGTACTAAACTGTACCGTCAACATACTGACCTGTACGGTGACCGTACAGGTTAGTACGGTCACCGTACTGACCTGTACGGTCAACATACTGACTTGTACGGTCAACGTACTAACCTGTACGGTCAACGTACTAACCTGTACGGTCAACGTACTGACCTGTACGGTCACCGTACTAACCTGTACGGTCAACATACTGACTTGTACGGTCACCGTACTAAACTGTACGGTCAACATACTGACCTGTACGGTCACCGTACTAACCTGTACGGTCAACGTACTGACTTGTACGGTCACCGTACTAAACTGTACGGTCAACATACTGACCTGTACGGTCACCGTACTAACCTGTACGGTCAACGTACTGACTTGTACGGTCACCGTACTAAACTGTACCGTCAACATACTGACCTGTATGGTGACCATACTAACCTGTACGGTCACCGTACTGACCTGTACGGTCAACATACTGACTTGTACGGTCAACGTACTAACCTGTACGGTCAACGTACTGACCTGTACGGTCAACATACTGACCTGTACGGTCACCGTACTAACCTGTACGGTCAACGTACTGACCTGTACGGTCAACATACTGACTTGTACGGTCAACGTACTAACCTGTACGGTCAACGTACTGACCTGTACGGTCAACGTACTGACTTGTACGGTCACCGTACTAAACTGTACGGTCAACATACTGACCTGTACGGTCACCGTACTAACCTGTACGGTCACCGTACTAACCTGTACGGTCACCGTACTAACCTGTACGGTCACCGTACTAACCTGTACGGTCACCGTACTAACCTGTACGGTCACCGTACTGACCTGTACGGTCACCGTACTGATCTGTACATCACCTCTACCAACTTGATTGGTCACCATACTGACTTGCGTATCACCTCACCTCCAAGAAAAACAGTCCATAAATATCTACTACCAATGTAGATATTTTTCATACGTTACATGCAAAAATATAAAAAATCCAAAAAAATGAGGAGCCTCATGGAGACTCAGTGCAATTCCCCCGCAGCCGGTGAAGAGCGACCCACGCACGAAGGACCAACGCATAGTCCTGAGCAAACTGCGCCGCCTGGCTGACATATCCAAAAAAAAGATTCGACTTGGGCGTAGTCGCAATCTCGTTGACAAAAAAATCATACTTGTCAGTGCGTTCGATGTGTAAAACGGTGATGTCAATCCGGCAAAAAACCCGGAGCTCTGATAGTGGCGCGGCGGGTTCTTCCTCTTCAAACCTCACGAGGGCGTTGTATGTCTCCTCGGCAAACCTTCGGAATGCAGCCGTTCCTTCCCTGGCCATGAATGTGGGAAGACCCGGGTTCGTCAAAGCAGAGGCGGGCCTTGGTAAAAAATAATAAATAAATACTATCAATTGCAAGGGTAAAAGAAACTCACAATTTATGCAGGGGCGAGACCTGGAGTACCTCCTTCAAATCCAGGGTTCCGTCGGGGAGAGGCTTGGTGGACATGACGTACGCGAGGAAGCCTCCGATGAAGTAGGTTCGGATTTCGCCCACCTTCTGCATTTCCTCTACAAAAACCATGCCAAACCAGTGAGGGTTAACATGGTAATGGTAGAACACGTCATGTTCATAGAATTTGACGCGTCGTGCCTCCTCCTGCAAGAACCGTTTCTCAATGCCCTCCTCATCTCCGTACAAGACATGGTTTGCAGAATCACTGAACGACCTCTTGACAACTAGCCCTGGCCTCCTCAAGGAAAAATCATCAGGAAGTGGAACGGGGATACGCCAGAACTTAGGGAATTGACTTCTCGTGACCTCCTTGGCGCTTCTGCAGAGATATCGGGTCACAGTGGACTTTGTGCCGCGCAGTATCATTTGGCCGGGGGAGGAAAAGACCAGGGTGTGCTGGACTAATTTCTCGAGGCCCTTGAGGTATGGCTCTATCTCGTTCTGCTTGAGGTACTCCTTCCCCTCAGGATTCCTGAGTAGTTGTTAATGCAAGAAAAGCATATAAGGGCTACGGACTTACGCAAAGTCGGCTTCCAGGGAAATCCCCCCTACAACCAAATCCATGTTCTTCAGCATGTCCCAATGTTTGCCCTTTCGGGACATTATAGCGCTCTTAAAATGCTTGGAGGAAATTAGCTCCAAGGTCGAGGGATAGGTACCGATGGCAAAAAAATAAGCAATAAGACACTATTCACGGGTCAGCTCAGGATACGACTTGAATGAGAATATGAGGTACGTACCCACTCCCAGTATAGAGCGCCGCGGGAGGAAGTGGCGGGGAAAACGAGGCGGGGAAAATGGTTGTGAAATATTTTGAACCAGTCCTTGGGAATATCAGTGCAAGGGAGCATCCAAGAATCCTTCTTCTCTGCGTCTTTAGCACAAGTAAACTTAATTGAATCTTCCACCAGGCAAATTGCCACGGAAGATTGGAAGGCTGGAGTGTTTTGGAGCCTCGGAAGACTGGAATAGAGGGTTGATGATAAATAGGACTCGAAATCATTTTTGTTATCTTCGTCTTCGTCTTCTGCCTCTACCTCTACCCCGTCTTCCGTTGAAGGCGGCAACCTTTTAGTAAGGAGTAAAAAATGTATCTATTCATTGGGAGAAAGGACATACGATGCGACGGAGGACTCCCTCCCCAATTTCTTCATGAGGAGGCGATATTCTTTGATGTTTTCGTGCTGCGTGAGAAATCTACCCGGAATGTACCTTTGCCGCGTATCATCTTTTTTTGCTCGCACCCAGACGGAGTCGGCGTGGTCTCTCCAATGGTGATCTTGAGGCGGCTGAGGGGAGGAGTGGATCGACATTTTATGGCGTTTGTAATAGCAGTTGTCGTCGCAGTCGGGGTGGGCAGACTTTAAATGGTCACGAAAGGCGCTACCCCTGTTCCAAAAAATGATCTCTCGGTTTTTGTGTGGGCAGGAGTGGGGGCAGACGACGTAGTAATCCTTCATGGTGGTTTGGGGGGAAGGAGGGATACAATCAAGATCAATGGGCCAATTGATCAATCAATCAGGCCAAAAATAGAAATCAGAGATACAAGCAAGGGCAAATAATATAAAAAATGACTTGTTGTGAGACCGTACGGCTGTTTTGTACGGTTGTATGGTTGTACGTTGACCGTACAATGACCTTGTACGGTGACCGTACAGGGGCATTATATGGTCACTTGTACGGTTACTTGTACGGTGACCGTACAAATGACCGTACAAGGGCTTTGTAGCAACCGTACATACGACCGTACAGGGGCATTGTACGGTTACTTGTACGGTCACATGCTCTTGTAACGTGGGCCTTGTAGGGTCACTTGTGCCTCTGTACGGTCACATGCCCTTGTACGGTGACCATACAGGTGCACGTGACCGTGCAGAGCCCTTGTACGGTCACATGCCCTTGTACGGTGATCTGTACGGTGACCGTACAAATGACCGTACAAGGGCTTTGTAGCAACCGTACATACGACCGTACAGGGGCATTGTACGGTTACTTGTACGGTCACATGCTCTTGTAACGTGGGCCTTGTAGGGTCACTTGTGCCTCTGTACGGTCACATGCCCTTGTACGGTGACCATACAGGTGCACGTGACCGTGCAGAGCCCTTGTACGGTCACATGCCCTTGTACGGTGACCTGTACGGTGACCGTACAAATGACCGTACAAGGGCTTTGTAGCGACCGTACATATGACCGTACAGGGGCATTGTACGGTCACTTGTACGGTTACTTGTACGGTCATTTGTACGGTGACACAATGCCCTTGTGCATCTGTACAGTGACCGTTTGTATACGTAGCGCTACTTAGCCTGCCGCATAATGGCATGTGATACTCATGTGACCGTGTAAGTCACATGAGTATCACATGACTCCCATGGCTTATATAACTTGAGACCGGGCGCTCGCACCTCTTTCTTCTTAACCACCATCTTCTCTTCGGGCACCGCGGGCGTCGTGCTAGGGTGCAACCTTTCCCATGTGTACAGTGGGAAAGGTTGTACTCTAGAGGACATATACAAAGTACGTGGTTCACTTCCGCCGCCGCATTGCTGATTGTTTTTTTTTTTCAGACTATCTTTGTTTTTTTTTCGGGTACTGGGGGCTCTTTTTACACATCACACATTGGGTTCTGGGGGCTTTTTACACCTTTCTAGCGCTGCCACGGCGCAGTCTACTCCGGAGTTTGACATTTTTAAACCTTTTATTTTTATTTCTCTGGCTTCGGCCGCTCCCTTCGCTCCGAATAGGAGCAAGGGACTTAGACAGAGGGGGATTAAGCCAATCCTTTGTTCCTCTCTGCCTCGCCGGTTACTTTAGGGCAGGTCAAACTGATGTAATTAAAATAATAATAATATTATATAATCAAAAATATTAATATTATATAATCGAAAATATTAATATTAATATTATATAATCGAAAATATTAATATTAATATTATATAATCTAAAATATTAATATTATTAATCATGGTCACGTGACCAGATATTCATTAAAGCCTTTTCGACCGACTTGCTCTTGACCTCTTACCGCTACCATGCCTCGTTCTACCAACTCGCGAGCCAAGACCCCGGCAGAGCAAGAAGAGTATTTTCGGCCTTCTTGGCTTTCTTGGCCCGGGCACATATGGCTAAAATATCAAAGTAAGTATTTGATCTATTTCTATTTTTGTTTCGCTAACCGGGCCGCCCAAGTGGACAATGATTGGCCTTTCCTCGGGCGTTTTGAAGACCTGCCCCTGGATTGGCCGGGCGATATTTCGCGAGGGCTGGGGCCGGAGCATCTGCAGGAACCGGATCCGGCCCCAGAGGAAGAACAAGAACCGGCGCCGGAGAAAAGAAAAGGTACGATTGTTTTATTCCGGCTTCGGGACTTGGCTGATCTCCAAACAGGAAAAGGGAAGAAAAGGCAATTGGATGCGGAAGAAGAGGTTGCGAAGAAAAGGAAGGATGATAAAGGTAAGCGACGTTTCTATCTTAGTTCTTTGATCTTATCTGACCAATTTTTGCAGGGAAAGGAAAAGCCAGAGGTAGATAGGATTTTTGAAGACGGTGCTATTTTGTAATCTAAAAGATTATTTCTTGGGGCTTAGCTGGAAAGGAAAAAGGCCAGGTAGGGACGCCTAAAGCTGCTTCCCAAAGACTGGGCAGTGGTCAAGGTAAGTACCTTCTTAGGATTTGGAGCTATCTTATGTTGATATTTTGATAGAATCTCCCGCCCAGCTTCCTTCGCCTCCGTACTCTATGCCAACGCCCTCTCCTCGCGTTTCTCCGGAGCCCACCGATCCAGAAGAACGCCCGGCACAACCGCAGTCGCGTTCGCGCGTACCTCAGTCAAGTTCGCCAGTACGACCCTATTCGCCCGCGGGTCCCCCTTCTCCCATAGAATCCTATTCGCCCACGGATTTCCATTCGACATTACAATCCTATTCATCTCAGCAATCCCATTCTCATTCCCCTACGAAACGTCATTCACCTCTGGCCGCTACAAAGGAAGAACAAAGATGGGTTACAGGGCTGGTCGAACATAGCAATCTATGGAGACAGCAAGGGAAGTTAGGCGGTTCAGAGGGCTTCAAGGTAGCCCGGATAAGCCAATGGCTAATCTCGCTGGAACCTTGTCCATCAAACAAAAGGATCCAAGAGCTCATAACGAGCAAGAAGGTGAGAATTTATCTTAGAGAATTTTGTGCTTGCTGACAATAAATAAATAACAGGATATAAAAAATATTATATATTTGAGCAAGGCTTTTACTGAGGCCCTTACCCGCCATGGGGACCAGGGATTTGAGCAGCAGTATATGGTAAAACTGTTTGAGAGAGCAACAGAGCTGGTACGACTAGGGACTTTACTAAATAGTTAGAGTAATGGGATATAAATAGAATTTTTCGGATCCAAAGCTAGGGTGACGTTTCAACCTTTCATACTTCGCCACTCTTGCTTTTGCTCTCTCTAGCTTTATCATGCCTAATATTCCCAAGCCTCAAATTTTGAACAAGGAGGGGAAGCTGTTGGCCCAAGTGAGGCTGACTAATGATAAGGGCGAGTCGGAAGTCATACAGAAGGACGATTGGTAGGAGCTGGCTTCTTCCGCTGTCATCTTCTGACGCATTCTATCAACCTTAGTATATTTATAGTCCACGGAGGAATGACGAGGGTGGAAAACCCTGCCGACGGAACCCAGTACTGGAAGGGCCAGGTTGTGGGCTTATACGAGTACAAGCGCAAAGAGTGGGCGATAGTGCAATGGTTTTACTCAGCGTCGGACCTGGAGGACCTGTATGGCTCGAGCCGCGGCAGTTACGGGCCCCGGTAAGCCAATTGGTCACCCAAGTTAAGACCTAACTGACTTTTACAGGCCCTTGTGGTTGGACCAGCTGGGCTTGACGGAGCTAGTACTCACCAACCACCAGGATGTGATTGAGATGTGCACAATAGAAGGTACAAGTATACTTAGATAATTCTCTAGCAGGAGAGCTAACCCCTACATTAAGCTAAGGCCGCCGTTCACTGGTTTGACGACCTGGCAGAAAAACAAGAACCCATCCATTCACGCGCGTGGTATTACCGTCTGGTCCTAGGATTATACCGCAGGCCTAGTAGGGCTCTAGTTAAGGTAAGGATACATTGGGCAATTCTTAATGGACGCTGACGCCTATTAACTGACCCAGGGAAATAATCCGACTTGCGTTTGCGGGAAGATGTACTCGCCGCTCTTGGACCAACAAAGGTACTGTTCAGGGTGCTTTGGGTGGTATCACAAGGAGTGCTGCGCCAAGGTATCTGGGAAAGGAGAACATGATGAGGGGGTGGAAATGTGGGAGAAGGTAATGCTGGCGCCTTGTATGAGAGGCTGGGGGGGGAAAGGGATAGGGGAAAATTGGAAGACGGTGGGGAACTTCTCCAAGATCAGGAGGATGGCAGGCTGGGTAAGGTCAGATAGCCTGCCTTCTGATTGGGCAGAAATCCTAGGAGCTGAGTACGTTGAGAAGATGATAGCAAAAAGATGGGCTGTATATACATGTCCTAGATGCCGAAGCTGCATCTAGGATAAGAATGTTGAATAGACTTATACAACCTCCTATGAAGGCCGTATGTATGACTGCTGTACAAGTCCCTGACCACCGTACATGACTTGTATGGCCACCATACGTGACTTGTACGGCCGCCGTACATGTCTTGTACGGTGGTCAGTATGTGACTTGTACGGCCGCCGTACATGGCTTGTATGGGCGCCGTACAGGACCGCCGTACAAGTCTATGACCGCCGTACGTGACCTGTACGGCCGCCGTACAAGACTTGTACGACCACCGTACCTGTCTACGGCACATTCGCTTTGCATTTTGAGGTACATAATTATTCTTTTTGCTTGCATCATCCCATTGCAATTCACAACAAGTCGATATTAGACGCAGAGCATGTTTATAAAAGTTATCAAGTATAGTTGCAATGTACAAATTCATCGAATCGACCGCCGTACAGGTCTACAACCACCGTACAGACCACCGTACAGACCGCCGTACAGACTGCCGTACAGACCACCGTACAGGTCTTGTACGGCCGCCGTACAGATCTACGACCGCCGTACAGACCGCCGTACAGATCTACGACCACCGTACAGACCACCGTACAGATCTACGACCACCGTACAGACCGCCGTACAAACCTACGACTACCGTACAGACCACCGTACAAGTCTTGTACGGCCGCCGTACAGATCTACGACCACCGTACAGACCACCGTACAGATCTACAACCACCGTACAGACCACCGTACAAACCTACGACCACCGTACAGACCACCGTACAAGTCTTGTACGGCCACCGTACAGACCGCCGTACAAGTCTTGTACGCCAACTGTACGGAATTTTTACAGCCGTGGTACAAGTCTTGTGCTGCCCAAGTACTGAACCAGCCGCCGTACAAGTCCTGCACGGCCGGAGTACAGATCCTACGCAATCGGTCTTGTACGCCAACCACATCTATCTTGTACAGCCAGCTTGCAAACGTTTACAAATATTTACCTACACCTTGAAAAAATTTTCATCTGGTTTTCTGCCACTCCTTTCATCACCATGGTTAAATCTACCAACACAAGACCTGAGAAAAAGAAGCAGAGCTCGGAAGCAAAGGTGAGTACGCCCGGGGCCCTTCCTTGATCTCTTTTGATCTATTTTCCCAGGCACAGGGCAAACTCCCTCGCGTATCTCTCCATAGAGCAGCTCCGACGCTCCCCTCCAGCTGCCGCACCAACCGGAGCCCTACTGGCCTGCACAAGCGAGCTCTTCGGGCGGCTGAGGTCCGAATAGACTGTTTTTTGAGGTTTGCTGACAGGTACCGGGTTCCTTATACCCACGAAGAGCTTAAGGACCCCAAGTTGTCCAAAAAGGGTTATGCTGAGCAGATGGAGGAAATCTGCAATGAGCAGCTGGGTCCCGCCGCTCCCAGTAGACCTTTCTCAGCCGCCTATTATGACAGGAACAACAAACCGTTGTTTTTTTATTTCGGGGTCAGGAGGAAGGCGGATACGCAGGCAAGTCCAACCATTCTTCTTCATTGTACTTGTGGCTCAATATGTTCTAGGAAAACAAACCAGTGGTGGATCTGGAGCCTGATTTTTCCCGCCAATACGTTGGCAACAGCTTAACGGATATGGCGAAACTTTCAAAGGAGGATCTAGTGGAGGACGGTATCCAGGTAAGTGTTTTTCCCCGAATCCGGTACAAAGTTGCGTCTAACCAAACCAAGGATCCTTTGTTACATGATTACCAAGTCTCGACGCAGAAATTGTGCCATTTTATTACGCCAACCTTCAATCGGGCTGATAAACGGCACAAAGAGGAGGGACGGACAATGAAATACAAGATCACTGGATCTGATGAGGAGCGGGAGGAAAGGACGGGGACTCTTCACATAGTCCAGGGTTGGGTGCAGAGAGGCCAGGAAGCCAAGGTGAGCGCAAGAAAACTCAGGGCAGAGAAATTTCTGATTTGATTTAAACCCAGGGGCTTTATCTTTCGGAACCGTTTGGAAGAAGCACCTCCGCGCAGGGATACATCGAGTCCTACTACGGCGATACAAAATTGGTCGCGGAAATTTTGGGCTTAATGTTCAAGAAGGTTTTTCCCGAAATGTACGAGAAGTACAAGGTTGCTTTTGCTGCGGGGGCTTGGTTAGCCGAAGAGGTAGACCCGGGGCCCTGGCTGGGAAGGGCTATCATCTACAAGCTGCAGGGAGATCTTCACAAGGATAACGGCGACTATGGACCTGCGGCCTGTTTTCCATGCGGCCAGTTCTCCGGAGGGGAGATATGCGTTCCGCAATTTTTATCTAAATTCAGGTAAGTCTATAACATTCCTCAACATAAGTAAAAATTGTTAAAGATTGTCATAGTTATTTCCCCGGGCATGTTTGCTTGTTTGAATCAGCAGACATATGGCATAAGGTTGTCAATTTCCAAGCCCTTCCTGGAATACCAAAGGGCCCTGTTCCGGGAAGGATCTCAACTGTTTTTTTCTTCCCAAAGGCCAGTTATGAGCAACTTGAGGGGAAGGAAAAGGGCTGGGCTCATCAGAATTTCTATGATCACTGGGATAAATAGAAATCAATAGATTTAAATAGCTCTGGTACAAAATCTATAGGACTGTGGCCCTGGGACAATCAGAAGGGACCGGAAGCGACCAGAAGCAAAGACTGTACAAAGTCATATGTAGCAAAAATAGCTCTGTGGGTAAGCTGTTACTACTTAGGGTATTTCCACAAGGTTACCACCCATGGGGGATTTCTCACCTCTCTTCCTTCGTCCTTGAACTTGTACATCATGCCCATCTCAAGAGCTCTATCTCAGGATTCCAGCGACAGGGATTCAGACGTATTATCTTGGGATGCCGACGTTATTACTCAAAGTTTACGGAACGCGTTTGCGCCTTACCTGCCAGCCCGGAGCCTTGGCCAATCTCACTCGGTGGATAGACCTCCAAAACCCCCGCTGCAACCTACTCCGTCCACTTCATCAAGTCCTTCGCCAGTTGGTAGATACGCTATCCATTCTCCTTCTTCAAGTCTGTCGCCAGTTCGTAAACCTCTTAAGCCCCCGCCACCACCGGCCAGCCTTTCCAGTTTGTCAAGCGGCTCTGGACCGTTGTCATCATCGGAGAGTGATTATAATGAAAGCCCAGTAGAGCTTGTTGGGGATGCAGGGGGGGAGACAGATGAGGAGGGGGAAGGCAGGGACAACGAAAGAGGCAACCTGGGTGGGTATCTAACATAAGGGTTGTGCGGTTCTGACGGCTATTGTAGGGGTATATCTTCTTGATCCCGGAATGTGGGCAACTTCAATTTTAGAAATGGATACGCTGGTAACGCCTAAGTGGGTGAGCGGGGGACTTATGGACTATTGGCTGCTGCACCTCTGGCATGGGAAGGGATGCCCTCCAATACGATATATTCCGACGGCCTACTTGCATCCAGACATGGGTTACCACGATGAAGAAGTAATTGAATTATTCCGTCGACGTTTTGACCTCCCGTTGCAAGGGCGTTGCCCAGTGCAGAATGCGATAGGGTTTATTACTATGAACGGAAACCATTACTGTACGGTGGTGTTTTTGCCTGGAGAAAGGCGAATACACATTCTGGGGAGAAAACCAAACGAAAACTCACGAAACCGGCAGGGACTGAGGGAGAGCTGGGAGGGGATAGGCAGAATATGGGAAAAGATGTGCTCGCTGTTCGGATGGGAGGTAGAAGGGATAATGGAGGTAGCTGAGGTGAACTGGGTTCAGAACGGGTACGATTGCGGGCCGATTTGTTGCCAAGTGGTGGAATGGATCTGGGAAAAGGGATTTGCGGCGGGGCGTTCTGGGTATTGGAGTAAGCCTGAACTTCCGTGCTGTCACATTATGAGGAAACGGCTAGGGGAAGACATGGGAGAAATTGGGGCTAGGAATATAGAGGGATTTAGGTTGCTGGTATCATCTGGGAGGTTTGGAGAACTACGAGATATCTGGCATATTTGGGAAGAAGGGGAGGATCTGGTAAGAGAAGTGAGAAAAGAGATTGGACCAAATGAAAGGAAGGGGATTGGGAAAACGCTGGGTAAGTTGAGAGAAGGGGTGAATAATTGCGGGAGATGTAGAGAGGTTATTAGAGGGAGGCAAGAAGGACCAAGGGAGAGTTCGTCGTTGTCAAGAGGGGAGGAAGTTGAGGATGAGGAGAGGAGGTGGGGTAATGGGAAAAGGAATTGGGAAGGCGGGGAGAGGGAAAGGGAAGGGGTTGGTAGGAAAAGGGTTGGGCCGGTGCTGCCTCCGGTGAAGAGAAGAAGGGGGGGGCTATACTTGAAGGATAACCGAAAATACGATGACTACGAAGAGGGACCTACAAAGGAAGTGCTGGACCCGATTCCGGATACGATTGTGATGTATGCGAAGATGCACATTGCGTACATGGGTTACGAGAAGATAAAAGTGCCGTGGACGATGTTCAAAGACTACGGATACCGGCTTAAGCCTGGGTTTGGGCATCATTTCTATCTGGGTAAAGCGGAGATGGTAAAAGAACATCTGATGCCTTGCGGAGGAAAGATAGAAGGGGGGGTTGAGTTGGGGGAAGAAGATAGGGAGGTTGAGGTAATGGGGGCCGGGGAGATGATTGAATACGCGGAAATGCACGAGTGGAAGGATATATTTGTTACGGGAAGAACAAAAGAGGGCAAGTATGTGAAACTGGATCTGAGGCGGGACAGGGTGGAAAGGGTCAGGATTGAGAAGACAGTGGACGTGGATAGCATCATCTGGATCACAAGAAAACCGCGATTCAAGAGGTCGATTGGGATATTTGTGGAGCCGGTGATCCGAAAATATCCACCTATCCGAAAACACAATCACACGTATGTGGAGTTGTTGCTACCGCGTTCGGAGGAGGACAGGAATCGAATAGGGTCAAGAAGAGAATGGGAAACGCGGAAGTTCAAAGTATCATCGATACCGCATTTATACTTTGGGAAGATGGGAGATGGGTCGGGTACGGCGAATTTGATCATGGCGTTACCAAGGATGACGCATCAACATCCGTACTCGAGACGATGGGTGAATGTGGTTCCTTGGCATGTGCAGGGAGTACTGTGGGATGAAGTGATTATACCGGCGATGAAGAAGGTTACTCGGGAGAGCGATCAGGCGTATGTTGGACTATCGCGAAAGCACATGTCTTTCAAAGGACGGGGGAAAGAGAGAGGGGGAAGCATGGGGACGTACCCGTTCCGGCGGGGGGAATTTGAAAGATTGATAGAGGAAATGGAGGAAATGGTGAGTTTTGAAAGAAAGGGATAGAGGAAAAAGAAGATAATGGGAGATGATTGCAGATCAAGGAGTCGGATGGAAGACTGGACCATTTCGGATCGGCGTTCTTCATTTTAGAAATCAAGGGGTGTAAAAACATGACGCGAGAACATGTGGAGGATGAGGAAATTGGGGATACGATGGGGCGAGTGCTGGAGAACTTGTATCTGGAATACGGGGGATTAGATTGGGAGTATATGAAGGACAGGAGAGAAGGAGAGTTGATGTGTGATTTAGGGATTGGATATCACGGAGTTAGCGAGGAAAAAGTGGTGGGATTATGGGGGTTGGAGGGGCTTCAAGAAACGTACTCTGCGGGGGGGTATTTGCAGGGGTCGATGCACCACCATAATACGCTAGGATGGTATGGAGGAATGCAAGCGGAAATGGGACGGGAAAGACGGGAGCGTACGCATATCGGATTTCGATCGTCTTATAATCTGGCGTACGAGCTAACTCGGAAAAGGGACAACTCTCGAGAGATGTTTTCAGATAAGGAGGCGTATGGGTTGAGCGATGTGTTTTTAGGAGAGTTGGGGGAAATACTGAAGCTGTTTGAAGAAACGGGGAGAAAACGGTCTTATGGGATTAGGGATGAGTTCCGGGTGGGGATGTCAGCGTTGGAGGAGATTGAAGATAGCATCGATGAGCAGGTGAGTGAAAAAGAAAGAAGAGAGAAAGATAAATAAGGAAAAAGATATAGGTGCTGGGCCTAGCGGAGTGGGAACCGTTTTTATGGATACGGTCAAACGTATGGTTCAAACTGCTTGGGTACCGACTGGAAAGATTGGGAGAGTATCAATTGGAACTGTACAGGCAGGAGTCGGAAAGGGAGAACTACGGAGTGATGACGGGGTTGATTGCGTATTTGATGCAAAGTGTGCTATTCACACCGGGAGTTGTGGAGGGATACGTTCGGCAATCGCTGATGTACCTTCAGGCAGAGAAAGTGGGAGAACGGTTTGGAATGGTGTTTCTACATTCACTGGACATGAAGAAAAAGAAGTGTTTAGAGGAGGTACTGGATAGAGATGATGTGGAAATACTGGGGCGATTGGGTGGAGTGCGAAAAAAAGGAGATTCAGAGAGAAAGAGGAGTTGGTGGGATGAAGAAGAAAGCGGGGAGTCGATGGAATATCCGCTGGGGAAGAGGCCAACATGGGGGGAAGTAAAGAAAGGGTTGAAAGAGCAGCCGTTTCGAGTTATGTGGAAGTGGAGATGGGAGGAAAAGCTAGAGAAATACTGCGATAGGGAGGACGAAGGAGTGGGGTGGTTGGTTGGGGAGCTGTTTCGGAAATTTAGTGAACAAATGTGGGGGGCACTTCATGGAAATTGGAAACGGGTGGGGGTGAGAGATGAACGGAGAACGGTTGAAGAGGCGTTGGAAGGATGGAGTGTAAAGGGAGTGGACTCGATGTTGAAGAAATATACGATCATGGGATGCAATACGGGAGAGAGGGGACAGGTACGGGGGCCGAAAAGCGCTCGGTTTAAAGAACGGGTTGGGGTATACTTTGCGGGGTCTGGAGAAAAATTGGAAAGACAGTGGGAGATAATGGGACGTGCTCCTGGGTTTATTTGGGAGTATAGAGAAAAAACAAGGGGGATGAGTTCGGAGGAGGTGGATTTGGTTGAGGATGGGCTGGGAGAGTTGTTGTCGTATTGCCAATGCCTTCCGACAAGCAAAAGAGATGGAGGGTTATGGGAAGTTCAAGAAGAGGCGGTGGTTTTATGGGGAAATCCTCGATACTACCGATTGGAGGGGATTGGAGGAACGGAAGAGAAAAGAAAAAGACAGAAAAGGGGGGTAGCACATTTGAGCGGGAAGGAGATTGAGAAGAAGATATTGATGCTAGCAGGAGAGGAGGAAGATATGGCGTCGATGATCGTACAGACTCGGAAGAAGATTGATAAGAGGGCTATGGGACGACGTAGCGGGAGAAGCAGGAACAAGCGGTCGGCACCAAAAAAAAAGAAAAGGGGGAATGATTGAAGGCAGGTGGGGTGAAGCTGAGATGAGAGGAGGTAGTAGGGTACTGGGCGAGGTGATTTTGGGGTGACAACTCCAGGGAGGGCAGGGTTGATAGCGAGTTTCATAAGGTTCAAGATGATGTACTGAGCGGGCTCAGGTCTGGATAGCACAATTTAAGAGATAAAGAGTTAGCAACTGGAAACTATCAAGGCACGGTTGACTTGATGTTGCGATGGAAGCTGGCACGGAGCCCCCGGGCTGTCGAGCATCCAGGTCGCCGCTCTCGGATCTTCTATCTCGGTTGCGCCTTTCCTTTGTATAACAACTGTACTCGGTTCCGGTCGGTGTGCGTCGATATGTATTTCCTGCGTGTCTGTGTAGTCGTGCTGTAGAGCTATGATATCATGTCTATAATAGATACCATACGTACCAGAGGATTATTGTGCTCTCAAGCGGGTATCTAAAGTATATAGTAACTACGGTACTATAGCCTACACTTTGGTTCTTGGGGCGAGACAGTGAAGTGAGTATGTTACCAGCATTTATTCACAAACGGTCACTAATATCTATGTAGTCTTATAGGTGTGTCTCTTATACTTCATGCTTGGTATGACGGTTCGTCAGGGTTTGGCACGGTTCCTCACGCCTGCACACTCAGTTGAGGGCTTTTGATGCTCAACATCATGGTCATCAGGCTCTACTCACGGTCATTAGGCCAAATTGAATTGACACTGGATGATGGTCAAATGACGGTTCGTCAGGGTTAAGGCAGCGCAATCATGGTCAATTCAGGCTGAATTCACGTCCAGTGAGGCTCCGATTCACAGTTGGCAATCGGGGACCACGGTGATGAGGGTCCATGGGTTTGCTTCACGCCAAAAAGTAGTTGGGCGTAGTGTATGAAGGGGGTGTGAGGAGAGAGAAATTGCGAGGGCATTTCAAGGGATAGGGAAGAAAGGGCGAAGGGTACTGATAGCTGTAACTTAGTTGGTATGAATACGGAGAGTGGATGAGGTGGGGCATGGAGATAGGGAGGGTGGAAAGACTGGGGAAGGGAGTATAGAGAAAGGGGGGCGCGAACGCGAGCGAAGCGAGCGTGAGCGTCCGGGGGCGAGGGGTACAACGGGGTTGTGGGGGAACCACAACACCTACCCGTTTCGCCTTATATACGGCTCATCAGGTACCCTTATACGTATACTATGCTATCCTATCGATCATCGATAAGAGTTCTAATCTTAGCGATATCTAAATTACCATTATGTAATTTAATTCGACGGATCGGCCTTGATAATCAAAGGCTATAAAAAGTTTCTAATAATAGTTGCTAACATAAGCGACGACCCTACCGGGTCAACTTAAAAACGCTAAAGTTTATTTCGCGTTTTAAAACTTATTTAAGCGCCGGAGACTAAGCGCGCGCTTAACATTCAAACCTACCTGGCAAAGACGCTCACTCGG
Source organism: Lepiota venenata (assembly GCA_004296355.1). Taxonomy (NCBI): domain Eukaryota; kingdom Fungi; phylum Basidiomycota; class Agaricomycetes; order Agaricales; family Agaricaceae; genus Lepiota; species Lepiota venenata. The sequence goes on from RCFS01000004.1 coordinate 2,321,992, forward strand.
GCCGGGATAGCGCCCACTCGTGGAATATCCAAAATTAACAGTCACCGGAGATCACCGAGAATTCACACGGACACGTGACGCACACGTGCGACGGCGTTCACTAACGTGATTCCCATCGATCATAGGCTTGCTTAGTCAGCAAGAAACTTTTCCACGGTCACGACATTACCCGTGGGCGCATACTACCTTATAGGACTTTCACGTGATTGGGTCACGTGCAGTACGAACCCTCCCAATACGTTACCCGAATATGCAAACATTAGAGTTTGTACGGTTCGGTTTGGGTTAGGGTGGAAACATAGTATTAGTATGTTGTACCACACAATCACGCGATAAGATAGTACTTACCGCAAAGCGATTCCGTCGGATCGATCCAAGTGTGCATAGAAGGCGTTAACTTGGCAGTCCGAGGCATCTACTGCGAGATACTTGTTCTCCTGTGGCTAACTCTCGCAATCAGCAAGAATCTCCTTGGTTATTGCGCGTTAAACGGGCCTTTACGGTCTGTATCACGTGTTTATGCCGTAGCTTTTCACTACTCCATCGCCGCTAGTTTTACTTCATATTTACCAACGCTATACGGTTTAACCTCCGATGGCCACAGTGTTTCTGTACGTAGTGAATCCACGAGGCAAGATCGTGGGGAAACAACTGCAACTACCTGCAAGGCTCAGTCCCGCACCGCGAAGGCACAGTGGAAGCCAACCGAGCCGAGGCCCGATCCCAGACGGTCGCAAAAGCGCAGGCCACCTATCCACCACCACCCGAAGGCGACAGCAGCATATCAGCAGCAACCAAGACGTGGCACGACTGCCACGTTAATAAAACCCAGCTATTGAACGGGAAGACACAGACGCGCGTGCCTGATCCCTGCGTGGGTTTAATCCCCGAAGAGAGGATTGTTAGCCAGCCACGGGTCTGGGGATCGACTTCTCCGAAGAGAAGCCACCGATCCCCGTTCCCGCGAGCTTTGATCCGGTACCGAAGAAGTAACGGGTCGCAGCCAAGAGTCGAGTGTACTCCTGAAAGGTTCTACGAACTGGTTCAACAACCGGTTCATCAACTGGTCCGTCATCGTCTAACACTCGGCGATCTCGTTGCAGAAGAACGGTCTTACGCCAAACGGCGCAGAGATCGATCAACTGGGCGGTTCGTTTCTTAGAAACGATCAGCCGGCGATCAAGGAAACCAAGCTTGTCGACCCCGAAAATAGCGGCCCGCGATTCCAGACCCGATATTGTCCGTGTGGGCAGCGGCCAACGCAACCTCCCCAGGGGCAGATTGGTAAGCATAACCCTGCGAACGCCACCAGGGCCAGAATTCTAGCGCCATAGGCAGATCTTTCGCTGACGTCACTTCCCGATGTAAATCGGTAGCAGTTCGGTCACCTCTAGACATTTGCTGCAACGCAACTGTCCAAGCCTGTTTCATCCGTTCTTCCAGTAGGTGAACGTTAAAGTAAGTCCCAGGAGATGTTAAATTCGCTTTTCAAGACAAGCACGTCTGCCGCCGGCGGTGAGAACTCTCGAAGTCTCGCTTCCCACCGTGCTTGGTAGTTATTTCTCAACCAAGAGCGAATTAAATCCACCGGATACCCCCCTAGCTATGTAGATTTCCGCAACTTCTCTACACGCGTTCGCAAAATCGTCAAATTGCGAACTCAAGGTGGCAACCCGGGACAGCTCACTACAGAATGTACCCTTCTTTATGTACAGAGGGTGGTGGCTGATCCATGGGATACGTTCGAAGTGGTTCATCGGTTTCCTGTAAGGCTTATGTTGAAGCCTGTTCTCCTCATCGAAGAACAACGTCATGTCCAGGAAAGTCATATAACTGTCGGACGACGTCCACTCCAAGACACAGCTATCGAACTTGACATTGTCACGCATCAAGGCCAAGGCCTGAGCTTCGCTTTGTGCGTACACAAGAGCTAGACAGTCATCGATATACCTTCCATAGAAAGGTACGACGGCCGTATCCTTAAGACACGGGGTTTGCACTTCGTGGTACAAGCCGTAGAGATTGGCGATATCTGGGGAAGAGAAGCTACCCCCATCGCAAGTCCACAGGCCTGTAACCAGTACTCGCGTCAAACTGTATCAATAAGTCATCGTCCGCAGCGCGAAGGCACATTCGAAAAATCGAAGCCCACTGGGCGGCCTTCTGAACGCTCATATCTTCCTCCGCTAACTGCGAGAGCCAATGCACATATGCACCCTCTGCGATCTTATGCGCGAGAGGGACATTCACATTGGGGTAGAAGGCGACAACGTCGCCTGATACCAAATATAAGCGAAGCAGCTTTCCATCGACCAACTTCGATCGCGGGAAGCGATAACTTACTCAATTTTATCGCCAGATCTTTAGATCCATGTATAATGAAAGGCGCCGATTGAATAACCGGTTTGAGATTTTTGGATACGAATAACCCCGCTGGACCCTGGCATACCGAATGGCATGGCACGATCGGGCGCGCTTTGATAGGATTCTTATGAATCTTCGGTATCACGTAGAACCGCGCGATCGAACTAAGATCGCGATCAAGCTTGCTTCGGAAAGAAGCGGGGTAGCTGACTTTGTAAGGCATAGGTTTGTAGCCAAGTCACTTATCGTAATCATCAGATCATTCTTGGCGTCGAGAAGCTGCATAGCTTTCCCGGGCGTGACGGGCGTATAAGAACGTACGTCAGCCAGAATGTTCCGAGACTGTTCAATGATCCAGGCGCGTGGAGCCACTGCGCAACCTAAGTTCTTATCTGTAGCCAAAACGACGAGCTGATGAGACGTTAAATAGCTACGGAGTTTGGTGATGGGGACCTGAAGAGCGCGCTGCTCGTGGCGAGGTACCATCGCGTCGACGCTAGGCATATCAGAGATCATTTCATCAATGACCCTACGGCCTTGTGCGAAGCCAAACTCCAGGACTCCATCTAAGATCTCCCCGGGCTCGCGATGAGTCTTAGGAAGATGATAGTCCGGATCAAGTCGTCTTTGTAATCACTCGGTTGTTGAGCCTTGAAAGAAACAAGACCAACGGAGACGATCGACGAAGTCGTCCCACGCCCGGACAATTAAGTCCTTACTGGGTTACCGGGCAGCATGTATTTCATGCCAGCACTTAGGTGAATACTTATATCACTCGGTAGGTCGCAGTTAATCATATGTATTGTAGAACGGTAGCGCATGGATTCTAAAAACTACAATAGGAATCCGTTCTACAATAAAACGCGTTGCTACCGGAAGGGGTACCTTGAGTAGCCAATCGGGATACGAAGAAGGAACGTCATACCTAAAATGGGGTGGTTCTTCACCCCGGCGGTAATCGGCCGGTAGTGCGTTGCATTGCGACTAGGCCCGTCCCTTCCCCTTCTTGTTGGGGCTGCCCCCCTTCGGTCCTTTCGGGCCGCGCTTGGAGGGGCGTTTGCCACCACCTCGGGTGCCGCGCTTGGAGGAAGTTGCCTTCCCCTTCGCCTTCGACCCCGCGCTGTTGCCAGCTTTCGGTGGTTTTTCTAAACAAAAGGAATTAGTGGTGTCGTTAAACCAAAGTGGCGGCAGTGTGAAGTCCACAAGCAATGGACCACCCACCTTGGCTTTACCCTTCCCTTTGTTGAGCTGTTTGACAGCGGCGGCTACCCTCTGTTCGACCCGTTTGTCCACAAGGGACTGAATCGACTTAGAGGTGAGGTGTTCGTCAACCTCCATCATGGCCGTGTCCTTAAGCTCCTTCTTCTTTTCAAGTCGGGCCTGGGTGGCGGCGTGCTCGTCGTCGACCAACCGGACTGCTCGCCCCGAACATGTATGGCACATCCTCGAGGATCTCCACATATTTCTTGAGCACAGAAGGGGGCTCAACCCATCCGAGGAAGACGGGGCCCTCTACTATCAGCAGGTAGGGGCCGCATAAACTCGTTGTCTGCTGCGACTTCTTTATAGGCCTCAAAGGCCAACTCCAAATCGGAGCGCAAAGCAGCCCAGGCGGGGGCATCACTGCCGTCCTCCATGGGAGCGAGTTGGGTCTGCCCACCCAAGTACAGGAGTTCGAGCTGTTTAGACTCGATCAGCTTATTAAGCTGCTCCTCGTGGTACTTTCGCGCGCAAAGGCGCAACCCCTGAGTGAATCGGGGCGGGTGGCCAAGAAGCCCTTAGTCCATTGGATGGAGGGCTCCTTGTCCCGGAGTAAGGGAGGGCAACCGGCCGCCGCTTTGTCAGCGATCAGCTTGTCAAGCTGATTCCCAACCGAAATGTACGAACGGCGAGCGTTCATAGCATTAACGAGGTGCTGACGCACCACGCTACGGTAGGGGGCGGGGCAGGCTTGCCACAATATCGGGCAACGACGCAAGCAGCCTCAATGGGCGCGCGACGTGCATCCGAAATGGCCCCCCTACGCTCAGCCTCCGAGGAGTTAAGCGTAAGGCCGCCGACACTAGCCAAAGCTAGCTGTAACGGCGGCCGAGGGGGACCCGGCGCGCTGGCGGGGCCTAGGAGGCCCCTGACCCGGAAAGCCTGGCTAGAAGCCTGGCCCGGTAGCGCAACCGACCGGCGGGCGGTCCTCTTCTTGGGTGTCTGTGGCGTGGCAGACGTCTTGGCCATCGAGGGGGAGTAGTGGTAGGAGAGTAGAGGGGTGGTGCTCTGCTTAGGGTTAGGGGGGGCGCGAACGCGAGCGAAGCGAGCGTGAGCGTCCGGGGGCGAGGGGTACAACGGGGTTGTGGGGGAACCACAACACCTACCCGTTTCGCCTTATATACGGCTCATCAGGTACCCTTTACGTAAACTATGCAGTACCTATCGACCTATCGCATTACTGCTACGTAATACAATACTTTGACAGCGTGTGAGCGCATCAAAAACCATGGAACGGCTTGGTAATCAAGCTATAAAAAGTTCATCTTATCTATAGTGCTAACATAAGCGTGCCTAAGTGCTTAGGCGCCTAACCGGTAACTTTATTAACCGGAAGCTTATCTAATAAGCGCTGACAAGGCGTCAGATTAGTAATCAAACCTACCTGGAATAGACGCGCACTCGGGCCGGGATAGAGCCCACTGTGGGAATATCCAAAATTACAGTCACCGAGATC